>PVIA01000466.1:0-332713 GCA_004024845.1 Tonatia bakeri
TTCTTTCTTCAGTGTTGTGTAGTTTTCTGAATAGAGGTCTTTTACCTCTTTGGTTAGATTTATACCTAGGTATTTTATTTTTCCTTTTGCTATATCAAATGGGATTTTTTTCTTGATTTCTGCTTTTGCTGTTTCATTGTTGGTGTACAAAAATGCCTTTGATTTCTGGATATTGACTTTGTATCTCTCTGTTTTGCCAAATTCGTTTATTAGGTCAAGGAGTTTTTTGGCCGAGTCTATGGGATTTTCTATGTACACTAACATGTCATCTCCCAACAGTGACAGTTTTGTTTCCTCCCTTCTGATTTGGATGCCTTTTATTTCCTTTTCTTGTCTGATCGCTGGCTAAAACTTCCAGTACTATATTGAATAGAAGTGGTGAAAGTGGACAACCTTGTCTTGTTCCTGATCTTAGTGAAAAGGATTTTAGTTTTTGCCCATTGAGTATGTTGGCTGTAGGTCTCTCATATATGGCCTTTATTATGTTGAGGAATGCTCCCTCTATTCCCACTTTTCTGAGTGTTTTTATCATAAATGGGTTCTGTACCTTATCAAATGCTTTGTCCATATCTATTGATATGATCATGTGATTTTTGTCTTTGCTTTTGTTTATGTGAAGTATTACATTTACTGATTTGCGAATATTGTACCACCCTTGCATCCCTGGGATGAATCCCACTTGGTCATGGTGTATGATCTTTTTAATGTATTGTTGGATGCAATTTGCCAATATTTTGTTCAGGATTTTAGCACCTATGTTCATCAGTGATATTGACCTGAAGTTTTCTTTCTTTGTTGTGTCTTTATCTGGTTTGGGGTTTAGGATGATGCTGGCTTCACAAAAAGAGTTTATGAGTCTTCCATCATTTTGGATTTTTTGGAATAGTCTGTGAAGGATAGGGGTTAGCTCTTCCTTAAATGCTTTATAGAATTCTCCTGTGAAACCACCTGGTGCAGGGCTTTTGTGAGACACCCTATGTCTTTCAAACAGTCTGTTCTACTGCCTCGCTGAAGGCGTATTTCTACGAGAGCAGCTATGTGCTGACTTGCCATGTTCCATTCACTCGTCTGCTTCCCTTAATCAATTGTGAGTATTTTTATACCCCCAGTCCCTGGCAGAAATCATGAAAATGTCAGCTGTGTGTGATTAAACAACAACTAATAATAATAGCAGCAGTTCTCAGCTGTCAGCCCTTAACATGCCCAGGCCTTGTGACAGGTGCTTAATGCATAACTTCACTTAAACCTCACAAATTCCTTAGGAGGTATGTACCTTCAAACCTACTTTATGGAGGAGCAAACTGGGGCTGAGAGAAGGTAAAGGCTTGCCCATGTGCTGCTGCTGGCACAGGAACCCAAGTCTACATTCAACTCTCATTATAAATGCTAAACAAAATGGATCTTTCAGGACACAGTAACGTGATTACTGCATGGAACTCAGAAATCTTGAGAGGAAAACAAGTTTTGAAACAATTGTGGCGATTACACTCTGCTATACAATGGAAATAACCAGTCATTTCCATTTCTAACCCCTTCTGCTATGTGGAACAAGGAGGGTATTATTCTCTAATGACTTCATTAATTAATTTCACATATTTATTAAGTGTCCACTTCACACCAGGCCCTGGGCTAGGTGGAGCAGAAGGACGAGCCAAACAAGGCCCTGCCCTCACAGAGTCACATTCTAGTGGGGCATGTGACTTGCACCAATTATACACTGAGTAAGGGAAAGGAAACTGGTTCCCTGGGAGCTGCTAACAAAAGAGGGTCTGAAGAAGCGATGCCTGAGCTGATCTCTTATTCTGTGGCATGAGGGAGAGGGGCTCAGCTGGTGGTCAACAGGAAATCTGGAATGAGGTCTGAACAGCGAGTGGCCCCAGCCTTTCATTCTCAGCAATACTGCTTCCTCTCCTATCAGGGTTACACAGCCATGGCACCTGGGAGGGCACAGTGCTACACAGTCCTCAAGGACATGTAAGGCAGCACCCCGCAAAGAGAGGTCAGAAGTGTGCCCCCTGAGCAGCCTGGAGGTGGCATGGTATGTCCCTGGAGCACCCCGCTGCCCTGAGCGCAGGACTCACGTTTCTCTGTGGACTGCATGGCATGGAAGAGCGTCAGGGGCCTCTCGCTGCAGGACGGGGGCTTAGAATCACTGCTCTTCTTCCGAGACAGGTGCAGCTGGGCATTGGTGAGAGGCATATCAGGCACGGTGTTAAATATCTGCAAGTAAAATTTCATAGAACAGTTACACGCTGCCATGAACTGAGGAGAAAGCAGAACCAGCACTCCTAAGGGCATGGTAACATCTAAAAACCAGCAAGGCAGAAAAGATCACCAGTGTTTGCTCAGGACTTCATTTTAAACATCTCTAGAAGAACTGCACTACACATTCTTGTTCAGAAATGTATCCCAGAGTCTGGTAACCAGTTACTTCCATTTCTAACCCCTTCTGCTATGCTTCCCACTGATCTTCTTTTTGTTCTTCTCTCCAAGGGAAATGAAAAGCAGCTGCACTAAATCTAAGCCACTGACTGTTAACAAAATTTCAAGTTTGTGCCCACCTTTGTCCAGAACCAATTAATCAAAATCCCTTTATTTTTCCTCACTGGTTCTCTTTCCCAGTTCTTAATGACTGCTTAACAACTTTCTTAGAATGTGCAACATGCATTTAAATAACTCCAAAAAGAGGCCCAAGGCAGGGCACTATTTCCCAGCCCTGGATTATCTTCAGAGGGGCCCTTTCTAGTTCTGTGGCAGCTCTGTGTTATCTTTGATGCTAAGCATTTTTTTTTCTTATTTAAAAGGAGGGAAATGACTTTTCCTTTTTGATGATAAAAGAAACATATAACTACTATAGCAATTTTTTAAAAAGCATCAAGAAAACAGAAAAAAAATCTCCCAACTCTAGTATTTAGAGATAACCACTGAGTTATCTTCAAATACTAAGCATTTGAGTTTTATTTTCTTACGAACTTTTAAGCTTTTATTTAAAAAAAAAAGTCCAAGGTAAAATAATGAGAAGAAAATGACAAACAAAATCACAACTCTCATCTTTTTTCTACAGACACGAGGGCAGCAGAATTATTATGATAGATACCACTTATATGGTACTTACCATGATTACAGGAGCTACTGTTCAATGTTGGTTTCCCTAGGGATCAAGTCGCTAAATGTGTCTGACGTGTAGCTCACTCTGTTATCAGTGACCTTGAGCAACAGGTACTGTCCTCACCATTTATAATGAAGAACTCAGGCAGAGGTTAAGTTGCCACAATCGCAGGTGTAATTACAGATGGTCACATAGAAACCCATGTCCTTAGATTTTCTAGATTCATTTTTAAATGCATATAATCATAACAACAACACTAATCCATTCAATCAAGAAAGATCTTTGGAGCACCTACTTGATACCAGGCACTCTGGGGATAACAGTGCAGAAGGCAAATATGTTCCCTACAGGTAGAGAGTTTGTATCCAGTAGCTGTGATTTGCTGAGCACTTGGCACACCAGCACCAGGTTAAGTGCTTTGTATCAGTTATCTCACTTAATGTTAAAGAATACTTTTTCATAATTATGATTCTATTCTTCATACAGTTTTTATCCTACACACTTCATTTAACATTATACTGTAACACTTCCTCCTTAAAACCCCATTGTATTAAGATATCAATATTTATTGATCCACTCATTATTGTCTCTTACTCTTTGGAGCTCGCCTCCTTCTGGATTTTCCCTTTTCCAAAAATTATGAGCAACAAG
Organism: Tonatia bakeri; assembly: GCA_004024845.1. Taxonomy (NCBI): domain Eukaryota; kingdom Metazoa; phylum Chordata; class Mammalia; order Chiroptera; family Phyllostomidae; genus Tonatia; species Tonatia bakeri. The sequence continues at coordinate 3,761 of PVIA01000466.1, forward strand.
AGGATGGAGGCGGCAGCCCATTCCCTTCAATTATGGGTGGCCCTAGACACATCCATCTTTCTCATGGTTCTCTATCCTTTATGCACGCATTTAAAAGCAGAACTCAGAAGCTGATAATATAGGAAGCAAAGTCATAAGAATAATAAGAATTTCAGCCAAAACAGCTGCTCTCCATGGGTTGGCAGGTCCTTGGGCTCCAATGATGCCAGCCAGCTGGTTCAGTCCATCTTGCTCACAAACACAGCTGTTTGAAAACAGTATTATCATATTTTCCCTAGGGGAATGAATTTTCAACAAAATAAACTGAATCACTGCATAGCTGAGTTCAACTAGGGCAAGGGAGTAAGGGGAGAAGGGGACTTAAAGCAAAAACAACAAAGATCTCCTGGCTTCCAGAGGAGCTGGCATCCCTAAAAATAAGTACCAGTGCTTCACAATGTCCCCAGTCTCCTTTTGGGTATCTGCAGGGGGAAAAAAGAGAAACTATGTTTGCTGTTGAGCTCAAGGACCACAGCCTCTAAGATGCTTTCTCTCCCTTTACTTCATCCCCCAAACAAAGCTACTACACAGCTGCTCCTAGGTGACAACCTGCCTGTGCACCATTATCACTGACATTTAAACATTGTCCCTATAGATGAGTATTTGCATCTGTCTGCTACTTTACATGCTTATCTCTGAGCCATCTGGTGAACCCAACAGAGTAAACAGAATGACCATTCCACAATGAGAGATTTCCAGCCCGGCCACATAGCTAAGCAGGAGAGGGGCTAGGACAAGAGCCCTAGGGCTGAAGTTTCTAACACCTGCACTCTCCACTTCCTCAGCAGCCATTACTCGTTCAGCTCATCTTTTCTACCCAATCTTTACGTACAGAGGCCAGTGCCCCTAAACTCACAAGTATAGATTTCAACAAACAACAGTGTCTCTTAGAACCCTTCTGCCTCTGGCCTCAAGTATAGCATGTTCAACAATGCCTACCTAAAAACATTTGAAATGAATTCAGACTTAGTGGTAGACCTGCACCCCCTTATGGCTGGGGTCACCCAGGTTTTGTGTTTGTTTTCCTAACGAGTTACTGAAAATGAGATCCTCACCAACAACAATGGGAACAAAGATGATGTTTAATTTCAACTGACACCAAAAATGTGAGCATTTTGCTTTTCCCTAAAAACTGTAGTGGATGCTGGAGAGACAAAGAAGAGTAAGCTGTGAGGAAGGACCATGGATTTAGACAGATGCATGAAAAATTATGCTTATACATAGCTGACCAGCAAGAGACATGAGAACACATGAGAATTTCATTTCCTTGGCTGTTTCATCTAAGAGAAAAACTATTTGAGCATACTAGAGTAAGTTCTAGAGGGAGATTTTCAACATGGGGAGTACTAAAGACTTGAAGGCCAGTTCTCTTCACCATGAGCCAGGCCCTAACTTCTGAAGAGTTCTGATAAGTCATTCTCAGATAAACACAATGGTGTGCAAGTGAGCACGCCACAGGATGTAAAGTGCCAGACACAGGACTGTCACCACTATTATGACACAGGTTTTCCAAAATGCAAAGTTACCTTTGTAAATCAGACTAAGTCAGAGGAGACAACATGAACTTTCATCAAAGAGTCTGGGGAATCGTTCCCCAAATTACTGTTTTTATTTAACTCTGAAACTTCAACACATGTAAGTAGTTTAAAGGCTGCTTATTGTCTAGCCACCTTCTAGCCAGGCCAAGAGGTTTCCCTCTGTAGTAAAACCTCCAGTTGAAATTCTGATGAGAATCTAAATTATTCACGATTTTGTTTAGTTATTCCAATCCTATTTTGTTTGGAAGAGATAATTTTAAAAGAATCAAATGAAGTTCCCCTCATTCCTTTGAGAAGAATCAGCAGATGAGCCTGCTGAGCAATGGAAGGGAAAGCTCATATAACCTATGAGAAACAGGTTTATGGATCTCTACCATGTGGCTGGAACAATCTACTCATTTCACAGTGACTTTCCAAATTAACACAAAAGAGGGGGGATTTGTTCAATGCCCTAAGTGCCTTGTTAAGTCTGCCCAAACTTACAAATTAATTCTGACTTAGTCAAGAATGCCTTAGAAATAAGTTATTAGGAAGACTGCAAGCCTTCTAGAAGCTACTGGGGAATAAGACTATAAAATAAAAATATAACTCTGGATAACTCTTCCAAGTACCCCCAATTTCAAGCTTCCTATACATGGAATTAGTGGACTCATAAATACCAAGCTACTGTTTCCTGGAAGCCATGCAGCAGAGTAGTCGGGTGGCTGAGTCCTAGCTCTGCCTATTCGGTGGGTAAGAACTGACCCACCACACTGACCTTCCTGTCACTGCCATCTGCACCACCACAAAATAGACAGGATAGGAATTCACAGTCATTCACTGAGTAGAAAGCAAAGAGCCTTTGAAGCAAGACAAGTTTTGGAACTCTGGGCAAGATTCTTAACTGCTCTGAGCTTATTTCACTTGTGCAAATGGGGATCTGACACCTGCCTTGCAGAGCTATTGAGATGATGATACACATAAAATGCTTAGCACAGAACCTGGAAGAGATCAGGCAGGAGATAGTGGTGGTGTAAATGACAATAGAAATTGCCAAAATTATTTGAGTTATCATCTTAACTTATCATCTTAAGTTATTTACATGGGTCATCTCATTATTTTACTCACAACAACCCTACAAAAGAGACATTATTATTCTTGCCATCTTATAGGTGAAGAAACTAAGACTCAGTGAGAGTAACTAATTAGTCCTAGGTCACACAAATGAATACAGATGACTGGGACTTAGTTTGACTTTCTAGATCTTAACCACTTGTGGTCTTTATGCCAATTATTAATTTGAGAGACAGAAGACAAAATGGAAAGATCCTACATTTTAGAGTCTGACAGATCTGACTATCACTTACTAGCTCTGTGACTTTGACCAAGTTACACAACTGACCTTCAGATGCCTCATCTGTAAACACCCCCAGGACTGTGGTGAGGACTGAAGCGCCTAACACAATGTGATGCTCAATGCTCAAGAGACATTACTGCATTCGATAAAAAAGTACAAGAAGGAAGATAACTGGAGACTCAACAATGAATTATTTGCAGTCGGGACATGAGGATTTAATTTATAAATGCAAATTTAATTACTGCTCTTCGCAAAACATCGATCGTAACTGCTTACAGCAATGTTAGAATTTGCTGTTCTTCTCCCCTTGCATTGCCTATAAAATTCAAACTTCACTGGCCTCCCCTGCCCCAGGCCCACCTTGACATTGTAGACCACTGACACTTGTGGAATTTGCTCTTTCACATGTCATATATACATTTGATACCTCGTCCAATCCTATCCGTCATGTGCTCCTGCAATTTATAGGGATGGGAACCTCCCTGTAATGTGTGTGGCATACTCTTTACTACATGCTGTCATTTTTATGGGAGGAAAACTAGGTCATGGTAAAGAGTTCCTGGTCTATAACTGTAAAATAGTTCTGAGGCAATAAATCAATGACAGAGGTCTGGCATTAGAAAGCAAAACAGAAAGGTTTTTTCCTATAAGAAGAAACTGGGCATTTTCTTGAGACACTGAAGCAGCAGGGTCCCAAGTAATAATGGGTAATAACAAGTATGGGCTAGTTTAATCTAAAGAATGTCTGCTTTGGGAGTGGAGGCCTAGAGCTACCGAGCAGGACTCATTGTCTGCTCTTGACTGGGTTGGAAGACTGCTTAGTGTATGAGAACCATAACCACTTGGAAAGCCAGGTCAGTCTTAGCAGGGCTCATTTACAGCAACAGTTAAGACGCCAAATGCAGAGGCTGCAGCTACATAGAGGGTTTTTAAGGACACTTGGAAGTCTGATGTCCTATTGATATCAGCATTTTGGCACAGAAACCAACAATTTGGAAAGTAGTTTGGGGAGTTTTATTAAAAATCCCTCAAAACGAACAAGTGCCATTTATTAAGTGGTCTGGGTAATCCATGGGATGCTGTGATTTTTCCTATCTCCAGAAAGACTTTATTTCATGTTATCTTTGTTGACAGAAAATAATAGGATAAAATGTAACAAAACTCTGTCTTTATGCAAACAACATTAAAGGGGTTTCACAGTTTAAACAATGATCAGTTTACCTAGGGCTTATTGAGGGGAACACATGTTCAGATGCATGACTTTATCACATTTGTGAAGAGTAACCTGCATAGCACCTGACACTAAAAACGGGAAACAGGACTAGGACAGAAGCATATAAGTCAATATAGCTCACTTCTAACCCTACCATGCACAGGACCAAACACAGTGTACTCAGGAACCAATAAAAAGAAAGGTAACAAAAAATAAAAATAAATACCAACAAACAAAGGAAAAAAGCCATGACCAAAAGATACAAGAGCAGCTTCCCAAGAAGACAACAATACCGGGGATTACTTCAATGTATTGGGTTGGCCAAAAAGTCTGTTTAGTTTTTTTTTTTTTTTTGGTATGATGGCTCTAGTAGTGCTTAGCTGTCTTTAACTTCATTTGAAACAATTTTGTTAGATTGTATTGTGACAGCTGTCATATCAGCGTGCATTTAAAAAGAACTTATCAAAATTGGTGAATTTTTGGGTATCCATTTTAATATTGAACATGTAAGAAAATGCTCAACAATTTAGGTATATTATGCTTTATTATTTCAAGAAAGATAAAATCACAATTGATACACACACAAAAAAGATCTGTGCAGTATTTGGAAAGGTCCTGTGACTGACTGACCATGTCAAAAGTGGTTTGCAAAACTGGTACTGTTGACATTTTGGCCAAATAATTCTTTGCTGTGGGGCTGTCTTATGCATTGGAAGATGTTTAGCAGCACCCCTGGCCTCTACCCACTGGAAGCCGATAGTGGGAGGCAGCCAACATACACAAAATATCCAAATCAATAAAGTTATTGGTGAAAATAAAAAATGTGTCTTTTTTGTGTTGAGAAATGTGTTGAGAAAAACCTCAACAGACTTTTTGGCTAACCCAACAGTAAGGCCAATACATCATCATCATCATCAACATCATCATCACCATCATCATATTCATCATCCTCATTATTATTACTACCACTAATTTTGCCTATCAACAGCTGCTTGAAATAGCAAGGAACTAAAATACAATTGCCAAACACTTGTCAGTTGCCAGAAACTGTTCAATCACTTGCATTTTATTAACTGATGTACGTACATTTTGTACATAAGCTCCCACACTGGTATAATGGATTTCAAAGCCACCAACATTTTGGTAAAAGCAGATCCAGGCAGTTTGGTGGGCCCAAATCAACTCTAATCACAACAACCGCATTCAAAGATACTCCCATTTTAATGGAAATGCAGGTTGCTTACAATTTGGTGCTTATCCTAGATGTCAGTGGGGTCACTCTTCTCTTTCACATATTAAAAATTAACATATATTCAAAAACAGCACTGACCTTTGGGCACTTCTAAGAATTAACAGCTCAAAGATGAACACTCCTACCTCTTCCAAAGCAAAGTGATGGACTGGGAAAAGAATCATGATAATTAATTTTGTAAAACATTAATAAGCATTAAATGGGGTAATGCTGATAAAAGCATGTGGTACAGGGGTATGTATGGACATCCACATCCTGCTTCATGTGCAGAAACCCTTTTGAGTCCCACAGCTAAAAGAAGTATCATAGATTGTTACAAAACAAGTAGGTCCAAGCCTATTATCAAACAGCAGAACTCAACAGGAAAGTGTAAGACACACACACACACACACACACACACATTAATCTGACATTTCATGTTTAACCAAAACTATGAAAAGAAAGCCATTTGTTCAGAGTCATTGGCAAGTTAACTTTTATAAAAGGAAATCCTTCCAAGAAATAGAATTTCTGGGCTTTGGAGTACCTTGAACAATACAGCATTCAATATTTTGTTTAAAATCTTAACTAGAAGCATATAAATTCTGGTAACTTCCACATTAAGCCTAAGTGTTGGCCTACTTGATGTTTTAAGACTCAGGATGATTAGCTGCCAGCTGGGGAAAGATATTCTCCATGCAGAAAGAGAAATTTTAAATAACTGATCATTACCTTAAAACAAGCATGGAAAGAGCCAAAACCTTTGCACTTTGAACTTTCATCTCTGAAACGTGACTACTGGTAAAAAGCCAGACTCTTACTTAAGTCTGTTCTTTAAATCTCATATAATCCAAGTACAGCCCAGGGTAGGAGTCCTGGATGGGAAATGATGCCATGACCTAGTATTTCCCTTTAGGAAGTCTGGCCAGGATATCTCCACAAGTTTACAACAGTGTGGTCAACTCTACTGTTTTGCTATTTAGTTAACAAGTGATTTTGATCTGAGGGATAAGAGTCCATTTGGTTCAGATTCCTAGGATTTTTTTCTAGCTGATACGATCATTTTACCCCTCTATTTGGAATCCTCTGGGTGTTCCCATTTTTCAGGTTTTTGTGCTTCCCTTTCCCCAGCTTTCACGACCCTTGAAAAATAGGCTAAGTCCAGCTGTCGGGTATCATCTCCTACTACTTGCTAACATATAACCCACAGTTCTGTCATAGCTGTGTCATTTTAATACACATGAATTGATACATGCTGATTAACTGATTAATGTTCCCCAGGAAGGCTCCTGTCTCCACTTTTTCTCTGCCTAGAAAACATCTATTTATCTGTCAGAGTGCCTACAAGCAGAATTAAATATTTATCCTCAGTGTGCCACACACTTTATTCATATTACTGAATGTCACTTAGCATGCTGTATTATGGCTAGTTATACCCTGATAAAAAAGGAGACCCTTGAGAAAAAGATTCCATCTTATTTACATTTGGACAGTAGTGGATACTCAACATACACCTCTTGCATTAGAGATTAACTAGAATAGATTTTAATACCTTGGCTTGTGAAAGCAGTCCTAAGTTCAACCCTTGTTCCTCTCCACCTAGCCATTTTTTAAACTCTCTGTACTTCAGGTTCACAATTTGTAAAACAGAGCTAAAAATACTGACCTTACAATATTGCTATGAAAATAAATGAGCCCTGGCTGGTGTGCCTCAGAGTGCTAGCCTGTGAATCAAACAGTCACCAGTTCAATTCCCAGTCAGGGCACATGCCTGGGTTGATGTTTCTCTCCTTCTCTTTCTCCCTCCCTTCCCTTCTCTCTAAAAATAAATAAATAAAATCTTTAAAAGAAATGAAATGAGATGATGGATATAAAGCTGCTTAGCACACAATACAATAAGAATAGTAAGCTATCAGTAAAGTATAACCATTACTACAATTAATATCATTACTTCTAGACTATGTACATTAAAAAGGTCCAGTACCTTCAACTGAGTAAATAAATCAGTATGCATTACCAACATGGAAAAAGAAAAATCACCATGAGTCCGCAAACATAATACCCTATCTTCTGGCTTTTTCCTCTCTGCCTCCACTTATACTGGGATATTTATTTCCTCTGACTGTTCCAGACATTGCTCCCCTTCCCCAGTCTGTTGGGAGAAGTGAAGGATGATTTCTGGAGCATCGATGACCAGGTAGGCATGTGGTTAGCATGCTTAATCTGCCCAAACTGGAGGGCTGTGTGGAACACATCCCCAGGGCTCCGAGGAAGGAGATACAGGTGGGATTTCTGTGAAAGGAGATGCTCAGCAGGGGATATTTCTGGACACAGAGGACACAGTGTCTGGAGGGTGTATAGGATGTACCAGTGACAACACAACTGGCACATGCTCAGTTCTAACCCTAGGGAATGAATGTCTGGTGTCGGTCCTCAGTAAACAAGGAGCAGAAAGCAAAGACAGCAGGAGGAAGGGAAGGAGAGAAAGAGAAAACACCCTATGCTTCTGTGTTTAGTTGAAACACTGAAGCCCTTTTCCTACTCTTTAAAAAAAAGGATATTTTATCAAGTAAAAGATTCAGAATTGTCTGGCCAGTATGTATCCCCCTGGCCCTCTTTTTCAAATGTCAATGTGACTGAAGTGACACTTTGTTCTAAGTTTAGGCCTTAAGAAGCCATGCAGCTTCTGTGTTTGCCTGCTCTCTGGGAAGTCTGACCAAGACTACTGCATGATAAGAGATCACAGAGAGAGAAGAAAGGCTATGTGGAAGAGGATCAAGAGAAATGCAAATTAAAGCCATAATGCAGTATCACTTCACTCCAGTTGGAATGCCTATCATCAATAAATCAACAAACAACAAGTGCTGGTGAGGATATGGAGAAAGGGGAACCCTTTTGCACTGTTGGTGGGAATGCAGGCTGGTGCAGTCACTGTGGAAAGCAGTATGGAGATACCTAAAAACAAAAAAAAGGAACTACCTTATCTATCACCCAGCAATTTCACTTCTGGGAACTTATTCAAAGAAATTCAAAATACTAATTTGAAAAAATAAAAGCATCCCTATGTTCATTGCAACAATTGCCAAGATTTGGAAGCAGCCCAGCGGCCATCAGTAGATGAGCCAATAAAACAACTATGGGACATTTACACAATGAAATACTACTTGGCCATAAAAAAGAAAATTTTAGCCTTTGTGACAGCATGGATGGACCTGGAGAACATTATGCTAAGTGAAATAAGCCAGTCAGAGAAAGACAAATACCATATGATTTCACTCATATGTGGAATCTAAGGAACAAACTGAACTAACAAGGAAAATAGAGACAGACTCAGAGACAGAGAGCAGATGACAGCTCTGGGATAGGGGGAGGTTAGGGGATGGAGGGATCTAGCAAAAAAGAAAAAGGACTCATGGATGTGAACAACAGTGTGGTGATTATGGGGGGGACTAGGATATAAAGGGGATAAATGGTAATGGGAAAAATACAATAAAAGATTTAAGAAGAACAAAAACAAAAGATGTCCCAGTGAACAGCTACTACGAACTCCCAGATGTGTGGAGTAAGGTCATCTCGGATCCTCTAGTCACAGTCAAACAACCCCAGCTGATACCATATGGGACACATGTAAGCCCTCTCCAGAGTTGTAAGCAAAATATCACTGCTGTTTCAAATAACCAGGTTTGGACATGATTTGTTATGCAGAAACAGACAACTGAAATAGGTGTCTTATACTTTCATTCTCATTCATATTCTCTTTCTCTCTCTCCAACGCTTTATGTGCCTGGGTTTCTACACTCCCTTTCAGTATGGTGTTCTACTTATTCCTGGGTCTCTCCCAATTTTATTGCAAGGCACAGAGGAAATACCTTACATAAAACACTGTTACTAACATGAGAGAGTATTATGCCAGTAACTGTGGCGGACATATACTTAACACCTGTATTAGGGCTTATTTCAAGCAAGAGGACATATGCTACCATATGCTTCTGGGGGGAAGGGATGAAAAGATGCTGCTGGGAGGCATTTCTTCAAGTGGGGTTTCAGAATTTTGGTGAACTTCTGACACTAAAGATGGAAAACTTGTCACTCCAGGACATCTGTGTACGTATGCTTCTAGAAAGTTATAGCCAAGGCCAAAGGAATGCTCATTAAATACTGTTACCTAAGCTTGCCGTACTATGGATTTTACAAAACAAGTCTCTGACGTTATTCATCTGAGGACATAAACATGTTCTGGATTTCATGGCTGATGTTAAGCTTTATTGGCAGGAAATCCAAAGCACAGTCCTCAGAAAGTCAGCAGCAGAGGACAGCCATGGATGCTGGGGCTCCCTGGGAGGTAAACACCACAAGCTTCCAAAGGGGCCAAGGCAGCACCTGCTCACTTTATACCACATGAGGCCCAAAGCTACATTTAAAAAGGAGCCACGCTGCCTTATTCTCAGTTGTTTTTTTACCAGAGAGACAAACCTGATTACTATTATGGATGTTCTTGCCAGAATAATGTACATATACAGGTCTTGCATATAACTTTGGTACATCGTGGACCCCAGATTAAAAACTTCTATTAAAGGGGTATGCTAGCTCCCTCAGGACTGGAGACATACACTCTGGTGCAGCCTTCAGCCCAGGAATGTTTTCACTCACACTCCTTTGTCGGTTTCCACAGGAACATAAATCTCACTGTGATTCATCCCACTCTCTCACACAGACTAATGAAAAAGAACATAAAATGAAGAACTGCAATATTCTTAATATGCACCGTACCAAGTCCACAGCAGGCAGTAACGGAATGTACAATTCACTCAACTAGATGAGTATTCTCACCAGTCCTTGCCCGTATATACTTACAGGCCTGGCCATGCATTTCACAGTTCATTTCTATTTCTATAATTTGTGCCCAAGGCAGAATGGCTGCTTGTTTACACAAGTTTCAATATTGTTATTAGCAGTATCCGGTCTTTTTTCTGTCATGCTACTTTCAAATATGTTTTCTGGCTTTCAAGGGCTGAGGACACCAAAAACAGTTACAGCTCAAAAGCCGTTAGATGTTCCCTGCTAGAAGCTCAAATATGTTATTTTAAGGACTTGAAACATAATCAAATGCTTACCCCTTAACATTTAATGTCATTTTATTTAAGAAAAGGTTAAGTGATAAAGTGTACTATTTTGGGAGAGGGGCATGTGTGACATTTGGGGATGGATGTGGGCTATTTTCTGAAAATTCTGTTGAGACTCCTAAAAACAATGGTTTACATTTACTGAACCTTATTTACTACCTGCCAGATTCTTGAGTAATTCCTTTACATAAATCATCTTATTTAATCTTCACAACAAACCAGTTGAAGGAATGTGGTATACTGGTGAGACAGTCACCAAACTTGCTTTCCTCTCCTCTGAGTACAGTTAGGCTGCTTTCCCAGCCTCCCCTGAAGTTAGATGTGGCCAGGTGAATGAATTCCAGCCAATGGAATGTAGAAGAAAATAAGAAAAGCATACTCTAGACTTGGCCCACATAAACTTACCCAATCTTCTACGCTGTCATTTCTTCCACCAAATGTCTGATTGCAGAGATCTGCAAAGCAGGAGGCAGAGCTACAAGATGGGAGGAACCTGGGTTGCTGAATCACTCACTGAACAAGATGCCACCCTCAGCATACCTGCAGTGAACTGTTACGTGAGCAAGAGATCAACTTCTGTCTGGAGTCATTAATGTTTTGGAGTTGTTTGTTATGGCAGTTAGACTATACTAAAAGTACTTTTTTTTTAAAATTGTTGTTCAAGTACAGTTGTCTCCATTTTCCTGCCACCACTTTCCCCCACCTCCCACCCTCAATACTTCCCCTCTTTGGCTTGGTCCATGGGTCCTTTATACATGTTCCTTGACAACGCTTCTTTCTTTTCCCCATATCCCCTCTTCCCTCCCCTCTGGTTACTGTCAGTTTGTTCTTTTTTAAATAAGTATAGAGAGGTTAAGCAATCTGCTCAAGGTGACACAGCTACTAAGAACTAGCAGATTTGAATCCAAGTGATTTGTCTTTAATAACGTATTATTAATTGCTGTTTGATTATTTTCCCTTTTTACCAGTTCATTTTTATCATATGTAAGAAGCTTCTTCTATACAAGATTTACTATATTTGAGGGAGGTGGTTGGAAGGGGGTCCAAAATTTGGGGTAAAAATGAAGGTAATTTCTTTGAATAATTAATTTTATTTCTATATTCCTACATTAACCATGTAAGAGCAGGCTCTGCTGCTTACACAACTTTGCAGGATACTGCTGTTTGTGAAAGTTTGTATTCCGAGGTTCTTTAGCGGTTGTTGATGCTCCATAACAATTTATGGCCAAAACTTTGTGGCTTAAAACATATTTACTCCCTGCTTCTGTGAATTAAGAATTCAGGAGAGGCTTAGCTTGGTGGTTCTGACTCAGGGTCTCTTATAAGGTTGCACTGAAGATGTCAGCTGTGGCTGCGTCATCTGAAGGCTTGATTAGGGCTGGAGGAGTCACTTCCAAAGTGGCTCACTCCCACGTCTGGCAAGTTGGTCTGGTTGCTACAGGAAGCCTCACTTCCTCCCCAAAGGGCGATGAGATTGTCTCACAATACGGGGGCTTGCCTCCCACAGAATGAGCACATCCAGAGACCAAGGCAAATGTTACAAGGTCTTTTGTGACTAGTCTCCAAAGTCATACTCCATTACTTTGACAATATCCTATTGATTGTACTGGAATCACTATTCCCACTGATCATATTGGGTTCAATGCTGGGATCTCTTATTCACACTGGAGGAAACTGCACAAGGGAGTGAATGTCAGAAGACTAGGGTCACTGGGAGCCATTCTGGAGGCCAGGTACCTCAAGAGCCCATTCATTCATCCAGCACATATGCACTGGGTTCCTACTGAGACCTGGGAACAGAACAGTGAATGAAACAGACAAAAGTCTCTGCTTTCATGAAGCTTACATTCTAGTGGAGGTCAGAAAGGCAACAGAGCTAATCAGTATAAATTACAGAGTGTGCTGGGAAGTGGTAAGTGCTAATGAAGAGAGAGAAAGCAGGGTCAAGGGGAGGGGGAGTGCTGGAGGTTGGGACTGTTTGCAATTTTAAATACAGAGATCTAGGTAGGACTCACTTAGAGGACTTGAAAGAGGTGAGGAAACATGCCATGTAGTTATATGGAGAAAGAGTGTTTCAGACACTGGGAACAGCAACTGCAAAGGCCTGGCGGTACGAGTGAATGCCACATGTTAGGAAAAGCAAGGCAGCCGAGGGAATGAGATGAGTACCACAGGGAGAGCAGAGACCATGTAGGACCTTCTAGGCTCTTATAAGGGCTCTCTACCTTTCACTTGGTAAAATGGAAAGCCACTGGATAGTTCTTAGCAGACAACTGATGTGATTTGACTTAACATTTAAACAACTCTCACTCTGGTGGCTGATATCAGAATAGACAGGCCAAGGGTGGGAATAGACAGGCAGGGAAACAAATTAGGAAACTCTTGTCAAAATCCAGACAAGAAGCCCTGGCTGGTGTGGCTCAGTGGATTGAGTGCAGGCCTTCAAACCAAAGGGTCGCTGTTCAATTTCCAGGCAGGGCACATGCCTGGGTTGCAGACCAGCCCTCCCACCCTCTGTCCCCAGTAGGGGGTGCATGAGAGGCAACCACACATTGGTGTTTCTCTCCCTCTTTTTCTCCCCCACTCCCCCCTCTCTAAAAATAAATAAATAAAATCTTAAAAAAAAAAAAACAGGAAATCCAGACAGGAGATGATGGTAGCTATGTGAGAGTGTTATTAGTGTAGGTAGTAATAAGTGATCCAGATTTATTTTGCAGGTTACCTAGCACAATGAATTCATCATTCTAGGTAAAGTTTTTATTTAAAATAAGTGCATTTTATTTGATACCAGAACTGTGGCTGTCAAATGGTGCTCTAGGGGACCCCGGAGCTTCTGAGAAGCTTCATAGGGATTTTTTGTTAGGAGTGGGACAGATGAGTGAAGCATCATGTCCCCTACCCCAGTTTTGTAAGGGCAGCTCTGTGTTGATATACTTCATTATGAGACATGAGGGAGATATTCTTAAGAAAGAGCAAAATGCCCTAAAGGAAAAGACAGACCACACACACCCACATAGACACAAAAAGAAAAAAATACATCATTTATAAAATTGAAAGGCAAAGTACAGATTAGGAAAAATATTTGCAACACAGATGAAAATAGTTCAATGTCCTTAATATTAAAAAATATTATAAATTCGCCCTGGCGGGTGTAGCTCAGTGGATTGAGCGCAGGCTGCGAACCAGGCATCGCAGGTTTGATTCCCAGTCAGGGCACATGCCTAGGTTGCAGGCCATGTCCCCCAGCAACCGCACATTGATGTGTGTGTCTCTCTCTCTCTCTCTCTCTCTCTCTCTCTCTCTCTCTCTCTCTCCCCCTCCCTCCCTCCCTCCCTCCCTCCCTCCCTTCCCTCTCTAAAAATAAGTAAATAAAATCTTTAAAAAAATATATTATAAATTCATAAGAGGACAACAAAGATACAAAACAATGGGAGAAGGACATCTTTAAAATGAGACATAATAATAGTAGCTTCTTCATCAGATTGTTGTGAGGATAAAAAGACAACATATATAAAATACTTAGCACAGTTCCCAGTACAGAATAAAAGCTCAATAAATGTTCACCGCTGTTGCTACCACAGCCACCACTGCTGCCACACTGCCATCATGAGATGATTATCGCCACTGCTGTCATCACCACCATCAGCAACTTCATCACCACCGGAGTTCTCATTAGCAATGTGAACACTGGTCCCCACTGAATGCCAGTTCCAACTCAGTCTCCCCCAAGGCAAATTCTTCACTCATGATGACCAAGTACACCCATATTACCTTTTCATGATTTTCTATCAGGATCTCAATGACAATGTTCTGAAATTTGATATCCATGATAGCTGCTACTGTTTCTTCCTGAGGCCGCAGCAGGGTGGGTCCAAACACCACGCCCAGGTTTGCCACTGTCATCAAATTCTGCTTGTGGTTTTTAGCAACACTGGGAGAAAGGGGGGAAAAAAAGGCACAAATGAGAGAAATAGTGTACAAATAAGACAGCTGACGGCCCTCTACCTTTCCTATTTTTAAGATTTCTCATCTAGAAGGAGCCAGACTTTGGGATACCTTCTGATATCCTTGGAGTCCAGAGACTTTTCTACTCATATTTTCATCTATCAAAGTCAGAAATCTTCAGTGTTCAAGCTACTTAGCTATCTCAGGATATGACACTCCCTATCACTTCCATTTTGCCCAACCAACCAACCAACCAACCAAAGTAGCTACTTTTCAAATTACAAACCCTTTCACATCCAAATCCCTGTTCTGCAAATCCAGGTAACTGCTAATCCTGCTTAGTTAAAACTTCTATATGTGGCTGGTGCTTAAAACACAGAGATCAAGAGCATTTTCTCTAGTTCAAATATAGAAACTCTTTAAAAAAAAAAAGATTTTATTTACTTATTTATTTTTGGAGAGAAGGGAAGGAAGAGAGAAAAAGAGGGAGAGAAACATCAATGTGTGCTTGCCTCTCACGCATCCCCTACTGGGGGCCTGGCCTGCAACCCAGGCATGTGTGCTGACTGGGAATCGAACTGGTGGCCCTTTGGTTTGTAGGCCCGAGCTCAATCCACTGAACTTCACCAGCCAGGACCAAATAAAGTAACTCTTGATGGCTTTAATACATTTGTAAATATAGGCACAAAACAGATTTAATTTCTTAAATAGGCAGATCTGTATACTTAAAAAGAAGTCAAGAAATTCAGCACTTTGGGCTCAGAGTATTAAAGCCTCATCACATGAAACATGTGGTTTATATTAAGTGAAACATGTGGCACAAACAGAAATAAAAACATGTATATGGTTGTGTTTAGATTGTCATTTATACTCAAAGGCTAAGGAACACACAGGATCAGCAGTAGCTGGTAACTTGCTAAACACATATGCATATTTTTGGATAAGCAGCTACTCAAAACATATATCTGAACTTTATACCCAGACCACCATGACCTAGCCATAGAACTTAATTGTCCATTTGTTGGCCCTGCTTATAAAAATACACAAATTACCTATTGACAACAAATAATTTAAAAGTTAAGTCCATTCAGTATTGTTGAGAAAATATTAGGGGCTTCCCTAAATCACCTGTTAGAAAAGGGAAACTATTCATTATGAGAAACTAGAGGGAAACTAGGCAGAGATGTCCATTTGCACAGACATACCTCTCTGGCATTTAGTGCTATTTCTAGTGCGTGTTTTTTAACACAATTCTGTAAATGCCTGCACTGTTTTTCCTTGTATACTTTAATTTTGTAGGAGGAAAAAAAAGGTTCTACTGACTTAAGTGTTGGTTTTCAAACTGAGCCTTTACTGAAATACTATCTCAACCAATTTTATCAGCAGATGTGTACTTTGCTATAATTTTCTAGGGCTGAAAGTAATTTCCTAAAAACTCCTCCTCAAATATGGGCACAGGAGTGGTTAGGTCTATGAAACTTTAACTGTGGTATGGCCAGTTAGAAAGACAATTTGCTTTTTGATTGCTAAGCAACACCTACAGCAAGGAGATTTGCCAGTCATATCCTGGCATGTTTCTGATCCAAGTAAGAATATTTTACAAGCACTTTTACTTTTGCATTCTCCATAGTTGTCCATTCTATCCATAACTGCATCACATTTCTAGTCTGAAAGCCTTAATGCAGATGATCACATTCTTACTTGACAAGGGGGAAAGGCTTTGGTTCTACACCCCAATCACCAAGTATGCAAATTTAAAAGCTGCTTGTAACACCATTACTTTCAA
Source organism: Tonatia bakeri (assembly GCA_004024845.1). Taxonomy (NCBI): domain Eukaryota; kingdom Metazoa; phylum Chordata; class Mammalia; order Chiroptera; family Phyllostomidae; genus Tonatia; species Tonatia bakeri. Next base: position 19,972 of record PVIA01000466.1, read on the forward strand.
CATCAGCTCCCATGTGCAGAAGTGAATTCCATGCCCTTATATTTCCCCTCCCATATGAACTAAGTCAGTAAACTTACCCCTCTTGTCACAAAAGTCCCCCGTGCAAATGGATCAACAAGCTATTTATGTATGAAAGCACTTTTAAATTGCAGACCAATATAAAAATACACGGTTTGGAGGATGATCATTTTTCACCACCATGCTTCTCAGCCCTCCCTCGGACTCAAGCAATAGCCTCCTAACCAGGCTCCCTGACTAGTCTCTAGGTGCCTAGGTTCAGCTGTATCACATCATGCCTGCCACCACCAGTTACTATCTAAAACTCCACTCTGAACAGGACATTCCTCTGCTGAAAGTTGCAATGGCTTCACACCTCACTGGTTGTTGGGAAAGAACATAATGAAAACAGTGTATGCAATATCTAAAGTGTTCAGAAGTGCTTCTATTTTTCGAGTGTTGATAATAATTATAAACCCTTGGTGGGCTCAACTGTTTTGAACATAAAGCCCAAACTTATGGAAATATCACACCTTTTCCCAAGTCGCCTCTGACAATTCCCAGCTCTGGATTCAATACTCTCAAGCTTTGTGTTTCTCATCTTTTTTTTTTTTTTAACTTTCTAATTGAATTTATTGTGGCAACATTGGTTAATAAAACTATATAGGTTTCAGGTGTACAATTCTATGATACATCACCCATATATTGCATTGTGTGTTCACCACCCAAAGTCAAGTCTACTTCCATCACCATTTATCCCCTTTTACACTCTTCTACATCTCTCCTTAATCCCCTTTCCAAACTAATGTTTGCATTTTAGGAGTTGTTGTGAGTTTGGTTTTTGTTTCATTTGGTTTAATCCCTTCATTTTTTTACAGGTTTTATTTATTTATTTTCAGAGATACAAAAAGGGAAGGAGAAAGAGAGGAAGAGAAAAATCAACCAATGGACTCTCACACGCCTTCAACTGGGGACCTGGCCTGCAACCCAGGCATGTGCCCTGACCGGGAATCAAACCTGAGACCTTCCAGTTCACAGGCTTGCGCTCAATCCACTGAGCCATACTCCCTTCACCAGCCAGGGCTTCCTTCACCTTTTTCACCAAGTCCACAACCCCTTTCCCCTCTGACAGCTGTCAGTCTCTTCTGTATGAGTCTGTTTGTATTTTGTTTGTTTATTTTACTGATATGAATGAGGTCATACGGTACTTGTCTTTCTCTGACTGGCTTATTTCACTTAGCATAATACTCTCCAGGTCCACCCATGCTGCTGCAAAGGGTAAGATTTACTTCTCTTTATGGCTGAGTAGTTTTCCATTGTGCAAATGTATCATAGCTCTTTTATCCACTCATCTATCAGTGAAAACTTGGGCTGCTTCCAAATCTTGGCTATTGTAAATAATGCTGCAATGAACATAGGAGTGCATATATAATTTTAGATTAATGTATCAGCTGATTTCTCAAAAGAAATTTTCAGGGCAGAGGAGATTGGCAAGAAATATTCAAAGTCATGACAAGCAGTCAAAATTGCTCTCTACTCAGCAAAGCTATCATTTAGAATCAAAGGGCAGATAAAGAGCTTCTCTGGTAAGAAAAAACTAAAGGGGTTTCATCACTAAACCATTATTATATAAAATATTAAAAGGACTTATTCAAGAAAAAGAAGATCAAAATTATGAACAATAAAATGGCAAAAAAATACATATCTGTCAACAAATGAATCTAAAAAACAAACTAAGCAAACAAGAAGAACAGAGACAGAATCACAGATACAGAGTGTTTTGATGGTTGCCAGATGGGTGGTGTGAGGGAATGGGTGAAGAGGTGAGGGGATTGAGAAGTACAAATAGGTAGTTACAGAACAGCCATGGGAATGTACAGTACAGTATAGGAAATGGAGCAAAGAACTTATATGCATGACCCATGGACATGAACAATGGTGGGGGTTGCCTGAGGGAGTGGGGGGTGCTGAGTGGAGGTAGGGTAAAGGGGGAATAATCAGGACAACTGTAATAGCATAATCAATAAAATATAATTTTTAAAAAATGAGCTTTGGAGTCTTCCCTCCTCTTGAATTTTCTGGAATAGTTTGAGCAGGACAGGTATTAGTTCTTCTTTGAATGTTTGGTAAAATTCACCTGTGAAGCTATCCAGTCTAGAACTTTTGTTTGTTGGGAGTTTTATGATTACTCCTTCAATAGTTGTAATTTGTCTGTTCAGATTCTCTGATCCTTCTTGATTCAGTTTTGGAACACTGTATGTTTCTAGGAATTTATCCATTTCATTGAGATTTTCCAATTTGTTGACATATAGTTGTTTGCAATATTTTCTTACAATACTTTGTATTTCTTTGGTTTCAGTTGTTACTTCTCTTTCATTTCTTATTTTATTTATCTGGGTCCTTTCTCTTTTTCTCTTAATGTATCTGTTTAAAAGCTTGCCAGTGTTGTTTATCTTTTGAAAGAACAAGCTCTTGCTTTAATAATCTTTAGTATTTTTTTTTAGACTCTGTTTATTTCTGCTCTGATCTTTATTTCCTTTCTTCTACTCACTTTGGGCTTTATTATTCTTTTATTTTTTTAAATTTCTTTAAAATGTCTTTGTTTTTCAGTTACAGTTGTCCCCATTTTTTCCCCATTGCTTTCCCTTTCCCTGCCCATCCCCTCACATTCAACCCTCCACCCAGCTGTCCTTGTCCATGGGTCCTTTATACACATTCCTTGAGTTAACCCTTCCCCTTCATTCCTCCATTATCCCCTTCCCCAGCCCTCTGGTCACTGTCAGTTTGTTTTTTATTTCTGTATCTCTGGTTCTGTTTTGCACACTTATTTGTTTTGTTGATTAGGTTCCACTTACAGGTGAGATTATATGGTATTTCTCTTTCACTGAGTGGCTTATTTCACTTTGCATAATACTCTCTAGTTCCATCCATGCTGTTGCAAAAGGTAGTTCTTTCTTTCTGCTGCATAAGGGTACAACAGTTTTTTGATCCATTCACTTACTGATGGGCACTTAGGCTATTTCCAGCACTTGGCTATTGTAAGTTGTGCTGCTATGAACATTGGGATACACAGGTTCTTTTGAATAAAGTTAGATTGTTTCTTTGAGATTTTTTTGTTTCTTGAAGTAGGCCTGCAATGCTATGAATTTCTCTCTTGGGATTGCTTTTCCTGTGTCCCAAAGATTTTGAGTTGTTGAGTTATTTTTATTTGTTTCAAATTATCTTTTGATTCCTTCCTTGATCTCATTATTAAACCATTCATTATTTAGTAACATGTTATTTAGCCTCCATGTCTTTGTGTACATTTCAGGTTTTTTTACCTTATGACTGATTTCTAGTTTCATAGCATTATGGTTAGAGAAGAGCTTGCTTAGATTTCAATCTTCTTAAATTTATTGATATTTGTTTTGCATACTAATACATGGTCTATCCTAGCAAATGTTCCATGTGCACTTGAAAGATTCTGTCTTCTGTTGCTCTGGGGAGAAATGCTCTGAAGGCATCAATTAAATCCATCTGATCTAGTTTGTCATTTAAGGCCACCATTTCTTTGTAGATTTTCTATCTGGAAGATCTAGCCCTTGATGTCAATGGGGTGTTAAAATACCCTACAATGACTGTATTACTGTCAGTCTCTCATTTTATGTCCCTCAAGATTTGCTTTACATATTTAGTTGCTCCTATATTGGGTGCATAAATGTTTACAAGAGTTATATCCTCTTTTTGGATTGTTCCCTTTATCACTATGTAGTGCCCCTCTTTGTTTTTTTATAACCTTTGATTTAAAGTCCATTTTTTCAGATATAAATGTTGCTAACCCAGCTTTTTTTCTTTTCCATTTGCATGAAATATTTTTTTTCCATTTCCTTACTTTTAGTCTGTGTGTATCTTTGATTCAGAGGTAGGTCTCTTGTAGACAGCAAATATATAGGTCTTGTTTTCTTACATATTCAGCTACCCTTTGTCCTTTGATTGGAGCATATAAAACATTTATATATTTTTTTAATTCTTAACTTTTAAGTCTTTATTTAAAAATCTGATTGGCCAACTTAGCATTTTCCACCAACACGAGAAGCAGAAACCTTCTCAGACTTCACAATCTTTTGCTTAGGTGCTGCCTTTGTGGGAGCCTTAGCAGCAGTTGTTGCTGTCTTTTTAGATGCTTGCTTAGCCTTTTTTGCTTCCTTGCCAGCCCTGAGAGCTTGTCCTCATTGAGCTTTCCTAACTTCAGGTTTCTGATTCCCCTTGGCCATTATATCAGCAAGAAATGCACCAGTGATGGTCCTCTGGAACCTGACTGCACCACGGGTTCTCTTCTTTTGAATTTCTTCCAACTGTCCCTTTTTGTGCTTTCTTCTGTAGAGGACAGTCTAGTTTATCCGTCAAGGATTCCTCTTGGAAAGGAACACTGACTTGCATTTTGCATTAAAAAACTAGAAAACCTTCCCGTCGGTCCTGGCGTAGCACCTCCCATGTCTGGGGTAGATCTTGTATCCACTTAAACTGCACAGCTCAACATTCATGGCTGCAGTGGCCGGGAAGAAAGAAAGATGGTGAAAAGCAAAACATTTACATTTGAAGTGATTAATGACAGATACATATTGACTGCCATTTTATTCTTTTAACTATGTTCCTCTGTTTCTTCTTCTTTTCTTCTTCCTCTTGTTCTTCTTCAAGAAGGCCCTTTAACATTTCTTGTAATACTGGTTTGGTAGTGATAAACTCCTTTAGCTTTTTCTTGTCTGGGAAGCTTCTTATTTCTCCTTCAATTTTAAATGACAGCTTTGCTGGGTAAAGCAATCTTTGTTCTAGGTGCTTGCTTTTCATCACTTTGAGTATTTCATGCCAATCCCTTCCAGCCTGAAATGTTTCTGCTGAGAAATCAGCTGACAGTCTTATGGGTGCTCCCCTATAGGTAAATTGTCTTTTAATTTTGCTGTTTTAAGATTCTTTGTCTTTAACCTTTGCCATTTTTATTATGGTGTGTCTTGATGTGGGCCTCTTTGGGTTCATCTTGTCTGAGACCCTGCGCTTCCTGGACCTGTATGTCTTTTTACTTCACCAGTTTAGGGAAGTTTTCAGTCATTATTTCTTCAAATGAATTCTCAATCCCTTGTTCTCTCTCTTCTCCTTCTGGTACCCCTATGATTTGGATGTTGTTATACTACATGTTTTCCCAAAGGCCCCTTAAATTATCCTCATCTTTTTAACTCTATTTTTCTTTTTGTTGCTCTGATTGGGTGATTTTTTTTTCTACCTTGTCATAGGTGATCCAATCCTCTACTTCATCCAACCTACTGTTTATGCCTTCCAGTGTATTTGTCATTTCAAATGCTGTATTCTTCATTTCTGACTGGTTCTTTTGTGTGGTTTCTATGTCCTTTTTCATGCTGTTGAGCATCCTTATAACCACTGTTTTGAACTCTATATCTGGTAAATTACTTGCTACCATTTCATTTAGCTCTTTTTCTCACAATTTCTCCTCCTCTTTCATTTGGGTGCACTTCTCCATTTTGGCTACTACCTCTTTGTATTTATTTCTGTGTATTAGATAGATTTGCTATGATTCCCAGTCTTGGATTGGTGGCCTTATGTAGCACATATTCTCTGGTGTCCATGGTGCAGTCTCCTTCATCACCTCAGCTGGGTGCTCCAGGAATGTCTCTTGTGTGGGTTCTATGGGCATTGCTGTTATAATTGAGGCCTGATTAATGCTAGCTCATTTATGCATGGGATCGATTCTCAGACTGGCTGACTGTGAGGCTCAACCTTGCCCATGGTATGCAAGCTGCTGTGCAGGTACTGACCACATGAAACAGATTCACATCAGCTAGGTCTGGTGCCTGTCAAGATCTCCCTTTGGATATACTGCTTGTGAAGCTTATTGGATTCTGTTCTGATGTTTTCTGAGGCTGGCTACTGGGTGTGTTGGTACCGTGTCTCTTGGGAGAGATTCTGGTGCAGGCTAATGCTGATACTACCTGTGACTGGCCCTGGGCAACCAGTTTGGAACCATCTCAATGTGGCTTCTTCTCTAAATCCTTAGTTATAAGAGTTCTCTTCAGCTAGTCCTCAGCTTGTTATTCAGGCTAATTGTTCTATAATTTAGTTGTAATTCCAGTTTGGTACTGAAGGAGGTGAGTGAGTGTAACTTCCACCTACTCTGCCACCATTTTGGATCCTCAAAGCTGGGCACCTCTTCTTAAAAATGGGGTGGATGGGTGTAAAATGTACCTACTTCACGAGGTTGCTATGTAGATTAAATGTGACAGTGAATGGGAAATGCAGTAATTAGTATAATTCACTGTCTGTTCTTACTTTCTACTTTCCCACCTACCTGCCTTTTAATTCCTCTGCCTAGAATGTTCTTACTCTTCTCTCTTTGCTTCGCAAACTGGTGATCTGCATGGCTCAGATCCAATTGTTCCCTTGCTTTCTGCAGTCTCTGTCTAGTATTTCTTCAATCTTCCACCTCTCAATGAAGGCAGAAGTGTTGTCCCAATCCTGCATTTATTATATGTAATTATTGTCTATATTACTGTCTTACGATAGAGACTGCTTATTTTAGGTGGCACCACCAGTTCTAGGCACAGTGCAAGTTTGGTCCAGGAGAAGCACAACAACATTTGTTTACTGAGGTGTTAAAAGATGATGGAAGCTTCTCAGTAGACATAAAACAACTATTCTCAATGCAGCTACTCATTCATAATATCTCAAATTATTAATAATGATTTTGGGGGAAGTGTTCAACTATCCCAACCTCCCCTTTCAAAGTCTGGAGCTGTGTTCCATTTCTTGCATTTAATTAATAAGTAATAATTACTCAGCTTTGCAGGCCCCAAGGCCAAAGGCATTTGGGAAAAAAAGGTACAGTGATTCTGGATAAGCAAGTCTGAATATAAATAGGCTTGAGGCTATCCAACATAATTAATTTCCTCTTTAATGATCCATTTTATTTTAGAGCTGAAAAAACACATTGATCTAAGTCTTATGAAACTTTTGGGGGGAAAACCTGCACCTTTTATGACTAATTACCATTATATTTTGGTACAGTGAAGTAATGAATGGATCTGTCACTTGGTTATTACTGCTCACAACTTGGTATGGCTATGTTCATTACTCCAGATTGAATTATTAATGGCTTGAGATCTCTACGCATCCTGGACAGAAAGGCCTAGACCTCAGCCTGTGCTGGCACTAGTCATCCATTACAGTCTGACAAATGTACAGATGTGTGGGAGGCAGGCTGGCAGAGCACTGAGAAGCCCAGTCCAGCAGAGGCCACGGGACTCATTCATTAGCAAGGTCTATAAAACACTGAGAGCCTGCTTTCTGGGCTGGTAATTGAGCTGCTTGAGTACTTTCTCACACAGTCCAGAATGTCATATTGAATCTTTAATTAAAATCCACATGCAAAAGTTTCTCGTGCCTTGTGCATTCCACTGAAGGAATCTTTGATGTGTCTTTTAGGTCCCTAGGTTCACACGGATTCCTTTGTGGTGCCTTCTAAGAAAACTGCCAATTCTACAGGCTTCCTTTGCAGGTTGCACTGGAAAAGTTTCCATTCAGTTTTAATCTGGGGGAGACCCAGTTCCTTTTGCGACCATTAAGAGTTTGCTGTATCAACTAAGAAGCAGCACATCTCCTGAGTGGCATGTCTTCAGGGCCCTTGTTTGGGAGATTTTCACCCATGTTCCCTGCTGTTCCTTCATGAATTGCAATCAATGAGGAAAAATCAGATTCCAAAGAAAATGGCCTTGGAGAAGGGCCTCTTGTCACCTTTGTTTCAAGGGAAAATGGATGGAGATTCTGGATGGGACAGATACCCTCTGAGAGGCAGATGGAGGTAAATCAATTCCAGATGTAGATGATGGTGGGGAGTGTTATGAGAAGAGTAGATAGTAGCCAACCCTTCAGGGGCTCGTAATGCAGAGCCCCCCATGCTGCCATAGGGATGGCATCTGTTTTCCTAGCGTTTAAATCAGAGCCAGAGCCAGGTAGGTTCTAAGCAGTACTTTATAGCCGGAGCCTGTTCCTGATGTACTCCAACAACGCGTAAGCCTATTGCTGGGTTTATAAATACATTTCTTCTTGAGGCCTGGAGTGCTTTGTTGAGGTATGTCACAGCTGAGTCCTGGTTCCACCGGACATAATGTGGTGACAGATTAGCACTGCCTGCAATGGATGGGAGGAGTGGAAGAACAACATAGCTACACTTATCTGCCATCCTTAATCTGTTTGCTTCAGCTTCCAGTGTTAAACAATGGCAGTAAGTTAGACTTGTAGGGTGTTTTAGAGTTTACAAGTAGTTTTGAAACATTTTACACTTATTTGACCTTGAAAAAACTGGAACAGTAGCTCTCAAACTTTCTGACAGACCCATGGTAGAAAATTATTTTCCCATGTAATATATTTTCCCCATAAAATATATTTTCCCACATAACATGCACACATACCTACATGTACACACACCAAGTTGCAGGAACAGTAAGTGTGATAAATTCTGATATTTTCTATCCTTTTTCTAAACCTACTAAATTGATTTCATGCACACTAACGTGCCATGATCTATAATTTGAAAAGTGCTATTATTCTTAGGTGTATGGAGTACAAAAATTATCTCCAAGTTACAAACATGGGGGGGGGGCTAAGGAAGACAGTACAGCATAATGGTTAGAGTCAGACATACATATTCCCAGCTGGTTGACAACAGTAAGCAAGTCACTTGTCATCTCTAAACCCATTTCTTCACTCGTAAACCAGAAGCAATAATACCTACCTCATACAGTTTTAAGGTTGAATAAGTAAGATTAAGTGAGTAAATCTTGTCATGAAATAATAGCCTAATAAATAACAGCTGCTATTGTTCACACTGGTGGTCCACGTAGTGGTGATGATAGTGGCAGAAGTAGCAGCAAGTGACAATTTAAAGTCACATTGTTCATTGGTGATGTCATTAATCTCCTGTCCAGGAACGTCTAGCAATCTGCTTCTGCCTGGGGTAAGGCTTACCTCCTCCAACTATATTTCAAGGGCTTCTGTCACCCTACCCATCTGTACTTCTCTTCTTGGTATTCCTTCTCTTCCAAAATTATTAGACGCTCCAAATCTATAGAAAAGTTCAAAACCTAATATTATTTATTTTTTATCACTTCTTCATAATCACCTCTGGCACGACAGGCTGAGAGCATCACAAGAAGCTACAGCAAACCCACCACACTCACTCTACTTCTGGGGGCACCAACTTGCCCCGGCCTGCTGGCAAGTCCTCCCCTAACTATCCAAAGCCCACCTCCCTGCAAAGCCCAGCCCCAGACACTCCTTTTATACCGTGTGCTCTCCTCTAGATGATTATGCTCACAGTCAATTGCATGGAGATGTTTTTATGCTGACTACTTCCCGTCCCACAATCATCTTGGAATTAACCCTGTGCAGCACATAGGCAGGTCCTGGGTACGCCCCATGTCACTAGTGCTGAAAGTGGTTGAATGGGTGGGCACCTAAGCTGCAGTAAATATCACTCTGCTCTCTGATACCCTCTCAGGGGTAGAGAAGCTCCAAGCTCTGGGGCTGAGAAAGATTATCTGGAAATGATGCTGTTGGAACTACACTTTTTTTGTGGCTAACCAAGGAAGTTTAATTTCCTGGGTTGTTAATGTGGTTCCTTTCACCAACCACTGGGGAAGCACTATAGACCCTCTCTCTCTGGATCTCGCTTACTTAGTCAGCACTCTTACTTCTTCAGAGAGGCTTTTCTGGACATCCCAACCCTAGATCAGGTCTCTCACTACAATTCCAGTCCCTCATTCTTCTTCCTAGCACTTATTGAATTATGTCATTCATGGCACTGCTATCACGTGTCTTACCTGCTTATTACTAGAAGTTCTGAAAGAGCAGGGATGGCTTTAACCTCCCTCACTGCCCCATCCTCAGTGCCTGGCAGAGTTTATTCATTTTAGAACATAGGTATGCTTCGGGAGGCCACATCCCCTAAGAGTATCTATCTATTAAGGCCCAACTAGACTAAATGCCTGGTTTAAACTTTCATGTAACCTACTGGTGTCTCAGATCCTTTGCCAAATTGGGGGCAGTGGTTAGGGGGAGTGGCCAGTGCAGCTCACCCTGACACTGATGGCATATAACAAACCAGGTGGCTCTGCCTGGTCATACTACTAATCTGGAAGGTACAAAAGCCATAAAATATTTACAAGGTATAATTATCATTATTACATGCATTATCTAATATACATTATATAATAGAGCCCGAGTTCACAATATTACACCAGTCTCCTTCCAATACACTTAAACCTTCAAGGATAGTATCTCCCATGTCTTACTTTTTCTTTTCTTATCCATTTCTGAAAGTCCTTTATTTCCTGCCTGGCTTTGATTATTATTAAGACTGATATCAATAATAACAGCGACTGACATTCACTGAGCACTTACTGTGAGTCAGGCATTAAGTACTCCAATTGATTATCTCATTTGATCTTTAAAATAACTCTATGATGTAAGTTCCATTACTATGCCACTGAAGAAGCTAAGGCCCAGAAAATTCAGGAATTTGTCCAGGGTTACATATTAAATGAGTAGTAGAGTTGGAATATGAAGCCAGGCAGTTTGCCACCTGATTCTACAGCTGCTGCTCTTAAATGCTCTGGCACAATGTAGTGTGTTTGTTTGTGCATAAACACATGTGTGCACACACATGAGATATAACATATACAATGTGTATCCTGCCATTTTATCGCAGTTGCCTCTCTTCTTTTCTATAGAGGCTAACCTTACAGAGATCATGAGTAAAAGGAGGATCTGATTATTTTTAAAAGGATGTTTTGAAAGCAAACAAGGATATTAGGTTCATATCTGCCCACCAACAGTATAAAGTGCTTGTGTTGGCGGAAATCTAATCCGTGTCATGGGAATTACTGGAACTCCTCCAGAAAAGACTAGGTTTCATTAATAAGAAGAATTATTCTTTTGCTGCTAAGCTGCCTAGTTTTCCTAAATTAGTCACAGTCATTTAGACTAATACCAAGCCAACCTGAATTCTATTTGTCCTACACTGTCATGGTTGCTTGGTATTTGAATTGTCTTATGCATACAGGTGGCACATCCCTACGTCTAGGGGTAAATTGATTAGTTTTCCCCTCCCTGGTCCTGGTCAGCTCAGGCTCTAGCCTGTACCTGTATTCGACTCTGGCATGGGCCTGGGTGGGGAAGAACAGAACTCACATACAAAAAGCCTTCAGAGAAGCTGGCCCAGGGAACCTTCTTCCTAGAAAATTAATTAACTATTTCAAATATACAGGGTCTGACAGAAGTAATGCCTATTAAGTGTGTTTGGTAGGGTAATAATATGGGTGTAATAATTTATAGTTTTAGTTTGAGTATTTCACCTAAAATGTCATATGGTGTGCTTGAGGGTGATACTGTTATATTGCTTGTGATTCTGTAATAAAAGATTTTGTAATCAAATAGAGGTGTCATTTGTATAGGAGTGTATATAACAAACTATACAAAGTTCAATTATCATTTTCAAAACATGTTACAGTTTTAAATGTCCTTTTACAGATTTATTATAAGTAGTAATAAGTTAGCACTGATTTATTTATTTTGAAGCCTATGTTTGCAAACCTAAAGCGATGCCAAAGCATAAAGAGAGGAGGTATAAAGGTTGCACAAGTGTATGCCAAATTGATGTCACCACGTACTGCGAATGCATCAGTTCCTGTTGGTGGCAGCACTTCCTTCAGTGGCTCAGCCTCTCACCATTAGGCAAACACTGTCCAAAAAGGCAGGCCACAGAGAAGCTGCCTTAGGGCTTTCTACCCAAGGAATGAGGTGCAAGGTGACCCAGCACAGGAGCCAATAGTACAGCATCTATTTTTCAGTTATCAAATATTTGAGTGCCTTTTTATGTGCCAAGGACTGCTTTAAATTCTAGCAATATAGCAGTGAACAAAAGATATACCCCCCCAAATTCCCTGCTTTAGGAAGCTTACATTCTTTTGGGGTAGGAGAGACAATAAGTAAATCAATATATGGTGGAAAGGGAGTACTTGGGGGCCATTGCAATTTTAGCCAGGGTAGCCAGGGGAGGTGTCACTGAGGCACATACTAACTACCTGAAGGAGTGAAGGAAGCCAGCTACGTTCATCTCTGGGAGGAGAGCTACAGAGGAGCAACAGCAGATGCAGACGCCTTGGGTGGGAACATCTGCGGCATGCTGGCAACACCAAATGAAAGCCAATGTACCTGCCTCGCAGTGAGCAAGGGGAACCAGAAGTCAGGCAGGTCATGGACTTTGGGGTGGCCAATACAGTAGGACTTTGCAGGCCACTATAAGAGTTTCATTTTCTACTGAATGAGATGAAAACCAATGAGAAAACTCTAATCAGAGGGATGACATAATATTAGCTACCCCTCTGTATAGCGTCAAAAGGTCTTAGCTACTAAGACTTAAATGCTCAAATTTCATGGGTCCCTTAACTTTCAAAGACAGATAGATATAAGAACATCACAAATTAGCATAACATATACTGAGGGGATTCAGGACATGAAAAAAAACAGAATACAGCTCTGTTCATATTAATTTGAGTACTACAAGGTGCTGGCCGCCATGCCTTTGCACCTATGTTTGTGTGCTAGCATGGTGGGTCTCTGAAATTGTTCTACATTATTTCCCTTAGTCATTGCACTGCCCTCCACTGGGAAGATTGGTGGAAGAACAAACTGCTTAACCAAAGCTGAACTGAAAACCTAGACCACCAGCCTCTAGGTCACAGGTGGCAAACACAAGGCCAGCAGGCCAAATCCAGCCCTCCACCTTGTTTAATCATGCCTGGCACTGTGGCACGGTGGCAGCGCCGAGCTCTCACTTAACTGTTAAGGAGTAGTTACATTTATACAGTCCTAAAATTACATTCGACCCTTTGAAAGCAACCACAAGGCTGATGTGGCTGCCAGTGAAAATGAGTTTGACACCCCTGCCTAGGTGCTAGTTACCCGTCACCCACAAACAGCGCCAATGTTAAATATGTCAAGTCAACATTCATAGAGCCCATTGAATTAACCATATTAACAATCTTTCGTTAGTTAAAATAAATAGCTATGTTCTGAAGCAAGATCCAGAGGCTAGTTCCATTTTGCAGATGAAAGAACAGGGACAAAAGGAACTAAATCAAAATCAAGGGACAGGCCTATTGGCTTAGCTCCAACAAGAACGAGGGCTCTGAAACTGAGCGGTCAGAGCTCCTCACTTCCCATGAAATGCAAACCTCATTTCTGCTTCTAGAGAGATAACCAAAATCCTTTCTGGAAGGAAAATCAAGATTCCAAATCCGCAGTCAGGATTACGGGAAATGTCACAGGGAGAGATTCAAAGATTGACAGATAGCAGAGAAACATGCATGCACACATGTACCCTGAGTAATCTAACTCCTTTCACAGAAATTTTTTTCAATAAGGGAAGTAACCCATCTACTGGCATAGTTTTGAAGAGTTGTGTACTTCCACCCTAAAAAGGAAACAGAGAAAATTATGTTCCTTGCCGTAAGCCTGAAACAAATCAAGAGGCTGAAATTTAAAAGAAAAAAAAAAAACTAGCTTTAATTCAAGGGCCAAAGTACCAAATTTTTAAACCTACATGTGCTATCACAGAAATTTTTTATTACATGTGGCTATTCCATTAATAGAAGAAAAACGATTATTTTAAGGCATCCCAAAATATTCATGGATCTGCATGTACAAGAGCTGACACACCATGGAAAAGTTTTAGACCAACCAGTACTAATAATGAGAGATGAAATTTCAACTAACATCAAAGAAAAATTACATCCTATATGTTTGTATCTCTGATGCCAAAGAATAGAATTCTTTAAAAAAAAAAAAAAGAAAAGAAAAGACTACATGCTTTTCAGAACCCGTGTAAAAGTTAGAAAAACAAATCTGAGTGGACTACACCTTAATATACTCCTATATTTCCATACTACTGAAGCTCTGTGCCAACATCTCCTAGCTCCTGGCTGCACTATTTTCATTGTAAGTTCAAGACCAAGTGAAAAAAGGGCTCATCTTACTTGTTTGCACATATAAAATAATTATGTTTATATACAGTGGTACATGTTAGAAAACACACATACCCTTCTGTGATAGTATTTATTGCCTTAGTCACAAAAATAGATTCATCAGGGAATTGTGCCAATACAGTTACCACTTCAATGTATGCAAAGCAAAACCTGATTTATTCTCCACACAGGAAGCACAGAATTGGAAATGCACTGAATTATGCTACATTGGAAGCAAATTATAAAACAGAGCATAGTGTTAACTAATAGGAACTAGATGTCCAATGTGAGAAAACCAGTGTAACATTAGGCAGAGAACAGCCAATAGTATCTAGTAAGCAAGACACCAAATGATTCATAAGATCCAGGCCCCCGATCCACCCCATCATTCAGGCTCTCAGCGAGGGTCATTCACAAAGTCCAAACCCAGTACTTTTCAGTGGAGAATTCAGAGTGTTACAAGACCAAGCTCTAGATGCCTTCAGCTCTGCAGACATCACAGCCTAACAGCCCAGCTGTGGTCATCGTGCTTTGCCAGGCTCATCAGGCAAGCCTGGTGAAGAATGCCAAGTTGACAGCTGTGAAGAAGGGGTTGAGAAATGTAATGTAGGCTGAAGAAGCACTTCGAGGCCACGGTGGTACCTGATTGATTCCCAGCAGAAAAGCCATCAGTAGTCTATTTTAGCAAGCCAATTCGGATAGTGATGAATCACAGGGATGAAACAAACTTAATGAAATCAGATCCTTGAATGGCTCTACACTCCTCACCCTGGCTCACACATCAGACCCTGCCTACCTCTCCACCCTCTCATCATGCCATTCTGCCCTCACTCACAGCTCCAACTACTGTGGCCTTCTACATGTTCCTTAAGTGTACCATATTTGCTCGTCCCCAACACTGATTCAAGAGCCACAAGACGCGATGCCCCCTTCTGGACCTGGGATGCAGCAGTGAAAGAGACTCATAAGATCCCCGCATTCAATATACTGGCATTACATTCCAGTGCGGAAGATAGAAAATGCACAACTACATCAGTAAGAATGTCAGACTATGAAAGTGGCAAGAAAAAATAAAAAAAGAAGCATGTGATAAAAGCTGGTAAGGAGGACCATCTTAGGTAGGCCAGAGAAGTGCACACTCTAAGGAGCAGACACATGAGCTAAGCCCATTTATCAGAGGACAAGCCAGAAATCTGCAAATCACTCATGCAGACACATAAGCAACAAGAAGTCGTATCCTTAACCACAAATGTCAGTGGTGCCTGCCCGAGGCCTCTTTAAAACTTTATTCTGGAGGAGTTCACATCCTTTTCCACAGGAATTCTGGAGACTCTGTCAACAGCTGTTTAACACAATTGGAAGCACCAGAATCCTTGCCACCCCTCTGGTTTCCCACACAATGAAGAGAACGCCCTGCGGCTTCTGGCTGCCCCCCCATCCCGTCCATCTCTATGGCCTCAATCCAGTTAGGAAGTGGCTCCTCCTGAAAATGTGTCACTCACCAATAGATCTACTGCTCAGTCTTGCAAACCGAAGACCACCTTTCAGAAATGTACACAGAAGGAGATAACCACACCACAATCCTGTTGACATGTTCCACCATTTGGCTGGGTTATATAAAAAGCTAAGTAATCATTAAAAAGGGGTGGGAAACAGACAAAAGAGTACCCCCTCCAAATGACTGCTTGAGTTTGGAAAGCTTAAGGGGAGAAAAAGCAAGACTCAGGGAGTCCTACTACTTTATAAAAGGTCAGGCTTCAGAGAATTCACCATAAAAATGCCAGAAAACCACTTCTACTTACACTCACCAAAATGAGCCGTCTCCATGAATTAGTATTCAAACATAAAATATGGTTTTTAAAAAACAAACAAATAACAAGTGGCTTCAAGAAATAATAAGTGCACCAATTCTATACAGCTGAAAGTACCTCAGACTCCTGACCCACTGAAGACAGGATGCCTGCAGCTGAACTTTGGGCACCACAAGAAAGAACATGTGGCCATGAATCTGGGGTGTGAACCACAGTGGTCAGCCAAGCACAGGCAGCATCTCTGGACACGCAGATCCATGGAACTCCCACAAGAAGCAAGGTACTGCAAGGATGTGATACTTGGCCACACACACACACCCCTCCACCACCTGAGTGCACACTCCCTTAAATATATACATGCGCACATATGACTCTGCCACCTCCCACAGAGACGTGTGCTGAAATAAAACAAAATGCACTTATCTTCCTTAAGACAGACTCAGTAGATGTCATCAGATGTCAGTTTGGTCCTCAGGGTAGTGCCTATGTCTAAATAGTTATCCTTTATTCTTTCTTTGGGTGCTATCATTAGAAAAGAAAAACCCTAAAACATGTTTTCTCTTTTATTTTTTTGTATTATAAATGAAAAGTGTCCACTGTGGAATAACTGAAAAAGACAGAAAAGCACAAACAAAAATCACCCATAATTTCACCAGTCAGAAATAATTAAACTGCATCCAGTGCTTTAAGGCACTCATGTAATGTCCTACATATGTATGTGCACATACCTGGGGTCACAGGGCATGCTCCATTTTTATAACCTATTTTTACCACATTGCTACAAACTTTTCAAATGTCCATTGTCTTATTCAACATATTTACAGTTAGATGGATATTTACTGTATAAGTATTCCTTTATTTAAGAAATCCCATATTATTGAACATGCAGATTGTTTTCAAAATTTTGTTTCCAATAACACTTAAATAAACTTGTATGTGCATAAATGTTTTTCTTTCTCTAGAATTCACAGACATGGAATTTCTGGATAAAAGGGTATACATATGTCACCAAACTGTCACTTAGGAGACCTATGTCAATTTATACTCTCACCTAGAATGTTTTAACATGCCTGTTTCCCTGAGCCCTAAGGTTTATTAGTTTGAAAATTGTAGTAAGCAATATTGTGCCTCTCTCATCCGAAGTTGTATTCATTTGACCAGTAATGATACTGGACTTTTCCCAGCTATTTATTGATCCAATGGCTTTATTAAGGACACAGAATTAAAAACTAGTCTCCAGCAAAGCAGGTCAAAAGTAACAAGTAAACAATAAAACATACCAGGCAAGAATGACACCTAATTTCTATACTTAAAAAAAATAAATACAGTTCTACATCTACTCATGTATTCCTATATATTTATAAATTCATGTGTCTTGCATGAAATTTCATGGGGAAGGAAGACATTACTAAGATACCAAATCCCTCTTGATGAAGCTGGACAAGAGTGAGTTTTCCTGAGTCAGTATTAGGTGCAGAAGTACACTGGGGGTCTATCTAGATCCACAAATAGAGACAGCTGGGAGGGAAATTATGTTAATCTCCCCATACCAGGTTTGTCAGCCTTATTTATCAGTGTATGCCCAGGACCAGCAGGCAAGGTGCTCAATAAGTATTTGCCAGGGCTATTTTCAGGTTGATGACCAAAGGACTTGAAAGGATCTGAGCTTCAGAATATCAGCCCCTCTGATCTCTGTATTTCCCACCCATTCCAATGACCTGGCACTTGCAAGATAGCACATAAATGTTTGTGGCTGCCACAGAGACCAAAAAATGATTAGGGTACCTTCCTGATCTACTTCACAGGAAGGGTGTAAGGACAAAGTGAGGAAGAGAGGTGAAAAAAATTCTGAAAACTATTCAGTGCTGTGCAAAGTGGGATGATGAGGAGCAGAGGAGAAGAATAAATTTAACAGGAACCTGGAAGAGGCAGATTGATGAGTGCACTCAGAGAATGTTATCAGTGAAGCAGGACTTGCTAAGAAATCAAGCTTTCTGCTCTGGCATTCCATTAGCTGTGCACGAAAACAGTGCTTCCCTGGAGAAGTGTTACAAGAGGCAGACTGTAAACGGGCTGCAAAGCCCTGAAGACCAACTTTTAATTGTGGGCCATGCCTGTTAAACTTTTATTTATTGTCCAAGAGTCCTTCCTCACAGACTTTTCTGTCTAGAGTGTTCTGCAGCTTCTCTAGGATGTGTACTTGTGTGAACTTCATTTTATTTCTCCTTTTGGAATTCACTGTGACTACTGAACTGACATTTCAGATCTTCCCATTTAAGTCCAGCAGGAAGTCAGTGATGAGCAGAACTAAGCTTTGTCATGCAAGCTTTATTAGGATCAGCACGCTGAGCTGAGAGAGAAAAATAAATCCCTATGCTAGAACTTGCTCTAGAAAACAGTCCCAAAAGGTACACATTATCTGTATGTTTGGAGGTCAATGTTGAGGTCTCTGGTGAAGGTGAACTCCTCTGAAAGTGAAAGAGGTGGCATTTTCAGGAAGATCTAACCAGAGATATTCACACTCTGATAATTCCCAATCAAGTGGATTGGAGTTTACCAGAAGGGAGCATCATGTCTGAGGTGGGGGGAGGAAAGGGGTGAGGTAAGCAGAAGGCTGGCAAGAGCTGGAAGCCGTGTCCCCCACCCAGGCACCTGCTGGATGGTCTCTCTGTTGGGGACAGAGAAGGGCTTCGAGGCCAGTCCGTGTCCTTGACTCCTGCTGTTTCACAGCTCTCTATGCCTCTCAGAAGCAAAACCACCACCAACCTACACACCTGTGTATAGAGTACAGCTTCAAATATGAAAAATGGCAGTAATCACTAGAAGCAAGCCTGCGGGAGGCTACTGCTGCTCCTGGGTATTGTTCCACACTCACCAGACTCCTGTACTACAAGTGCCGCTAGAGTCCCCCCAAAGCTAGAACCTGTTGCCATGGTAGCTACTCTCCCCAGTCTTAGAAAGGGCATGCTCTAAGCCATTATGAAAATGAAAAGCTTTTATGTTTCACAATCACCTCCCCTTCAGCTTCTCTCTCTGTCCTGCCCAGTTAAATGCTGGGTAGTGCATGCAGCAGAAATTGAAATGTGGGCATTTCAATGTAGCAATGACAAAAGAAATTAATAATCCAGTTTCCAGACAGTGGGGGGCTAGGAAACGGCTGTTCAAAGCAACAGAGTGAGTGAGTGTGTGTATGTGTGTGTGTGTATGCGTGTTCAGGTTAGCAAAAGAAAAAAAAAAAGAATGAAAAGTAATTAAAGAAAAACCTTCTCTAAAGGACATTAGATCTGACAAACACCAAAGCACTGTCTGGTTGGATGCTGAGGAAAGGAGAGGGAGGAAAATCAGTAATGGTGATGGTTGATGAGAAAGAATCCTCCAAAGGGCTAAGAAAACCATTCTCTTTTGTTAACAGAAACCAAAGGAAGAACTGCTAAGGGGCCCAGCCAAAGTCACATGTAAGGATTACTCCCCTGGAGAGAAACTGAGGCTGATACAGAAGTCCCAACCCCATATCACGGAACTTGCTGGTACCCAGCATCAAATAAAAAATGAAAAATCGCCTGGCTGATGTAGCTCAGTGGATTGAGCATGGGCTGCGAACCAAAGCATCGCAGGTTCGATTCCCAGTCAGGGCACATGCCTGGGTTGCAGACCAAGGTCCCCAGCAACCGCACATTGATGTATGTCTCTCTCTCTTTCTCCCTCCCTCCCCTCTCTAAAAAATAAATAAATAAAATCTTTTAAAAAAATGAAAAATCATGAGGAATTTTATACCAAGTTTGGAGAAGTTTTCTGTATTGTCCTTGTCTCTAAAAATGCATCCCTCCTGCCAGCACTCCTCATTCTCTCACCACTCTGTTGTGACTGCCCACGAGTGAGGTGTCCTGGCCCATGACTCACTCCCAGAGATGCTTCCAAAGTTAGGCATAGTTTCAGGCCTCTATCTAAGTCCAGAAGATGGAGATAGATGTACCAATTCACACACAGAAAAAAGAAGCAAAGGAGCAGTTTAGGAAAGTCCAGTACACACCAAAGGTGTAGAGATTTCATTTCCTGCCCCAAAAGTCAGTGGAGTCATTAAGGTGACTGCCAAACACTGACTGACTATTCTGATTCTATGCTCAAAACCTAAAACCAAAAAAAAAAAGGAAGTCTGACTGCCACCCCAGCCCCAGCCAAAGTTGAACCACTAAAGGCGACTGAACCTAAAATTAGAGGTGGTAAGTGAAACAAATGATGTCTATGTGTTCAGCTAGAAAAACCCACACCTAGGATATCAGTCTAAAACTGTGTCTGCAACAGAGAAGTTCCAAGAGAAGAAAGTCTGCATCATTCAACTTGCTAGCACTGTACAGGACTTAGGGTGCTAAGGGGAAGGCTAGTAATTGGAAGTTCATTCACTACTATCTAACGCAGTGTGAGCCATGGCTGCTTGCCTCTTATGTTTTATTCAAGAAATCTTTATAGATTTTCTTGAGTGTGCTACAGGTTCTCTAGGATGTATATTTGTATAGACTCGGTTTGATTTCTCCTTTCAGAATCTGATGTTTCATATCTCTCAATGTAAGAAAATTCTCAGCTGCTATGTCCCTTCTAATACATGCCTCTTCCCATTCTCTTTAGTCTCATCTTCTAGAACTCCCACTTCTGGACATATTTTAGATCTTTTCATTGTCTTTTATGTCTCTTCAAATATTTTCTAGTTCATTATTTCTCTGGACTGCATTCTACCAGTTTTCTAAGGTTTCTCTTCCTGTTCATTAATTCTGTCAGCTTTGTTTAGTCTGATATTTATTTTATCACCTGAGTTTTTCATTTTAATAATTATTTTTATATTTTCATAGGTTATATTTGGTTTTTCAAACTCTGCCTATTCTTGACTGTAATCCTTTCCTTATTTTTTTTTTTTTTTACAATTTTAAATGTAATTACTATATGATCTCTCTGGAATTTTTCTATTACTGTTTGATTATTTGAAGTTCATGGGTTTTGATATTCTTGTACAATGTTTCCACTGGCTTTAGTTGATAGTGGATTATTACCTATGTATCTATGATGTTGAAATTATCTGCAAAGGAGCTTTATTTATGGAAATCCTAGCCATCACAGGTTGAGTGCATATTCTTTAGCCCGTAGTCAAGGGTGCCAATGAGCGATATTGGTATAATATATTTGAATGTGGTTACAAATTTCCTTATAGATCCCAGGCTAAGATAGTACAACAGATTCACTGTGCTAGAAAGTATGGTTTTTTGTTTTTTTGTTTTTTTTTAACCTACTCTTTGTTTTCAATGAGAGTGAAGCCCGTCAAGGATCCATGGTTAAGGTACAGGTCTCAGTTCTAACTCCTTCCACCCTCCATGGCCCCCAGGTCCCACTTCCATTTCCACATGATTTTATAACCCAAGTTAACTGACACTGGTGCCTTTACATTCTCCTATTCCCTAAGCGTCCCCTCCCTGCCTAAAATAGCTACATTGCCAGCAGGCCCTTATTCATTAATATTCTAGAAAACTGTAACTTTTGCTTGACCTACTATTTACTACTAAGAAGGAATCAGGCTTTGTGAAGAAAGATTTCAACTAGAGTTCAAGTTGATAAGTTGGCAAATAATTTCTGTCCAGCAGGAAAGATAAGCCCAAGAATTCAAGTTTTACTGCCCTATAGAATATTAACCACTTTTGAATCTAATTTAGTAGTTGTATTTTCGGTGTTCTTTCTTTTATTAACTATATAAGTTCCTGTCCTCTTTTGAACCAGATTTATATTTCTGCTGATAGTGTCATAAATCTTTGACATGTGCTTATGCTATACTTTTACAAAAGTCATATTTAAATTTTTCTTGAAAATTATATATGAACTCTATTTATTGTCTATCAAGTTTAAAGCAATGTATTGTTATTTTTTATGTTATACTATTAAATACAATTCCCATGAGGGAGGGGTGACTCCAATTTGACAGAAGAGGAAACAGGCTCAGAGAAATTGAGTAATTTGTTCAAGGTCACCTGGCTAAGAAGGAAAAGAGCCATGAATGAAATCCAATCCTCACATTCTTTTCTCTTCATAACATAATGAGCTGAATATTCTTTTCCTACAACATCTACCCATTGGTGTTAATAATGCAAGGAATTGTTCCTTCCCTTTCATAGACAAAATGGTCCGACTAATATAGATTAAAATCACACTACCTTTTCAAGGTAGATAACTCAAAATCTTTTAGTCAGCTAGCCCTACATTGATTGCTCCCTGGAACTGGTTTTAAGTCAAACTTGAATATACCATTAAGAGCAGAAATTTTTTTTTAAATGTAAGAAAATTAAAAAATAAAAAATCAACTTATGATATTGTTAAAATCAGATTGGAAATTGTATGCTTGGAAGAAATCAACATAAAAAAAGTCACAACAGTTATGCTGTGCAATGCAAATTTTGGATCAAGACCATCTACATGGTTTGAACCCTAATGTTATAACTTATGTTCAAATATACCAAGCACATTTATAGAACAAAAACACTTTAAAGGAAACTTAAAATGAGAATTCTAAGGTTTGAACTCCAAATTATGTAATTAGATAGATTCCCAAATTTAAAAAAATTGAGAAAGGTCCATGAAGAAAGAGCTCTTCTGAGCAGTAAAATATATATAGGATTAGAGACATTAGGAACCTGAGTTTGAACTAATATTTTTAAAAAACTGTAATTCTATGAAAATCAATTTTTAAAAACCTCCATATTTTTACAATCTATAAAAAAAAGTATGTCCCACAAAAGGTGTCATCACACCAAATAAGTTAGAGATATTTGAACCAAAAAATCTTAGTTGCTAACAGGCAACATGGGGCAATTTTAAAGTTAGTTCTGCTTTGATAGAATTTGTGACATTCTCTGGTACTCTACTTCTACAGAATCAGGTAAATCTGCTTTAATATATCCACAAGAAAATTTCTTCTAAATCTTACACTGAGGTCAGGTATCGTCCTCTTAAGAGGTGGCTGGAATGAACATACTCAATAAAAGGCTAATCCAAGACCTTTTCAGGGGTTCCATGAAATGTAAAAACAAGGGTCAGTAAACTTGCTGGTACCTTAACATTAAATGTTTCCACAGTGGAACCAAGCTGTATCAATAATCACTGTATTCTTCACCACCACAAACTCACGAGTTAAAAATAAAATTAAAAAACAGAAGCATAGATACATGGAACAGGCTGGCAGCTGTCAGAGAGGGAGGGGGAGGAAGAGGGGGAGTGGATGAAAGAACATGAAGGGATTAGCCAAAGGACATATATGTGTAACCTATGGACACAGACAACAGTATGGTGATCACCAGAGGGAAGGGGAGGCTGGGGGGAGGAAGGCAACGTGGGGAGGTGGGAATGGGGACATCTGTAATAGTGTCAATAATAAAAATACAAGGAAAAATAAATATATAAATAAGCCCAGTTTCACTTAAAAATACCCTTGATAAAACAGTAAAAATTATAAACTTTATTACACTTTGACCTCTTAATGCATGTTTTTATATTAAAATAAAAGAGGAAATGTGCATAAGGCACTTTTCCACTGTGTACCAAAACTGACTTGTGGGAAAGCAGTTGTATGATTGTTTGAGATGCAACTAAACTAACCTCTATTTTCATGAAACACCATTTTAACTTAAAAGAACTATAGTTACTCAGATTTTGGTACGTGGCAGTCAATTCTCAAAAATCAATCAAGTGAGTCTGTCACTTCAAAGAAAACAACTGACATTATTGTTGCAATGACAAAATTCATTCTTTCAAAAAAGTGTAATTTTAGAAAACCTGGATTTAATACCATGAGCTTGACAAGCTTCGCAATTCTTAATGACCCTTTAAAATGAGATTAGTGGGGATAACAAATGTGATTTTTAAAAATACTGTATGATATAAAATGTACACATTGGAAGAGATGTATAACTCCCTGAACCAAAATTTTCCAAATGAACACTGTACATTTTAAAAAAATCATGCACGGGTAAAAAAAATCCTTCAAAGTGTAAGACAGGCCAATAGGGTTTAATGCAATGGTGTGTGAAAGGTTCACTGACATGATTTCATTTTCTGCACTGCCATAACGCTTAAAGAAATTGCCACTTGTTGAGTTTTACTGTGTTAAAAAAAAAAGAATATCCAAAATTACTTGAAAAGGTGATTAAAAGCATTTCTTCCTTTTCCAGCTACATGTATGTATGGCCTGATTTATTTTTCATATCCTTCAATAATAAAATATTTGGCAATAGGTTAAATGAAGAAGATATTATCTGGTTACCTTCTATTAAGTCGGACATGAAGGAGACTTACAAAAAATGTAAAATAATGTCATTTGATGAATTCATAAATAAATAATTTAAAAACATTTTCATTTCTAATACTGTCAACAGAGATAAATATAATCCATATAAAGAAAGGTTATTGGAGCCCTTAGTAATTTTTATGAGTGTGAAGAGGTGCTGAGACCACAAAGTTCTAGAAATGCTGAGCTAAGGAGATAGTACCTTGGATGGGGTTTCCACTGGGAATGATAAAACTGTTTTGGAAATCCAGTTGATGGTTATGTGACATGGTCAATGTACTAAATGCCACTGAATTATATGCTTTAAAACTGTTGATTTATGTTCCATAAACTTTATTTCAATAAAAGAATGTTTTAAAAAAGAACCTATTACTTTGGAACCACAAACCAAGAGACTGACCGATCTGGCATAGTCCCCTTTCACAGAATGAAAACCAACCGCCATGTCCCACTCACCATGAGATAACTTCGGTCTATGATTATCTTAGGTTCTTTCTGCTTGACATGAAATTTAAGACATTTCAGAAAGCCTTTTCCTTGAAAATAATAAAGACCATGACCAAATTTTTACAATTTGGCCCAAACCCCTGGGTTTTATAATCTCCGTGTCATCTCAGAGCAATAAACTGAAGCATTCTGTCAATAGCCAACTCAACAGTCAACTACTTATCTGCCAGTCCTAAGTCTACAGTGCATGCTCTATGTTGTCCTGTGAGAGGTCCTGGGAACAAGAGGGTGAGCAAAAATCACAGGTGGTTCCTGCATGCCCAGGGCTCAGAGTTTAGTGGAAAGATAAACACTAATCAGAAAATGGCACTAATTACCGAAACTATACCATTGTGAAGAGTACTCTATGAAGGAAAGCTGTGCAATGTGTAAATAGGAGGCTGTGACTATACTGAAGACCAAAGGAGTTCCTGAGGGCCAGCAGCACTAGCTGTACCTGGGAGCTTATCAAAAATGCCCAGTCCCAGGCTCCTTCCAGATTTATGAAGAACCTGCAACTTAACCAGCTTCCCAGGTGACTCCCTTTTAAGAAGCACTTGCTGTTCTAAGGAATGGGTAGAGGTTAATTAGATGAAGGAGGAGTATTCCGACCAAGGGTCTATGGTCAGAGAGAGTGGGGCATGTTTGAACTCAAAGAAAGCTACTGTGGCCAGTGTGGGGAGAGCATGGGGAGCAGAGAGCAGGAGATGCTAGGGGCTCACACATTCTAAATCAGGTCATGAGTAAACACAGGGGTTAGAAGAAATTGTAGTCTCCTGAACTCTATCAGGCACACCTTTCTGGCACTAAACTGCTTTCAAAACAAACACAACAGTTAGATACTCATCCTTTTATAGTTGAAGGCAAATTCCTTTAATTCCAATGAAAGAATCAAGTTCTTACAGCACAAGTGGTAACAGCTCTGGCTCCCCAGAGTGAAACAACAGGGCAGCCTTGCAACACCGTAATTTGAATGTGTGTAAGAGATCATATTAACATCTTGATGCCTCGGAGGGCCCTCATTACCAGGAAGCTCTGAACTCTAAAGAGGCAGTGACTGTACTCCGGATTCTGCACAAATTGTAAGGCACGGTATATTTGAGGCCCCTGGTAACAAATGTGGGTCACAATGCCAAGGACTCTGGTAAACAATTCATTAAGTGCTTGGGGAACTTAATGGAACGTGACCCAGCAAGCCTGTAAAACTCAGCAGACTGCACCGTGGGAACTGTACCAAAAAAAAAAAAAGATGATATTAATAAATATTTGAGGGAGAGGGAGGAGGATCCAGAATTCTACTGTGGCTGCAGGCATTCATGGGTGTCTGCACATGGGAGGAACCAGTTATGCCCAGCAGCTCCCTCTGTGTTGACTAAACGAGTTCTGTGGTATAAAGACTTCCACTGAGGAGGAAGAATCATGATGTGGACTGGGCTGGAGAAGAGAATTTACACTGGAAGCATCTCAGCAGCAGCAGCAGCGTGCAGCTCTAGGAAGGGTGGGAAATATCTTCATTAAGATGAGGAAGATTGGCTCAACTGCACCTAATAAACCCAAGGGCAATGTCCAGGGTAAAGAGAACCCAGAATTAGGATTTATGGCTCTTTGGTGTAATTTCTTCCTTCCTCATCACGTCAGGGATTGGGTATATTGACAAAAGTTGCCTGTATGATAAACAAAAAGTAAAGATGGGGGCCCCAGTTCATTTTCACCATTTCACATAAACAAGAGGCAATGGGTTTGCGTCATTTTAGCAACGTTAGGAAGGACTGGAAGCTTTCTAGTTCTCTGAATGGCTATATCCAGCTATACAATTCCTTTTCCAGATACTCTGGAGAGAAAAACATTCTTTCAACAAAGATAAGAAGAACTTCCTGATCTCTCACAGTAGTAGAAGCTGCATTAGCAGCCACTGTGGAGCTGCCAATGGCCAGCTCTGACAACCAAAGACCATGATGAAAGTAAGAGCTCTGTTTTGTTTCTTTGAGAAAATCACTGATGAGCAATCTAATAGCCTTAAGAGGTTGCAAGTATCCTTAAATAATAGGAAAAAATACAGTCCAAATTACTTAAATAGTACAAGAAACCATTAAAAAAGAAAGTAAGAGGGAAAAAAGAAGAAAGTAAGAAACAATCTCAGCAACCAAGATGGTGTCCAATGAGTTAGAATTTCAAGGCATTCTGGTTAAGGAGGTCGGATTCCTTTCTTGTACCCACAAACCACTCCAAGGCTGGGGCTCTTCGGCTAACTTTGGGAACTCACTCAAATTTAGCTAAGAGGGATAAACACTTTGTTTAGCTGAACAAATGCTTTGGAGCACTCAGTTTCTGCCACTACTAACCTCAAAGTCTGGGACCACAACAGCTTAATAGGACCTGCTTTCAGTGTTTCCTGTCTAATTATGAAACTCAGACTAATTACTTTGCTTGGAAACTATTCAATGTATGTAATTATATTGTTGCCTTCTAAACTGCAATTTCTAAACTCCTCTCCTCCTTGTTCTCTTCCTCCCTGTATTCTAGCTGCACTGTTCACCTTCACACACACAGTTACCTGGGAGCTTCTTCCTTTGTGTTTTTTGTTTACCCAACTTCTAATCCTTTTGCTTTTATATCATGACCCCCACCCCAATTAGGGAGAGTCCCTGTACCCTGATGCAGTTTGTAATTACATATGTGTATGTGACTCTTGAAGGCCTCTCCACTCTCTCCCACCAGAGGATACTCTCTGTGAAGCACCTACAGCAAGCCAGGCAGAGAGACCAATGGTGAGAGAGACACTGAGCCTTTCATTAAGAAGCATGTCCTATAACAGAGAGGAAGAAAAACAGGTGAATCAAGTGTTTCATAGGCTGTGACCACAGTATACCTAAGGTACAGGGAAGGCATGGTGGTGCAGCAAATACCTGTGCAGAAGACATTTCAGATGGAGATACAGGCATAAGCAAAGGAAGAGAGGTACACAAGTCTGTGGGCACAACAAGCAGCTGGTTATTCCCACAATGTCAGGCCTCCGGCATGGAATGGGAGAGAGGGAAGGCCAGAGGGAAAGCTGTTTCCAGATCAAGCATGCCTTAGTACACCACGCTGGAGAGTACAGACTACAGCTTTAAGTAGGGCAGTGAAAAGGGCAGGGCTCCCTTTGGTTACAAACATGCCTCCCTCCGAATCTGTGGAAATTCAGGTCATCATCCTTCCCCTGCTCTCTTGCCAGATCTCCCATAAGCACTCCACAAGCTTCGCTCAAGGGAGCAAAAGACAGTTAGCAGCTCTTCCTTGCATTTTATTTTTTTAAATTACTTTATTATTGTTCAATTACAGTTGTCTGCATTTTCTCCCCACCACTCCTCCCCACCCCAGCCAAACCCACCTCCTCCCTTGCTTCCACCCTCCCCCTTGGTTTTGTCCATGTGTCCTTTATAGTAGTTCCTGAAAACCTTCTCCTCACTGTCCCCTCCTCACTCCCCTCTGGCTATTGTTAGATTGTCCTTAATTTCAATGTCTCTGGTTATATTTTGTTTGCTTTTTTCTTTTGTTGATTATGTTCCAGTTAAAGGTGAAATCATATAGTATTTGTCCCTCACCGCCTGGCTTATTTCACTTAGCATAATGCTCTCCAGTCCAATTCATGCTGTCAAATCAAAAAACAAATGTTGGAGAGGATGTGGAGAAAAGAGAACCCCAGTGCACTCTTGGTGGGAATGCAGACTAGTGCGGCCACTGTGGAAAACAGTATGGAATTTCTTCTTTGCATTTTAAATGCCTTTCCAGGAGACGTCACGAACCAACTGAATCAACCGGCATGGGGAGCTGAGGTTCCAGTGCCCACCCACAGCTGGGCATGGGCAGCCAAGTCAGTCTCACTCTCATTTTCTTTCCTTTTCTATCATGATGACATATGATAAAGAAACTAATTTTTTAATTTTTAAAAGCGGAATTAAGTGGTGGTGACTACTGTAACCATGGTTGTGATCCCAAATCTACTTGGAAATTAATCTATCCCTTGGGCCTACGGTCAGGTAATTAAAAGTGGGTTCTTTTCAGGCTTTAAATTCCCACTTAGTTAGAGTTTTCGCAATACTTTGAATGCATCAAGGTGGACTGGTGGTATGAGAACCACCATGACAACATGGGCAGCTGGAGCCTGCCTGGATACCTTCAATAAAGTGGACATGGAAAGCACTAGAGGGTCTCATCTTGGAGAAAATTATGTGCTCTAAAATCATGCTATAATTTTACCATGTGGAAGGACTTAAAATTTTTCCTTGGCAAATAAAGTATATCAAGGCCTTCTTATGAGAGAAGTAAGTCCCAAGATACAAGACTGGATAAAATATATACCGAATCTGAGTTAAGAAGCAGGAGAACATAAAAAGGAGAGCCTTCTCAATTCAAAAAATATTTACTGAGCACCTGAGATGCAGCCAACAGACTAGATGCTGGGGATATTCAGACAAAGAAGACTTGATTGACTACCACACAAAGAACATCAGAGTGGAAAGGAGAGAAAGGGAAACAAAGATAAATGTATAGTAAAACTGACCAGTGAAGTAGTTATTGGCATGTGCACTTGAGACAAAAATGAAGCCAGAATTTTAGAAGCGTTTCTAAATAGCTTAAATCACTAATAATGTGAACTTGACCCCATTTAGGAAACAATGTAGCCTGTGACTAAGGGAACAAAGAAAAGGAAAAAAATGACTAGTGTTCCCATGGGGCATTATTAAGGACTGCTCAGTTGGTGAACATACCCTGCTGTGAGATTCTTAGTAACTAGAACTTACTGGTGTGGTTCAGAAAAATGTATATTCAACAGTGATGGCCATTTATCTTAAGAAATACAATAAAATATTTAGTTATCACTACCCAAATAAAGGTAAGCATATGAACTTTTCCCCTACATTTTTAAAACTCATCAAAATGTGTTAAGTTCTGTAGAACAAGAAAAATCATTTAAATAGCAATCCTGGGTAAAACTACTGTAAATCACTTGGGCTTTTAGAATTTGAAAAGGAATCATCTTGTTTTATGGAATTCAAAAGGAAATAAAATACATCAGAAGGAGGGGTTTGCTTAAAGTGAGGTATACATCAATTCTACCATTTTGGTTTCAGATCTATGATTAAGACTTATGTGGAGGTAGAATATAATAAGGGGGAAAAAATAGCCTCCAGAATCAGATGGGAACATGGGTACAAATACTGACTTTGGAACATGGTAGCAGTGTGACTTCAGGCAAGTATGTGACCCTTTGAATCTCAGTGTTCTCCTCTATAAACTAAAAAATCCATTATCTTCTTTTGGGGATTTTTGTGATGATAGTATACTAGATTAGTGAAAACATCTGACACATAATAGGTCTTCAACAAATGCAAAGTGACTGTATTATCCAATTCTTTATGTCCATCAATTCTTGAGCATACATTTTTATCCCTCTTGACTGTTGAACAGAGACGAATAGTGATGGGAACTTTTCTCCCTGGATGGCTTAACACAGCTCCATACTCTATAACAGTCCAGGGAGAATACTCAGTTCACTCACCCTGAAGGAATTTCTCCGAACACTTCCAGGGTGACATAATTATTGTCTTGGGGAACTGGGATAAGTATCAAGGTTGAAGCAACTGGAGCATTATCACCAAGCTGAGAACTAGCAATAGATACCAAACAGCAGTCATAAATAGCGAGTGAAGACCCAAAAATAAAAAGCAGAAAATGCAGCATCCCACAAAGTATTAAACATTCCCAGCAAAAGACTCTAAGATTTAATGCGGTGAAAGCTGCCATTTTTGAGCCTGTACTACATGCCAGAAACTGACACACACTTGGCATGCATCAACTCAATCTTCACAACACACGACTATGAGGCTGGTCCCATTGTTCTCCCCATTTTATAAATGAGGACACAGAAGCCCAGATGTCAGATAATTACAGGAGGCCCCCAAGCTGCAAGTGGCATAACTGGAACTTGAACTTGAGTGGCTTCTACTCTTAAATGATGTCCCATTTCCAAATACATCAATGGAAAACCAATCACATGGTCATTGCCTTAAATAAGACAAATAAATTTTCTTTCAACAGAAGGCTTTGTCTTCTAGAGTTTGATTCTGGTTCATTCTATAAGGTGTAAGTCCTAACTAGGACACACAAGGGCACCAAATGCTGCAGTCCCCAGGGCTCTGTCCTGGGACCCCTCCTCTACCCACAGCCCTGTCTTCAGCAATCTCATCAGCCTCACATTGATCTATGCAAAAGAAAAACCATCTACATGCTGAGAGCTCTCCTAACAGAACTCTGACACCTGCCCACCCTACCACACAGATACAACAAAACCAGGCCTCCCTTTCTTCCCTGTAGAAGGCCAAAACACAGGAGTCACCCTTGATTCCTTTCCACGTGACATCTAGCCCATCAATTCATCCAGTTGGCCATACCTGCAAAGTACAGCCCAAATCTGACTACTTCTTACCACTTCCACCACAACCAACCTAGTGCAGGCCTCCAATGTCTTTCATCAGGGCTATTGCAGTAGCCTTCCAGCTGGTCTGCCTGACTCCATCCCTGCCCCATTCAACTCATTCTTCAGTGAGCAACAGAGCAATCTTGGAGAAAACAGCAGCAAAAACAGATGATGTCACTCAACCCCTCAGAACTCTCCAGTGGCTTCCTATTACAATTAGAACAGAATTCAAACTTCCTTCCTTCTGACCCCAGTCCTACCTGATCCAGCCTCCGCTTAGCTCTCCAAATTCAGCTTGTACCATACTGACTTAACTGTCCCTTGAATAAGTCAAGTATGTTTCATTGCAAAGCAGGTTTCCTTCTCAGGGCATCTGCACTTACTATTCCCTCTGCCTGGAAGGATCTTCCTCTAACTCTTGACATCACTTTGCTCTCACACTTCACTCAGGTAGTGACTTAAATGTCACCTCCTCTGACCACCTGAGTTAACAGTTCCTGGTCCACTGCCATTATTCTAATTGTATATCCTTCCCTAAGAACACTTAACATTTCCTGAAATTATCTTTATAATAGATTTGATCTGTATTTTTATACCATATTTTTTTAAATCCCCACCTGAGGATAATTTTACTGGTTTTGGAGGAAGAAAGAGGAAGGGAGAGAGAGAGGGAAAAAAAAACATTGCTGTGAGAGAGAAACATCAATCGGTTACCTCCCATACATGCCCCGACAGGGGATTGAACCCACAACCTTTCTGCTGTACAGGACAATGCTCCAACCAAACAAGTCACCTGGCCAGGGCTGTACCATATTTTTTTTAATTCACTGCTACATTCACAAGACATACTACTGAGTAGATGCTCAATGAATATTTCAAATATCTGCCTTCTCAATTAAAATTTAAGTTTTATCTTGGTTACTATTGTATCCCCAAACCTAGAATAGCACTTGGCATATAACAGGCACCCCAGTATTTGAAAACTGAATGAGGGTAAGTATCTTAGCAGTCTTATATGGATCAAGTGAACTCCCATCTCTCAGGCAACAGAACAACAGGCATTCGCTTACTGCAATGGCCACCGGGACTCATTCCGGAGTAGTTCGAAGTGCCCCATTATGAAAAGCCAGGTCACCCTCCTGGGGCTTCACACTGGATCTTCTTCATCCAGATGTCCTAAAGCTTGGTGGCAGCTGGCTTAATTATTCAAAATGAAAAAAGGCAACATAAGGCAACATGAGCCTAGGTTTTGGGCACCAAGACAATTGTGTATCATACCTTCTATCTCTAGATTCCACCCAGGCCCTGCAAAGCCTGTATCAAACAAGCTCATTTTCCTTTGACATGTTGCACCATCCGATCATTTTCCACAAACATTACTATGCCGAGGCTACAGGGACATGAGTCCAAAGGCAAAATAGGTGCTCTGTGCATCCTACTTCTATCTCAAGGAGCCACCTAAATGATGCCAGCACTTGCTCTGGGGCCTGAACAAGGCACATATGTTTAAAAACACATTCATTCAATCCATCTGACAATGAGAAAGGTTTGTGTGGGGCCCACTATACAGGCAGGCTGTATTCTGTCTGGCAGACCCTGCAGGTGTTTTCAGTTAAATGTGATAATCAAATCAGCTGCACAGCACAGTTAACTCTGAAATGGTGATCTCCCCATCTGTCTTTCTCCCATGCTAAGTGCAAAGATGGAAGGAAGAGCCTTAGCCTGGTAACAAAGGCTCAAGTGAAGGCCTGCAAGCAGGTGCTTACAGGTGTGCAGGGGTAAACACAGAAAAGGGGGAAGAGGGAGTGAGAGGTTTCTGTTCCAGCAGTCTTAAAAGAAGTTAGGCTTATTCCACAATATTTGTTTTGCTGCCCAGCTGTATAGGTGTCTGTGCCCTCTCATCCCTTAACTCCTCCCAAGTTGACTTCACACTCAGACGAGGCTAATCTTAGTTCTCCCAAGACAGTATAAGTTGAATGTGGGAGGGAATGGTCTTCTGCAAGACTGTCTATGAGAAACCAAAGGAAAAGCTAAACCTCTGATAAAACAATTTGATAACTGCAGGACCTTTTCCATGGCCACTGTTATTTTTGCCCAATTCAGCTGGAAATTACTTCTGGGGGTCCAGATTTGCAGACTGATAAGGAGATAATGTGCATGACTGGAGGATTGGTTCCTCGAAACAAACAGGTCACGTAAACAGTATTTATTCTATTGCTACTGACTCACACGGCTCCACTACAAACACCTGTTTCACCAGTCAGCCATGGACAAAGTTCTTAAGGAGCCCAGAAAGCTCAGATGCTGTTAAGTTCTCTAAAGTTGCTCCTCCAGTTCCTAAGTAAACCAAACCCACCTGGTTCTATTTTGCCACAGTAGTACACAGAACCAGCTTTCAATTATTATATGATAACAAGAGGGGGGCAGCTTTCAATTTTCCATGCTAAGCTGCAACAGACACATACCTGAAAAATTCTCTCTAAACCAAAATTCTGTATCTGATACCCCCCTTTTCCCACTGGCTGCCATGAAATTCCAGATGTAGTGTGAGATGAAAAACCAAAGACAGACTGAACCAAATTCTATTCTCTAGCACTGTCAATCACTGTCCATAGCTGAAGGAAACGAGAAGAAAGACTTCAGTCTGCATGTTGACAAAAAGCTCAAAATGGACATTTAAACCCAGCCAGGCCCAGGGCTACAGCAAGCCTAAAGAGACACCTGGGGTACAAATTTAAGGAGGCTTGTTGCAGGTCATTGACTCCTTAGATTTTTGTGCCCCAGGTGATTCCCCTGCTTATTCTAGTTTCAGCTGTGCTACACATATTGGTGTCCTGGCTTACTCTCCCTGTAGGTAAACATTTTTACTGAGTTAATGTAAAGGTTGGATAATACAGGAACCTAACCTTTGCTAAGATGTTTCTCTCTTCTTTAAGCTCCTTGCTTGCTCCTTCCTTCCTCCCTTCCTTCCTCCCTTCCTTCCACCCTTCCTTCATCTAATTCCCACCCATTCACAGGAGGTAGGAAACATAATGGTTATGAGCTGTCTCACTTCTATAAATGCAATAAAACACATGAGAGGGTGCGCACAGACTAACTGGCCTTTAGAGGCTGACAGCATAGGTGAGAGGCCATCAGGGGCTTAAGGATATTCTTGGCAACCAGGATAGAGGAGAGATATGCTCAGTCTGCCCCTCCCCTGCAGAGATGAGAGCCCAGGCCCCAACAGCCAGAGCCTCTTCCCTCATGACTGAGAAGCTGCAGAGCCCTGAGTCTTCCTGCCTTAGACCCCCCTGGGTGGTCCAGATGACTCTTCAGACCCAAAGACAGACCTCTCTGCACAGTTTGCAGAGAGAGAGAGAAAGAGAGGACACAAACAGGACAAATATTAACTATCATATATATATATATATATATATATATATGCGCACATATGTAGATAAATTACAGGGCGGGACAAATTCAGTTTACTATAGTTGTTCATATGGAAAATAATACAATAATTAATAAATAATAATACAAGAATAAACTCTGTTTCTCATAAAACTGTAAACCTACTTTTGCCCCACCCTGTATACATGAAAAATTACAGCAAAACATAAATATATCCCAGATATATACTGCAAATGATTTTTTGTACATTTTGCTGTAAGTTTTTGTTCAAAGAAGAAAGGCAGAGAAGAGGGAAAGGGCTTTTTTTTTTTTTTTTTTTTTTTTTTTTGAGGAAATCAGAAGGCTTCACATTGTTTTTAGGAATTTTAAACAGCTTTGAGTATTTCAGGAGCTAACAGCAAAAGATAGGAAAGAGAGAAAATGTTTAAAAAACAAATAACTTTTGTTTTAAATAACTTTTAGAAATGCACTTTTAATCAATATTCTCCTTAGTAGTAGTTCCCAGATTTTAGTATAAATGGAAATCACTTTGTAGCTTATTAAAAATAGCCCTCCCACCCAAGTCACCAACATTATAACCCAGGAGATCTTGAATGAAGCCCAGCGATTTCCTTTTGGTGCAAACAAAACAAAACAAAAAACCCCTAGTACAGCAAAGCCTTTTTAAATGTACTGAGAAACATTGTAAAATATAAACTTAAAGGAAATGGAAATTACAATTCTAATGTAAAAGTCTATTTGTCAAGCCCTGGCTGGCGTAGCTCAGTGGATTGAGCTCGGGCTGCGAACCAAAGCATCACAGGTTCGATTCCCAGTCAGGGCACATTCCTGGGTTGCAGGCCACGGCCTCCAGCAACCACACATTGATGTTTCTCTCTCTCTCTTTCTCCCTCCCTTCCCTCTCTAAAAATAAATAAATATTAAAAAATCATTAAAAAAATAAGTAGGAAGATCAATATTAGAATTCTCAGAGTATAATTCAATAAACTTAACCCAACCAAGAAATTAAAAGAAAAAAAAAAGTCTATTTGTCTTTGCCCAGAAGTAGCTAAGCTAAGAGTGACTCTCCAAAGAAAATTCTGTATTTTGATGATGACAAACTAAAGTCATTCTATACAATGAATATTTACATACCTCTATAAAATGTTGATCCTGTAA
Organism: Tonatia bakeri; assembly: GCA_004024845.1. Lineage (NCBI taxonomy): Eukaryota > Metazoa > Chordata > Mammalia > Chiroptera > Phyllostomidae > Tonatia > Tonatia bakeri. The sequence goes on from PVIA01000466.1 coordinate 55,663, forward strand.
CAAAGCAATAGTTTTTATGTACAACTGAAATGTTAAAATAATAAGAACTCTTATTCTAGGTAACTATTAACTTTAATGGGACAATTCTAGTGTTATAAAGCCACCAATGTATAACAGTGCAGTGTTAAGCTATCAAAGCTTTGTTTTCCATTAGCTAACGATGACCTCCTTTCTTCTTCCCTAGGAGGGGTAGGGCTCCCTCTCGGAGTTCACACAGCCCCCACCTCACACTTGGGCACTACCACACAGATCTATGCTGGAGTTTACCTGTGCACATGCCATGTGCCCCTCTAGGTTGCCAGTTCCTCCTAACGGGGAAGGCATCATGTTCATCTTTGAGACCTGTGTCTAGCACAGTGTTGGGCATGCTGTAGGCCCTTGGTAAATATTTCCTGAATGAGTTAGCACGCCTAAACAGGTCTTAGCTGAAAGATATCCAATAAAAAAGGAGTCTCTAGCACAGAGTTGGCAGACCTGATTTTTAAAGAACCAGACAGTAAATATTTCAGGCTTTGGGAGCCAAATGGTTTCACTTGCAACTTCACAACCGGCCAGTGTAACCTGGAGGCTGCCATACACATAAATAATATGTTTGGCTCTGTCCCAATAAAACTTTACAAACACTGAAACTTGAATTTCATATAATTTTCATGTGTTGTGAAATATTATTCTTCTTTTGATTCTTTTCCAACTATTTTAAAATGTAAACAACCATTATGAGCTTGTGGGCCATATAAAACCCAGCAGCAGGGTTCCCTGCTCTAAGCAGATGTGTGCAGAGAGGAAGGTAGAAAAGGCCCAGGATATCAGATGAGCTGAAATGGGCCAAGTAGAAGAGAAGAAAGGGGTCTATGGTGGATGAAAAATCAATGGATTCTCACAGTACCTGAAAACAGGACCAAAAAGACAACACAGAAACAAAAAACAATGCAGTTTTTAATTACTGTTATTTTCCTTTAAGAAAAAAAATAGCTCTACCATAATAATAAAGCTCATATTCTATTATCTAATAGGTAAGAAAGTGAGAAAAAAGTTAGCATAGTTGAATGCCATTTAGTAATACTAGCTGGGGCAAGGTGGTGGGGGGGACCAAAAACCTTTTCAGGTAAAAAGTTTTACCATCATCTCCAGCATTGCTAAAATGTACTCTCCTTTCTCTCTGCTGCTCACTTTCCAGTGGAAATGCAAATGAGCAGAGAAGCAGATAAAAAAATGGGAGCAAAAGCAGACAAAAGGGATTCTGTCTCAGAATACCCAAGGGTTGGCTACCCTGTCCTATATCCTACCCAGTCTGTGCATAAAGTCATAGATGTCCTCGAAGTTAAAAGGAGCTCAGAGTCACAGTCTCTGCCATGCATTAAAAATAATTACACATTTTTAAATAGCACACACAGTCATTTTATAAAAATTCAAAAATAAAGACACCAAGGGGAGAAAACCCAAGCATCTAGAGATAACAGCAGTTAAGATATTGGTGGCTATCTTTCTAGACTGTTTTCCTTAACTGTGTCTGTATATATATGTCTGTTCATGTGTATGTCTGTATATGTGTATCTGTGTATCTGAAGATGTGTGCTTTTTTAAATACACTTTATCTTTTAGATGAAGAAACCCTAAGGCCTGGTAAACTTGCTCAAAATTGTGCATAAAATGAGTTTGTAAAAACTCAAGATTACAACCTCTTGCCTAGTGGGCCAATGCTCTTGGTAAGTCAGTGGCTTGTCCATGTCAGTATGTATTTATGGTCCATAGCAGGTGCTCAATAAATACATACTGGCATGAATAATGCCAGCTAGGCTGTCACAATTCTTTCTCTCAGTCCAGCTCTGTCCAGGCCACCTTCACTAAAGACTGCATAGTTTTTAACAGGTCGCCAAGTGCCAAAGAGCACAGGGATACAGGGATACAGCTTCCTTTAATAGTAACTAGTATGTAACTTAGAATTTTTTCTAATGAAAGTGCTTCACTTTGTACTCTTTTGACTTTATTTTAAAATGAGGCACTATTCTGGATCCTAATGGATTAGTTTATCAGGAATTTGTTTTTGGATTTGCCCCATCCCCTAAAGGGGAGGATCAGAAGGAGGCGAAAGCATCAAGACATTTGCATAAGGTATGCCTTAAGTTTCAATTAAGATCAGACTTAACCATGACTAAAACAATTTCTGATGGGGCTATTCATGTCAAGAGTCACGACACACTAATAACACGATGAGGAAAGGATACGCTATGGTTTTGCCAGTGTTGTCTGCTTCATTAACCATCTGCTTAGGGCCGGGCAGAATAATCCAGTGAGACAAGCAACAATTCTGGAAGGGAAACTCATATCTAGGTGGCATGCAAAGCAGTTTAAGTGGCAGTTTTAGTGAGAAGGGAAGTGTAGTTCTTAAAGAAACAAAATGTCAAGGTTATCTTTCACTAGAGAACAAGAAAATCTGACTAGCCAGCTAGACACATAGTTGAAATGAGAAACCCCCTTTTGCCTGGTGACTTAAGGAAACTTATTTAAATGTGTCCAGTTCTGGGGGTAGGTGAAGCCAGCCAGAACCTTTACTGCATTGAATACCTAACACATGCAGTCCTACCAAGAATGTCTATTAGCTACCCAACTACTATCCCAGCAGAGAAAAGGGTGCATTACCCAAGAGGGGCCATTACAACGTGCTTGCTAAGAATGTTAGCCCGCAGGGGAATGACAAGAAAACAAAGGTGGTCAGAAGTGAGACATTCCAAAGCTAGTGCTCCAAAAAGGAGAGTGAGTCCCACCCTTCATTTCATTCATTATTCAACAAATATTTATGGAGTGCCTCCCTACAAAGCACTGTTCTAGGTAGCAGGGATACAGCAGTGTAGACACAGCAATCTCTGACTTCATGGAGCCTACATTTCAGTGAGGAGAAAAGAATGAACAACAATATTTATATTAGATGGTGATATCTGGCACGGAAAAGAATTAGACAATGCTAGTGGGTAGGGAGCACAGAGGCTGGAGGTTGCACTGTTAGAGCAAGACCTCACTGGGGAGGGAAGAGGAGGGCAGATCTGGTCTGAGAACAGAAGGACTGAGTCCTGGGCCACAGCAATCCAGATGAAAAGGGAGCAGCCAGGGAGACTGGAGGGTAACCACGAGAATATGGTGTCCTGGAAGCCAAGTAAAGAAAGCATTTCAAGGAGGAGGGAGTGAGAAACTGCGTTAAACCCTTCAGAATAGGGAAGGGAAGTCTGAAACTGATTAACAACACCCACATGAGGCATTTCTGTATTGTCAGTGGCACAGAGGGTGCAAAAGCCCAAGTGGAGGACGTTCAAGAGAAGATTTGGGACCAGCAACACAGACAACTATTTCAGACATTCTACTGGGAAGAACACAAAGAAATGAGATAATGAGATGGTGTCTAGCAGGGGACACAAGACTGAGAAACGTTCTCTGTTTTATTGGTTTTGTTTTTTATTTACAAAGGACCACAGAAATTCCGACACGTGTGGATGGGAAAGATTCAGCAGAGACAAAAAAGTTAATGATAGAGGAGAGAGAGTGGATGCAGTAAGGATCAGCTCCAGTGCCCCAAGGAAGGAATTCCTAGAGGTGGAAAGAAGCACTGGCTGTTGTTCCTCTGTCACCCGGGAAGGTGGGGGGGGGGGGGAGCAGAAACATGGGCATGGGTGTGGGTAATGGATGTGGAATGAATATGGCTTATGCAAGTTCTCCTGATTGCATGTCAACTTTCTCTTGTGAAATAGGAAGCAAGATATGAGACAATCATCTAGAAGAGAAGAGTGAACGGCATAGGGATGTGGCAGATACATAAGGCTCTTGAGGTTGCTTTCCAATGTCTGACAGTTCAACTCTACTTTCAATTATTTGATTAACCTAGAGGTTTTTAATAAATTTCCTTCTTTTTTTAAATAGCTACAGTTGCCTTCTATTGCTTACAACCAAAGACCTAATGTACTAACTCTATGTGAGGCCTAGCATACCCCCATTTTCTCATTGAAAGTCTGACTTTAATAAAACAAGTGATCCTATTTTATCAAATCCTATGTACCTCTAAGTGCATAGGAAGGCCTGCTTGCAATATACCAACAGGCCAAACATTGGGTTCCTCCACCACCTACTGCACAGAACCAAGAAATGATTTACTTTTAGAACACCAAATTGGAAACATTAAATAGGTATGCTAAAGTGCTTGAAGAAAAACAATACTATACATGAGAGAAAGCAGAAAGGACCGATCTAAAATTCAAATCACCTAAATACTTCTTCAAACCCTCTCTTGAGTTAAACTACAAAAATGTCTACCAAGACAGATGCAGATATATAAATTAGAATGTAGATATATAAATTTCCTTAGAGCGTAGATTAATACTCCAATACAGACTGCAGTAACTCAGGGAGAGAAATCCACATGAAGACTGAACAAAGGGGTAACTGGAGGCACAGAGGACTGTTTTCACAGTGGATGGTAATGTTTTATCTGGGAATGGCATCTGAGAGAGCAGTCAAACTGAGTAAGAAAGAGGGAAAGTCAGACACTCTCACAAAAACAAACATTTTGAAGATCACAAAGATGAGTGGAAATTTCCAGACCGTGCAGACTAAGATGAGTCTTCAAGATATAACACGTCGTCCCCCTCCAGGAAATTAAGAGTTATTAAACTGTAACAAAGAGAGCTGCTTCTGAGATGAAATCAGCCTTGTGACACCAAGAAGCAGAAGGGTGAGGATAGGTAGCTGCTAACTTCCCATGGAGACCAGCCCCACATAGCCTGTGCTTTCAAACAGGTGCACTGCTCCACAGGGCATCTGGATCTCGAAGAGCCCAGGATACTCACAAGGAAGTATGAGGCTTGGTATAAGATATGACCTGAGAGCAGATTTCAATAGCTCTTTCTCCCAGATGATCCTGTACTGGCTCATCCTTTGCTAGGAAGGGGAGATGAATGCTCTGCCCTTGGGCCACACACACACAAATTGTTAAGAAAACAAAGGCAAAGGAAAAAGAAACACTTGCACACACAAAAATCTCCTAAGTGGATAAGAGCTGTGTGTGTTACATTTTCAACATCTAGCCCTAAGGGTTTTGCTTGCCAATAACAGAACTGTAAAGAAAACCCTGTCCCATCAGTAAAAATGATTGTTTTAGTTTAATCTTTTGAACAAGTCCCCTCGTCTTCCTTCACGTTAAAGCACAGCTTCACGATCCTCCTTCCCCCATCCCCTGAATTCTCAGATTGTAAAAGCGTACATTTATGGAGGGTATACTACATGCCAGACATTCTCCTAAGATCTTTATGTGGATTAATTTAATTCTCACAACAACTCTGAGAGAATAGGTGTTATTAATGTCTTTACGTTTAAAAGAAGATAGTGAGGGGTTAAGACTTAGATGATAAGCCTTTACTATGGAGTTCTCGAGGGAATGAGGCAAAGAAGCTAGCCACTGCCTAGTGCATGGATCAATACTAGCTCAATCTACTGACACCATCTTCCAAGAGGCTGTCTAATGACTGCTATTTAGGATGCCCAGTTTCCACCTCCCATTAGTCAAAGGTTTCCCTCTGCAGTTTTGTAAATGCCCCCTTGCTTCCAGGTTGTACATGCGTGAACAGCACTTGGTGTCACACAGGAGATAAGAGGCAGGAGGCACATAGTATGGTCACAAGGCTACAGGCCATCTGGCTGCACCTGCATGAAGTCAGTTGGAGATGACAAAACTAGTCACTGCAGTCAGTGATGGCTGAAAGATGCAAGGAAGCCAAGAAAATCTAACACACTACTTTAAAGGTTTCTTATACGATTATTATATCTGCTTTTCAAATGAGGAAATTCGGGCAAAAAGAGGTGAAATAACTCATGTGAGGTTTCAAAAATGAGAGCAAAACCAGGCGACCTGGTTCCAGAATGTTCTTTCTTAACCACTATGTTCTGAGCCCTACAACTGAACCGCAACTACCTAGCTGGCTGCCTCGCTGCAGCTGCCACACTTGAGCCCCAACACCGTGAAGAACTGGTAGGGAAACCAGTCAGTGTAATAACATAAGTGTCACAGATAATGTTCACCAATCAATGAAAAGAGAATGCAGCAAGACAGGGCTTCCGTGTCCAAAACAGTGTGAGTGTTAGAATCAGTCAGAAACTGCTGCTCAGCCAAAAAGTGATGTTTAATGAAACGACTCCCAGGGCCAATGCATAAAAAATCTGGCTCATCAGAGAAAAAAATAAATGAAATACAACTTAAAACAACAGAAAAGATCAATGAAACTGAGAGCTAATTTTTTTGAAAGACAAATAAATAGACAAACTTTTAGCTAAACTCAAGAAAAAGAAAGAACTCACGTAAAATCAGAAATGGAAAAAAAAGAAATCGGGCTCTGCTAAGAGTTGGCAAAGAAGAAACTAAGCTGTGACCACGTTTGTTCGTACTCTCGCTTCTCTAATATCCTGAATAAATGGCGGCAGCTGCGCAGAAAGGAAAAGACAGCGTCCTCCTCCTCAGTCCTTCCTGAATTTGAGAGGAACTCAATGGGTGGCTCCTTAGGTTCAGAAGAGGAAGAGGTGCATCAGAAAACAGAAAAGTCACTGAAAAAAATTTAACCCAAACAGAGTGGAACAACTCAAAACAAACAAGAGACCCAAATCAAAGGAGCTCCAAGGCTGCTGAGCATTACTAACAGCTTGAAGCCAAGCATTTCCCCTTTTTAGAATGGGCGTTTCTTATGATGTGAAAGATTTAGTTCCTTGAATTCAGAAATTTTGTTGATTTCTTTTTAAACCCAAAAATTTAAACTGAACTTGTATCTTTCCTTCCCCTAACCCTGAAGGTTGGAAGGTCACAGAACAGAGAAATTCCTGGGTTGAAAGTAAGTGAATATCTGGCAAGAGGCTAAATAAGGGCTGAGCTCTGATTTCCTCTTCTACATTTCCATTAATTTAAAGTGCTAAGTTACCTCTCTGCTCTTAAACATGTGGTTGTCCTCTGTGCAGTGTCCCTTTAAATAGATTTTCCTTTAGCTCTGCCAAAAATAACTAGAAAAGGTCCTTTGAGAATCCCATTCTTAAAAAAAAAAATACACTCTCCTCCCCTCCTATACACATAAACAGACCTCGTAGCAGCATCTCTCACTTCTTCCAGAAACCTCCAATCTATCATAAATAATAAATCTTTCAAGAGAAAAACAGCTGGTCAGAGAAGTATTTCTCCCAGCCCATTTCTGCTTCTTCATTTGTATAATCATCAAATATCAAGCCCCTCTTTTTGGATTAGCAAACAGTCAGGCCAAGGGCTGAAACCCAAATGCATACACCATGGCCAGGCAGGTACGGGGCCATGAAAGAAGTGGGCCAGGTACAAGAGGAAAAAGGGACTGTTTAGCACTGAAGAAGGCATGCTCAGGGGGATGGAGTGTGATCTCTATTCAGTTCCAGCCAATTATTAGCAAGGAGATCTGATTTTTTTCCAGTAATAGTACCCCTATTACAAATGCTGGAAACCTGTCCAAATTTTAAAAACAGCAATGTGTAGGACAACAATACCAAAGAGAACACATGTGTGGGCTGCTCTGGCTAGAGGCCCTTGTTTGCAACCTCTAGGTGAGAAACAGATAAAAGATGAAAGACTGCCTGTCCCCTGGGAGCCTATGACCCAGTAGGAGTGAGAAGATACACACCTGGTTGTGTCCCACAAGGTGGAACATGATACACGCTAAAAGGGAGGAATAAGCCAAGGCTATGGGAGTTCAGGAAAGTGAGAGGACACTAGAGGCAGAAAGGATTCTTGCAGACAGTGCCATTTGAGCTGAGGCAAAAGAATGAGGTAGAGTTTGGCAGCAGAGGCTAGAGAGGGACCATTCCAGACAGAGGGAAAAGAGCTGTGAAAAGCAAAAAGAGGGAGCAGGAAAGAAGACGTTAGAGGAATGGTGAAGGGACTATCATGCTTCCACCCAACAAATATTCATGAGTGTCCACTGTGTGCCATGCAGTAGGGATGCAATGGTGATCACGAGGGACACAAGGTGAAGTTGCAAAAGCTGACAGGGTCTAGCCCAGATCAGGTCTCAGAGGCCATATCCATCCAGAGTTTTATCTTAAGAGTGATGGGAAAGCGGCCTCTGAAGGTTTTTTAAGCAGGGGAATCACGTGTTGAGATCTGCAGTGTTCATAGTTCCCCAGCTGCAAAGCAAACATTCTGTGGACTGGAGGGGATCCAGGGCTCCACCAGCCAGAGCAAGCCAGGAGGAAGCCTTTGCACACAGTTTGGAAAAGAGATGATAACAGTGTGGACTAGGGGGTACTGATGGAGATGGAGAGAAGTGGGTGGATTCAAGAGATAGTTAGGGGTTAAAATCACCCAAACTGCCAGTTCAGGGTAGGAGTCAGTGAGTCAAAAGCCAAATGGGACAGGGGAATGTGGTCAATGTGGGGGTATGAGGCCACACCACCAGTGGCCCAGCAACCAAGCAATTCTGTACCGGCAGCAGTGGGAGCCCCCAGTGGTTACTAGAGAGAAGAAAGGTTCAGAAGCCAGGGAGTATGGCTGAGGGAAGGCTGCCAGAGAAGCTCACAGGAGCTTTCCATCTTAGAAAGCCATCATCTCAAAAGTACTGTTTTCTTTTAAATGTGCTTTGTAAAATTCCACAGCTATTTTATTTGGACTAGTCTTGATGGCAAGGAAATAACTAGCTCTTCTCATGTGTTCAACAGTTCTTCACTAAGCTAAATCTTATCCTCTAGACTTGGGATGGAGGAGGAAGGAACATTAGAGTATCTATAAGATATAAATTAATACCAAGTATTCATGCCAATTTCCTTTTATTTTGGCCCTTTTCTTAAGAACTTCTTCGAGGAATGCTAGTTACCCACCAGGGACCATCCCCCTTGGTGCCAAGGCCCAGTAATGATTTTATTTATAACCACAGGCATTTGTACATGAACCCAATTCACTCTGCTTCTAGATCACTAAGGAAATGTGGATACATCCTTCCTGATTTGCAGGAATGCCCGGAAGTACTCAGGAAGGAGAAAACAGCCAAGGTTCTAGGTGCTCAACCCTTGATAACTCATGACAATTGAGTCTAAATACAGGGCGGGGCAAAAGCAGGTTTACAATGGTTTGTATGGAAAATAATACAGTAATTAATATGTAATAACACAAGAATAAACTATGTGTTTCACATACTCACAACTGTAAACCTGCTCTGTCCCATCCTGTATTTCAATAAGGTCTCACTTGTATGACAACTGGACAATGAAAACAATAAGGAACCAGCAAGAAACAATAGGATGAAAGTTAAATTTGCCCTCTTCCTTTCACTCTCACCCTTCACTCCCCAAACCTTGGAACGTTAGTACATATTGTACCCACACTGTGATGTATTCATCTCCCATCCCAATCTGGCCTTCTAAATCCATGTTTTGATCAAGTTACCATGCCATGCAAAGATCACTCAGTAAACTTAATGCTCTCTATTAAATGTTATTTTACCATGATTATTTGCAGCAGGCACTACGGACTGCCTACATTGGCAACCTCTACTTCTACATTGGCATCTGTGCCTCCCACAAGTACCCAGGTCAATGCTGTTCGGCATAAAAAATCATGGTGGTAGCATTCAAACCAATGAGATGTGATAGGAAATCTGTTGTAGAACTTCTCAGCAAAGTATCATCATGGGTCTTAAAAAAAAAAAGACTCAAAGAAAATAATAACACCTTTTCTGTCTCTGGACCACCATTAACATGCAAGGATACAATGCAACATCTTACGGCCCTGAGAAGATCTAGCCAACACAGAGAGGCTGGCTGTGAGCAGGACCATGGAAATAACCTGAGTCGTCCATGAACAGAGAAATTAACCAACCCTCAGGACAAGAGATTTCCTTATTAAGTTATTTTGAAGTGTACTTCCTGTTTCTTGCAGCCCAAAGCATCCTAAATAATACAGTACACCTCTTTGGAAAAGCAAAAAAAGGACTCTGCCTCTCCAACAATAGCCTAGTAACAAAGGAGCAGTTGCTTCAAAAAAGAAAAGAGACTAAGATTTATTTCTCAATACATGTTTTGAGAAAGCCAGCTGTGAAAAGGTATTTTTAATAGCCACTCCTGATATATGGAGAGTCTTTTGAAATCCTCCCACGCAGCATAAACACTGTAATAAAGCTACAATGAGCCACTATGAATGGTATGTGTGGAGATATACAACATACTTGGAGTCATCATACTATGTAAACACCAGGGAACTACTATGAAATTAGTCTTTATTACTCATCTACTCTTATTTCCTTCTACAATTATAAGACCAGGAAGTATTTTCTCTGCATCCCCCCACCTTTATTCCCCCCTCCCAAATGACAAAAACACAAAATCACATGATTGGAAGGGAACTTAGAAAACTGAGGCTCAAAAGAGGTTGAATGGTTTCTACAAGGTCCCACAGCCAGCTGGGGACAATTTTCTTTATTAATCAAAATGCCTTATGCTTGATTTAAAATAGTCATTTGCTGAACACTCAGTTTAATGCAAGGTTGAATTGTAAAGACATGGGAAATCAAAACTGGATATTTTTTAGTAATTTAGTAATTATTTAATTATAAAAAAATCTCCTTTTGAATGCACTGCTTTGACCTTCTTATTTCTAATACCTTCTAAATCCCAATCCATTCCTCTCAATACCATTTCTCTCTCATAGAAAATCCCTGCATATGGGCCATTCTCTAGGCGAGTGTTTCTCAAAAGACTGTTTGCATCCTAATGGCTTGGGGGAAAACCAGCAATGCAGATTCCCAGGTGAGTCTGCTCTAGTAGACCAGGGGTGGGGCCCAGAAACGTCGATGTAAACAAGCACCCCAGGTGAGTCTAACTGTGCTTTGCAGCACATGACTACACACAGTATACTAGATTCCAGGATCCAAATAGAAAACATCTAATTATCAGAGTAGATTTGAGCTGGAACAACAAAAATATGTGCATAGTTGCCTATAATTTTCATGTTCCCTCTGAGGTCTGAAACAAGTCCAAGAGCTCTGTGATTTGGATGTACCCTGGTAATCATATTTGCTTGGAGGTTTGAAGTTTTTATCCCTTCTCCCTTAAGATTTTTTTCCCCTCTGAATGCATATCTTCTTGGGATTAAATCCAAAACATCTTAACTCTCCTTCTACAGATAAAAGAAATCAATTTTGGAAAGTGTATGAAAAGAATACTTTAAAAAATACACAATACAAAATGTCTTCCCTTTGAACCAGACATCTGTGATACACAGGGCAAGCACAGTAGGTAATGAGAGAAGTAAACACTGGGCTTTCCAGCAGAACCAGCCCTGAAACCAAAACTTAGGAAGGAAGCTGAACATTAAGTAAGTGGACCAGAGTAACAATAGTTCAGGCATATCCTAGGGTAAGTCTGAACCTGAGAAAACTGGAATGAAATAGACAAACCAATCCCTTGTCCCAAGTTAACTTTCCCTTACCACTTTCTTTTAAAATAGGACAGTGCTGTAAATGAGCATATAGAGTTTAAGTGCAATCTTAGAACTCCCCTGGGTGTCAAAGAATTTTTCAGACCTAAATAAATACTCCTTACTGGATTCAGCAGTGCTCATTTATACCCATCTTCTCCAAGACATTTTAATTTTAAATCCAGAGACTCCAGAGGCCAAGAACACAGTGAACACAGCATGCAGAGCACTGAAGTGTGTGTGTTCTAACATCAGCTCTGACAGACTCATGTTCCAGGCATGAGAGCTTGTCTATATGTAGATTTCTTAATGGTTAAATGAACAAGTAAATGCCACATAACAATCTCAAAGAAAATCCATGATAAGCATCAAAAACAACGTATAATGCTCCAGAAATACTATAAAATAAATAAATCTAGCAACAAAATTGGTTAGAAGGCAAAAAGTCAAGGTCATAGCTATAACTTGCATAGTCCAGTTGTACGATTCCTTGAGTTTGGGACAAAGATGAACTGGATTTAATGGGGTTGAACAAGCAGAGAGTGGAATGAGAGGGAGAAAGTGAACCATCCAGCAGGAGAAGAACAGATTCAACTGTTCAAGATTGACCTTAAGGGTTTTTGTTTTTTTTTTTTTTTAATTTAAAGATTCCTAACAATCCTCAGGGTATTTTAAAAATGGTAAGATTCAGCACTGGCTCTGCTGGTTCATCATTTACTCTTCCTTTCTTGGTGCAATTAAGATCTCATCACAACTGCACAGTTTAAAAAGCCCAACTGCTTTCATCTGGCTCCTAAACCATCTCAGCCAGTTGCTCCCAGCAGGCTCGGAGGGCTTCATAAGACCCAGTGTCCACAAAGCAGTCAGAAACATCCCACACTGCTTGGCTGCACCATGTATCTGCAACTCCCTCTGTTTTGGTGCAGGCCCTTCAAGTGCACAAAGGTTTGCAACTAAGATCTAGCTTTTCTGTTTAAAAAATGCCTGACTGGGTTGATGGAACAGGCATCAAACCATCATCTCAGAGCATCTGGAGTTACTTTTTAAAGCCCAGTTCCCATTATTTTAAACACACTTCATCAGGATTCTTCAGGGGCATTCTCCTTGCAAAACTGCAAATTCTCTGCTTTGCTTTGTTTCTGAACATGGATAAATTGGGTTCCCAGACTTAATATCTATGTTGGGAGGGCAGGGTCCCCAAACCAACAAACAATTTTCAAGATACCAGCAAACTATCCGAGACTTCAACTCACTTCTGTTTACCAGGAGACAGCATCAGAGTCCACAGGTTTAGTCCTACGAGACTAACCCCACCCCAAAACACACACGCATGTGCATGCACACACACAAACTTCAGATGCCAGATGCAAGCCCAGGATGCAAGCCCAGATTCCTGTGCTTTTGAATGACTGGCCACTGACTGGAGGTTCCAACAACCCCCTAAACTCAGAATTCCAATCCCAAATCCAGGTTCTCACTTTAACTTTTGACTCACTGACTACATGATCAGAAGTACTCAAACACCCTCCTTGGGTCCTATTAGTTTACTAGAAAGCCTTACAGAACTCTGAGGAACATGTTACTTACTAGATCACTAGTCTATTTTATTTTGAAAGGATATAACTCAGGAAGAGCCAGATGAAAGAGATGCATAGGGTGAGATATAGAGACGGAGTACAGAGCTTCATGCCTTCTCCGAGGTGCCACTCCCCCACATCTCCACGTGATCACCAACCCAAAGCTCTCCAAATCCCATCCTCTTGGGCTTTTACAGTCTTCCTTACAGTCACAACATTGGCCATTGGCAACTGATTCAACCTCAGGTGGGGGTTTGCAGAACCAAAAGTTCCAACCCTCCTATCATAGGGTTGGTTCCAAAAGTCACCTCATTACCGTAACAAAAGACACCTCTTTACCCCATCAACACTTAAGGAAATTCCAAGGGTTCAGGAAGTCGTGAGCCAGGAATTGTGGATGAAGACCAAATATATATGAAAAATATATTTTGGCCATCTTAATGGTCAAATACATATTTCTTATAAATCACAATATCACACCCTGAGTGGTGCGGCTCAGTGGGCTGAGTGCCAGGCTGCAAACCAAAAGGGTCACTGGTTCGATTCCCGGTCAGGGCACATACCTGGGCACATGACAGGCAACCACACATTAATGGTTCTCTCCCTCTTTTTCTCTCTCCCTTCCCCTTTCTCTAAAAATAAATTAATTAATTTAAAAAATAAAATAAAACTAAATCATAATTATCGCAATGCAGTTCTGCTATAGTATGGCAAGAAAGACATTTGACCAGTAAAGGAGCAACCTTTGACTGTCGAATTGCTTCTCACCAACAGGCAAATCACTCTTGTTTCTTCATACTGAGACCTGTGGAAATCTTTGTGGTCACATATGTACTGTCTCTCCAAAAGGTAATATCAAGCTCTTGGTATAAATATGAAAACAAACCACCATAATCTCCCTCAGCAAAGTATCAACTTATCCCAAAGAAATGACTTAATGGCATGAGCAAGTGTGAGAAAGGTCCAAATCTACATCAGTTCAGTGGAATCCAGGGCTTAACAATTTAGGTTAACTGTTAGACACTGTCTTTTCTTATGCTCCAGTTCCAATCAAGAACATTTCATTGGTCAATGGCAGGTTAGAATAGACAGGCATCCGATAACTGATACAACAAGGGAAGACAGTAAGACCATTCTGAAAAGGGTCAAGCAACAGTGCACACACAAAAATTCAAAACCATTCCAAGAATATAAATATTCCCAGCAGGAAAATCAGGCCCCCACTGAATGCTTTGATGACCTTAAAGGGCAAGTGGATATTATTCCTTTATTCTCTAAACTTCTTCAAAGATTCTAATACATGTAACTTTAAAAAAATCAATGACATTGTAGATGAAAGGAAGTCTACTAGCCATATTTGACAGGTGAAGAAATTAAGGAATTGAGAGGTCAGCAGTTTGTCTAGGGCTGGCTAAATGGCTTGGTAAGAGCAGAGTCAACTCTGGAACCCAGACCTCTTTACTTCAAATCTAAGGTCTGTAAACTCATAACATATTCCTGTTACCCCTTGATTGTCACAAGAACATATAACTCCAGAAAACTCTGCATGGTGACCTTATCATAAATAACACACTCCTGCTTGCCCTTGGTCATCACAAGAGCAAAACCCCCCTGAAAACTCTGTCTGGCAGTCTGGTTGCGTGGGGCACTTTCCCAGCCCACTTTGCTAAGACCATCTGGCACTTGCTGCTGTTATCCTCTGCAGTTAACATTTCACACATTTCTTTCCTAAGCCTCCAGCATGCCTGATGCAATAGTGGGAGAGGCAAACATAAGCAGAACTGAGACCAGCTTCAGTGCTAAGATAGGAACTTTCTAGGGGTGAAAAAGGGCCAGCAATCACTCTTAAACCTACTTAGCCAAGTGGTTCATGAGCAGCTGTAACATCTGCCTGTTTTTCTCTGGGAGCCGATGAACAAGGCTGTGGATTTCAGAGACCCGAGACTCCTGATTCTCCAGCTCTGCAAAAGTAGGAGGGAGGTAACATTTGATCAGTGCCACAGCTAAATCAGTTTACAAGACAAAATCAAAGGAAAACAAAGGTTGGACAGACAGACTGAGGGTTTCTCAAAGGGTTAAGATCCTGTTCTGTGTACTCATGACTAGAATGACTATCTGTACAAGTGCTTTTAGTGGTGCTTTCTGTAAAAGAGTTCATTAAAAAAAAAGGCCATCAAAAAAATCAAGCCAAAATGATGACGTGATGAAATGGAGCCAGTCAACTGAACAGAGCAGGAACAAACTTGGAAGCAGCTGACTCCCTAGAGTGACGGCTTCATTTCAAGGAAAGAAGGAACTTCATGCACTCAGCAAGTGATAAACAAATTGTAAGTGAACAACATTACAAGGGTCTCAAATAGCAAAATGTCTCATAACAGTGTCAAAGAAATCAAAGGCAATGTCCAGTTATTCTCAAAACGTGTGACAGCCAGCCTGGTCGAGAAGAAAGAAATGGCACGTAAATATGTGAATCTTTCTGCCAACCTGTAACCTAAATCACGGTCTGCCATGTACTCTTGGTTGAACTTGGGTAAGTGGCTCCATTTTTCTGGGAAGTAGAAGGAGGGTAGTCCATACCTATTTATAGGACTGATGTGAGATTTAATTAGAAAATGGTTGCTATGGGTTTGGAATTTCTCTGGGAAAGATATCACATAAACATTATCTTTACTCCTAGCTTTCTCCAATGCCTTTCTCCTCCCTGTTTGAAGGGGAAAACCATGAGTAGATACAGTCATCAGAACACTACTTGCTACGCAATTAGGCCAATAGTAGCTACCAGGGTAAACAAATTCTGAAGACATAAAGAAAGCAGGGAGAGGCACAGACTAGGGGTATAATAGCACTGTGAGGTTTCATGCCAGATTTAAATCTGATAGAGAATCTCACTGCCCCTACAGCAGGCATGCCCCGAGTAGACAGATTCCAGTATACTTAGGGTAGCTTGCACCTAATCCTTATGTATTTTAATACCAGTAATGTGATGCTAGAGACCTGGATGATACAGCTGAAGAATGATTAGAAGCTGTAAATGGCAGTCATGATAGAAAGCAGACTGAGAAGTTATATAAATGGTGTCACATTCAGGGAAACACTTCCAGTGCTCAATTTAGGTAATGTGCAAAGTTTGATTCATTCTGCAAAATGTTACTTAAGGACTGGGAAAAACCCAAGGAGTTAGAATGCCAATAATCAAAATTAGATAAGCAAACTTGCTTTCCTGTCCTCTCCCCACCCTCAAAAACACACTTCGGAAGTTTCTCTCCTGCACTGTAAATTCAGCATAGTAGCAAGGCCCTCAGCAATCCCAGTTTGCTTTCGTTTTTATTCTGTGTTGAACTCATGGGTATGTGTGGGTAGTTTACACGTAGAATATGAAGTGTTAGATAATATTTATTTTGGGATACTGACTGCTCTTTGAAATAGAAAAATCTATTCCCTTCCCCTTAAAACTGTGACAAAATAGAAAACTTACTTGCTGCTTTGATGAAACTTCTTTGAAACTGGTACATCATGAGTGGTCCTGGAAGCATTCTAGAATAAAAGGTTATACACTAGTTAGCTTAATAAAAGCAATCACATTCTAAATAGTAGCCTGGAGACTTCCAAACTGTATTATATTTCTCAAAGACACACAGGGAAACAACACTAACTCAACTTAGTCTCCCTTTGAAAGGTCCTGAGAGTCTACCTGAAATTTTAATTTTCTCTCCTTTTTAAGGAAATGGATACAACTGTTTTGTTGTCACAACTAATACAAAAAAGTCTAGCACAAACCAAGAGGTTTCCTTTTTAGTCAGTGACTCACTCATCAACAAGAGCATTTGAAAATACGTCTGAGAAACAGGCAACTAGCTAAACATTTGCAAATACCTGTACTTAAACTCTCATCTTCCCAGCACCTTGTTATTATAATCACTTCATCTGTAAATACTATGAGAGACTTTTTGTAGGTGTTTTTGTGGCAAATTCACTGTGGAATTCTGCTCAAGAACACCAAAGGGCTAGAACCCCTGACATTAGGCATGAAACAATCAAATTTTACCTGCCATTTTAGACTTACTGCTTATTAGCAAATCACCATCAACATGTAAAAAGTGGTGCTACATTCGAACCTCTACAATATGGTTTTGTATAAACTATAATGGAAGTGTTAGTGTATAAATATTTAATGAATATGTTAAACTGTAAATTTGAGGTTTTTCTGATAGTCCAAATAATAAGCTTCTCAACAGACTATACATTATTCTTGGCTCAGATTTAATTTTACTCTCATCGAATCCCTTAATTAACTCTTAGTCATCACTTGCATTACATCTTCTTTCTGACTTCAAGATCCTTCCATCAATTCTCCAAAAGCCAAAAAAACTTGCATCGCCAACTCCTTTTTTGTGACTTTCCTATTTTGTTTTTGAGCCAAGAGAATGGTCACAGAACCTGTACGAATGCTTACGCAACCTATGATGATAGTTCTCCTCTTTGGTTAAGACTAGACCCCCAACTTCCTGTGTAACAACTACAGTAAAGAACAACAGTGTGCCTACCCTTAAAGTCCAGCATAAATTTCAATCTATTCCTGAAATTGAGATGTAGGCAGCTAAACAGTTACCTACTTTCTTAATAACTGAGGGACGTGTAGGGAGGCAGCATGAATACCACATATATTATTACGGGAAAATAATCTTTTCCCCAATAAAGTGACATTTTCCAATTTAAGTTAAAGGAGTCTAAAAGGAGTTCCATTAAGTTCTCATTTTTAAGGATCAATGTCAATAATATATTCAATCTGCAATGCACAAATCTATCAAAATACATAGGGTACATAATCATACATTCACAGTAGAATGGGATGGGATTCCTTGTTTTCTTAATAGAGTATTCAGGGATTTCAGGAAATACCGTATCTTAGGTTCTACTAAAGGTTAATTGTCATAGTAGCTTCTCATAAAGAACAAAGCTTCCTAAATCACTCATGGCACTACTGCACAATGGCAACCCATCAACTATGGATGATTTACAATCGGATTGGCCAGCTGAGCTTACTGCACCCACACATAAGCTGTTTCCACATCTCAAACACCCACCCAACAGCTCTCTGGAGGCTGAAAATAAAACTGCTTTCTTCCTGATTGTCTGATAATGAACTGGCACTCTGCCCTGCTAATGGAAAGTCCCTACCTTAGGTAGGTCTTCAAAGCACTAGTGATGGTCTTGATCTCCCATTCCGCACAGATATCTGTTTCTGTTTCAGAAGCTGTTTTGGGGTCTAAAATGAAGAAAACACAATGATGAGGCAGAGCAGGAAACAGCTACAAAATCAAGTACACAGAAAGCATTCAGACTCACTACTAACCAAAGAAATCCAAATTAAAACAAAAGGACACCTATGTTTTACCTCTTAAAAATTAGGAAAATGTTTAAGAATCCAACTGTCTATTGCTAGCAAGAATGCAATGAAACTTATCCTCTCATAATCTGCTGGAGGTAGTAGAAATAAATGCAGCAGTTTCAAAAAGCAATTTGGCAATAGGTATCAAAAGTCATAAAAAATGTTTATGTATACCCTTTAAATGGTAATCCCACTTTACAAAATCTATCCTTAGGAAATAAGACATGAGAAAAGTTATATACCACCCACATGTTTAACATATACTAGTAGAAAAACATTTAAAAAGAGACTATGTAAATGTCCAATAATACAAAATGATTAACTTAATTATGGTAGATATACTTAACACAATGTTGCTTTTACAGGATAATGGTGGCTATCAAGCAATATGAAAAATGCCTAAATTATTAAGTAATTTTAAAATCACGTAGCCAAAAAAGAAAAATCAAGATTTCAAAGTTTGTGAGAAATTCACATGAACAAAAGCTGAAAGGAAATGCTCTAAAATTAAAATAGAGGTTGAGTCAGAGTGGTAGAATTATGGTTTTTATGTTTTCTAAACTATGACTTGACCCTGTTAGTTTTATTTATTTTTTATAGCCAAAAACTGCTGAGAAGTTTTGAATTTCAATAATTTATTTTCTGTTGTATCTCTAAACTTTTTGCTTGTTGAACACCCCAAAGTATGGACTTTGAGAGAGTATTAGCAGTGGGGAGGTCAGAGGTGGGGCATTCACACGAGCTTTACAGGGACTTCTCTCACCTTTGCAGCATGACTCTTATTGTCTTGTATCTGCTATACATTTTTTTATTACGAAGAGTTTTTTTTTTAAATGTCCATTTATAAATAGCATCTTGCTCTTGCTCGAAGGATGCAAAATCTTGTCTTATCTCTCTAAGGATATTAATGGTAGTTTTCAGTGTTTTATGTTTTTTAAGGTTGTCCATTTCTGTGTGTGTTTTAGTTTTTATCTTTTATGTTAAGGTACCTTGGGTATCTGATTACCTGCTCATCTTTTAAGAAAAAGGCAATAAAAAAACAGAATTAAGTACTGCGTGCTGGATCGGGTTTTTGACTGTGGGCTCATGCTTTTTGATCTTTAACCCAAGGGCAGAGCACTAGTAATCCGCAGGCTGAATCTGAAACAAATGCATCTCTGTTTTGTTTTGTTCAATTAGATCTGTGTGCCTTTACCTGTGGATGTACCCTTTAAGTACCTGTAAACCCCACCATTCCTTTTTAATTTAAGCTACTTTCAAACTTGACATTCCTACCTAATACTGGGAGAATTACAGCTGTTATATTTTCTAAAGAATGACCTGATTCTATTACTTTTATATATTTTTAAAAATTGTTGTAAACCAATAAATGTAATGAGAGCCACTATAATTGTATCAGCTTCTGCTTATGTCTTTTGTCTCTTATGTGGGCTTTTAAACAAATAAGTGTATTTTAAAATAACTGTGTACTATTTTTAAAAAGATAACAAACCAGGAGAACCCCATTTTCTGCTGGCAAGGCGGCAGGAAGTGGAGACTTTTTTCAGTGCACTGGAAGGAGAATCCAGCTTCCTCATACTAAAGACTAGTGATTTGCCTCCTATCTCCCATTCCGTTTCCTTTCTACACAGCACCCATTTTTCATTTGGGCTCCTGCTACCCTCTCCTCACACCTACTCCAAGTGCTCAGGTGAGGCTTCGCCTTTCCAGAGGTGGGGAATGAGATTCAGGACAGATCAATCAAAGCAGTTTCTCTCTAGACCCCTGGACTGCTTCAGGGTTGGACCAAGACCTAAGTCAGTTGAATCACAGTGAACTACATGGCTTTTCTAGCAGAAAGAGGAGAGGAGATCTGCTTTTTCCTGCTGGGCTTGCACTTGGAAGGTTTTGCAATGGCTCCAAGTGCCAACACAGAGCCTGAGAGTGAGTGTGACCAACAAAGCCAGAGATGAGGAAAGCACAAAAAGTGGAACTCGATGACGTTATTTGAGCCCTTGTATCTCACCATGCCTTTTCAGTCATGTGAGCCAATAAATGTCCTTTTTCCTTATGTCACTTGAGGTCAGGTTTTCTGTTTTTGTTTGTTTGTTTTTTATGAGCCAAAGAGACCTAAACAACACAGCAGACAAGTAGAGACAGACACTGGACTGTCTCTTTCTGGATAAGAAAAAAGGCACTGGACTGTCTCTCTCTGGGTAAGAAGAAAGGGCCAACACCTCCCAGCTGGAAAGAGGAATGAGTCACAAGTGGGCACTGGGAAAGAACTCACTTGCATCCTAGTAGGAGGAAACCAAACAGTCATGAATGGCTTAAGGATTTAGGCTTAATCCCTAGGTGAAGGCACAAATCCAGCTGGCACCTACAGCTCTTAGTATGTTCCCCTGACAAATACTGGAACACGAGAGAAGAAAGGGCCCCAGTTCATAAAATATTTGGCCCCTAAAGGCAACACATCTACATCTATGTGTTTGCAGGTGACTCCGCGCAATAATGAAGTCTCTCACGTCACATGAAACAAGCAAGAACCCAAGGAGCATGATTTTATCTCTAGGCCCCACACAACAGTAGCCTCTGTAGAGTTCAATCACAGCAAATTTGAAAAGTGAACAAAATATCCAAAACCTCAGCAGCTTTAATTCTTTCCTTGCTTTATCATCTCACATTCCCTTAATGATTTCTTCCACATAAGTGTAGGTACCCAAACACTTTGCTTAGTATGACCTTTTCCCCTCCCATGACCAAGACACATGGAGAGCTGCCACACTGCGTGGTTCCTGGATGCGAGACAAACGTTACTGTACATTTTTCTGAGGAACAAACCCACTTCTACCCAAGAAGAGCAAACATGACACTAAACAAGCAGCAGTTGGCAGGTCTGGGAGTTGTGAACTGTTCCATGAACCACATTTAGCAAACTAATGATTAGCTTCCACTTATTAGGGCTCTGTAACCATAGGAATATTGTGTAACATTACAGACAGGAGAGTCAAATTACAGCCCGGCTAAAGGGCTTTTTATAGCACCAATGAGGCAAAGCTCATAACTTGAGCACGTCCGTTTTAATTCATTTTATATTCAAACTAAATTAAAGACAGCCTACCAAGCTACCTAATTTTCAGAAAGCGCTGCTGATTTCTATACCTGCCTACCAATGCTCTGCTCACCTTCAGAAAGAAACTTCCTGGTAGCATCTGAACAAGATGCAGAGACATAATTTAAAATTTTCTTCGGAACTCAGTCCTTTTCTCCCTGTCATGTCACTTGACCACTGCAGTCCTTAGTAAAACTGACCTAGGCTAGAGGAGCAGCTTGATGAACAAAAAGGCATTGTGTGGGTAAAGAAAAAGGAGTGCATTCCTCCCTAACCTACTCTCACATGAATTTGGAAAAACAGAAGACATAGACTGAGAGCGGTGTTTACAAGGGAGGTGGTCTTAGAACAGTCACCTGGATCAGTACCAAGATCCATCTAGTCCCCTGTTATATTGCTGACAAATCCAGTAGGGATTTAGAGGAAATGACTAGGAAAGTCACCTATGTAACTCCTACATTTCCTAATAACACAATATAATGTAGGCAAATTAAATTGTTCTTCCTTCAACAAAGAAGGTAATATATGCACACAGTAAAAAAATGTATTGAAGCAAAACACACAGATATCCATGAAAAGGTAAGCCTTTCCTATACTGGAGGCAACTGCTATCATGAGTTTTGTGTGTGTGTACTATCTCAACAGTGTATACATAGACATATAAAATATGAATACGGCTTTTTAAAAACACAAACAGAACAACACTAGACATGTCATTCATTCCGTGCACTGCAATTTTCAGTGAGCACTATCTTAAGAAATTATTCCATATCAGCACACAAACATATGTACCTCACAGTACTTCACTGTACCATAGTTGAATGTCCCACTCATAGAAATTAAGGTTGTTCCCTGGTTTGGCTGTGATAAACAGTGATATTTTTACATGTCTTACCTCTAGAAAACAATCCCCAAACTGGAATTTCTAGGTTGAAGAGTATGCACACTTCAAATTTTGAAATATACTGCTCACCTGCCCCTCAGAGGTTGTACCATTATATTTAGGTGTGAGAGTGACCCCACTTGCAGGAACAATGAGATAGCCCAGGGCCCTCTGCCCACCCAAAAACATAGTCGAAGCCCCTCTGGAGAGGGGTGCCAGGCTGCATTGCCTCCACCCCACCCTAGCACCCCAGCTGCTTTCTGGAGAGGACAGAATTGTCTTGAGTTTACAATCCAGGCAGTGAAATTAGACTGGGGACAGAAGTGGAGGGTGTCCCTTCATATCAAGGTAAGTGAATTCAGAAGGGGGAAAGTCCTAAAAGAAACATGAGAGTGATGAGAGTGACAAGAGAAGAACCTCAGCACACTTCTGAATAACCAGGAATAAACTCTACTTCTCCCAGAACCATGACCAACAGTGGAACAATGAGAAATCTATTCAGGTGTCTAGGACCATAATAGATGAAAGATTTAAGAATGCCAGAAAGTTAGATGGAATCAAGTACAATAGCCATCCAATTTTACAAGTATCCACAGTGAATTTAACCACAAAGATTTATAAACTTCTCTGTGTTTAGTTTTGATTAAACAGAAGATTTAAAAAAGCTGACATAATACTTGTTGGCATAAAATAGGAGACAAAAGCACTCTAAAAATTTTTTCAGAAAGCACCTGTTCTGTATTCTAAATAAAATTCATAAAAATATGGATGTTGTGAAATAAGACATCAAATAAAAAAATAACAGGCTGAAATAAAGGGAACAGCTGAAAGGGAGAAATGAAAACAGCTAAATAGAGTTAGTAAACACACTGAAAATTCACTCACAAAATTAAAACTTGCATTATAAACAGCAGATTAAAAAATCAACCCAAGAGAAATTTAAATGAAAGACATGAACATGGGGCACAAGTTTGATAATTTTTGCTAAAATGCAAAGTATCAGAAGAAAAACAAACATTAAAAATGTGCAAAGTGGCAATAATGTATTTTTTTTAAATTTTGAGAATTGTGTAATATCAAAAAAAAAGTTTGTTTTTCTTTAGAAAAATATATGTAAAAACTCCTTCATTGGACCTCAATGAGTACAAAAGAATGACTATATAGTGATATTTAGAATAAGGAAAAGCACCCTGCCCTGTGTGGCTCAGTTGGCTGGGCATCCTCCCTCAAAGCAAAAGGTTACCAAAGTGAAAGTTCACTGGTTCAACCCCTGGTCAGGGCACATGCCCAAGCTGCGGGTTTGTCCCCGGTTGAGGCACGTGCGAGAGACAACTGATCAATGTTTCTCTCCCTCTCTTTCTCCCTCCCTTCCCCTCTCTCTAAAAATAAATAAAAAGAATGAAAAGGGGGAAAATTTTTCACTATACGGTTAACAGTCACTCGAATAAGTAATTGAGGAAAAGGAGAGTTAGTTCCCATTGTAAATGAATAAATTCCAGATGGATTTTAAGGAGAACAAAAAAGTTTCACAATCCTGGAATAAGGAAGGAGTTTGAACATATAATCCACCCAGGAAAAAGATTGACTTCATAAAAGATTGGATTTCATATAAATATAAAATATTCATATGACAAAACAAAAAGTACCAACAATAATGTTCAAAATAAATGATAATCTGAAATATATATATTTAACATAGCCTCCATATCTAAACAGGTCCCACCATCCAAAGATGACTACATCAGTGGAAAAACAGGCTAAAAATGCAAACAGGTGATTCATGGAAGGAGAAATATAACTCAGCAAGAAACCTAAGAAAAATGTCTAAACTCATCTAGATTTACAAATATACACTTAAATAAAAATGAGATTTGTTTAAAATACATATTTTTAATTAATATGCAAAAAAATAATAAAGACAGCAAGGATGTGAGGTGCAGGATACTCTCCTCAGACTTGGCTGACAGCAAAGTTGGGAATATCAGTGAAGAACCTTGAAAACATGTACAAACTTTGACCCAGGAAGTCAACATAATAAAGTAAACCTGAAGAAAATAATTAAATAGGCATATAAAAATTAAAAATAGTAATAGCTTAACATTTACTGATTAACATGTGGAGGCTCTGGACGAAGCAACCCACACAAGTCTCTTCATTTAATCCTCACACTGTTAGAGAGACAGTGACTATTACTACAGACAACGAGACAGAAGACCAGGAAGGTTTAAACAACTTGTGTAAAGTTAAACAGATGGAGAGTGGAAAAGTAACTTGTCTAACTCCAAAGTGCTATCTTGCCCCAATGGGGATGTTCACCTGAGTACTTTCTAGAATGACAAAGAATTGCAACCAGTCTATATATCCGAGACTAGGGGACTGACTAAAATGTTACAGTATATCTCCCGAATACATGGCCAAAAAAACGTCATACTCCAGCAGAACTTGAATAACATCAGGAAATAGACCCTCTACATTACTACATGGAAAAAGCCTGTTAAAAAGCAGTAAATACGTAGTGTCATTTCAATTTTGAAAACATTTTTATATTATATTTTAGGATAGTATATCTAAAAGGTGATAGTGGTATGATAAAATGGTCAATAAAGATTAACTCTGGTCTGCAAGACTGTTATTTTCTTCTAACTTTTGTATGTCTCCAAATTTCCTACTATAACAACTTATAACTTTTAATCTAAAACAAGCTATTTAAAATATATACAGGAAGATAGACATGCATTTACTGAACAAACACATAGCTGATTTATATTTTTGAAACTTTAAACTAAAACTTGAAAAGACTTATCTTCGCTTCACATTCAGGGGGAGAAAAACACAAAACAGCACACACATGGAAGTCGCTCTGTTTCCAGGAATCTGCAAGACTCCCAGAGTCTTTTTCACCCTTCAGAGACAACGACCCCTTGCTAGAGGAGAGGGGTCAAGGGTAGCTCTTGGTGTGACAGAGCATGAGGCTCCACCGAATTTGCTATGAGAAATTCTAGCAAGCTTTCTTAAGGAATCCCAATCAGTAAAAAGAAGGTGTTCTCAAATCATTACCTCCTATTTTCCCTCTTCCCACCGAAGTCCCCCAATGCATTAGGAGTGCACACAGTAAACTCAAAGTGATCGAAGGTAGTCTTTAGTTTTACTTAATTTTAACCCATACCTTAAATAATAAAAATACACTACTTCACTTTCGAGACTCTGACAAATAATCCAAATCTTGCACATAACTGGGCAGCCAATGAATACAGAATACCAGAATAGTGAGTGAATGGTTCACACTCAGCCCGGCCATCGCAGGGAGAGGTTTGGGAGGACAGGAGCCTTATTTATTTTATACTCTTGGCTAACACACTCTAATACCACTGCCAAGTACTTATGAAGATGACAGCATGTTCACAAAAGGGAAGGGAGACGGGGCTTGGCCTTCGGGTCTGGAGTCTCCCTGGCCGAATGGGTGATTCCTCAATTCCAAGATCCACACTGTTCAAAGTAACTGGTAGTGAGATTCACAGATACTATTCTCTACTTGTTTTTATTTTTAATTTTATTTTTCAAATACAGTTTACATTCAGAATTATTTTTGTATTCCGCTTTTGATTAGATCTTGCACTGTGTTCATTTCTCAGCTCTGGTTGAACCTCAGTTTGGATTCTAGTCTATCTGCAGTGTCCTCCTGGCAGAGGCAGCTGGCCTTGTGACTTTCAGCTGCTAGTTATTAGTTTTTCATGACATTTCTCAGATGTTCATGATTATGTCTGTCCTTAGGAAAAGTAAAGAAGAAAACAGGACAAATATCTTGTTGAAGGGCCACAAAGAAAAGTGATGAAAACAAGATCTTTTCATACCACTCTTTGCTTAGCATGACAGGGCTAAGGTGCTTCTCTTTTAGATTAGCAAACCCATTTAAAATGTTAACATTTCTTTTCATTAGTGTTGCCTCACAAAAAAATCTGTCATCTTTGAAACCTTTCATCCCCTTCTGCTCCCCTGTCTGTATCCGGATGGTTGCAAAATCCTGTTGATTCCCTCTCTCCATTTTGAGCCCATCCTTTCTTCCTGACCTCAGAGCAGCTATTTGGTCCAGCCCTTGATAGGGCATGCTCTGCCTAATCTACTGCAACTGTCTTCTTCCTCGGTATCTTTTCATGATCAAATGCATGCTCCACATTACTGTCAGTGTTATCCTCCTCAGACTAGCATCTGATCTAGTTAAAACTCTGTTATCATCCAGTAGTCATTCCAGGAAAGCACTCCTCCATCACTCTGTTAGTAATCCTGCTCAGTCTACAAGGTTCCACAGACAAACCCCCTCCACAGCCTACCCTCTGCCACTCCCACAGAGATAGCTCAGGATTACCAGAGGAACACACAGGATCCAAGTCATCTGGATCCATCTGCTGTAGGTCATGTGATTGGCCTGAGATTATGAAATGAATCACGTGAATGGCCTTATACTGATTAATCAAAGTCCACCCTGGGACCTCTGTCAAAACTGTCAAGAAAGACACTCTCTTCTCAGTGATGCAAGCTCCAAGGACTGCTGAGACTGGACTATCTTGGACATTCCAATGAAGAATACCAAGACAAGCAGAGGTCATGGAACATGAAAAGCCAGACAAACGCAAGGAGAAGGCTCCCACAAATGTAAAGATGTCCCTGGAGCACCTAGACCCTCCTGCCATCTTGGACTTACCAGTTATGTGAGCAAACAAAGGCCTTTTATTTTTCCTTTAAATTATTCTAAATTGCCTTGACACTTTTGTGTGTAATAGTCTTAACACACACAAATCCACTACTTAGAAACTTTTAATAGCATCTTACTTCCTATAGAAGGAAAAAAACAAACTCCTTAACACAATATTCAAGTTCATCAGCAAATGGGGCCATCTCAGCTTTTCAGCTTTAACTCCCCTGTCCCAGCCTTGAGTACTAACAAATATTAAAATGAAATTAAAATCAGTAGTCTCTGCTATAGCCACCACAGGGCCTGATTTCTGCCCCCATGCCATTGCTCTTACTTCCTGCATCTAAATTATTCTTCTGTTCTCTCCTGCATACTCAATCTTCCAGATCCAGTTCATATTAGGCACCAGGATCATATTTTACATTACAGCTTTCATATGCATGCACATCTCCCTCCTACTGGACACTCTACAGACAAGAAATGAATCTTTCTAAAGTTTCATCTCTAGCACTTGGCAATCTGCTTCAGAGAGCAGACGTTCCATAAAAATTTGCAGCTCTGATCAAAAATGGAAAGACTAAGGATTGACTTTTTAAACTCTTAATTCTTCCTTACATTATAATTTTTCAAAAATTAACCACATCACCATACAACCCAGGAACTGTATTCTTGAGTATTTATCCTACTGAAACAAATTAATGTTCATATAAAAAAAACCCGTACACAAATGTCGGCAATTAAAAAAATAACTATTGGTATAAATCTGAAGGGAATTGTGCAGATTGAAAACAAGCCAATCGGGAAAGATTACATGAAATATGATTCCATTTATACAGTAATCTTGAAAGACCAAATTGCAAAAATGGAGAGCAGAACAGTGGTTGCCAGGCATTACGGATGGGGATGAGGCAGACGGTTGTAGCCATGAAAGGCCATCACGATGAATCCTCATGGTGATGGAACTGTTCTGCATCTCCACTGTATCAATATCCTGGTTGTGATATTGTACCACAGCCTAGCAAGATGTTACTATTGGAGGAAAGTACGTAAAGGACCACAGGATTTCTCTGTATTATTTCTTACAAGCATATGTGAATTTATAATTATCTTAAAATAAAGTTAATTTTTTAAAAAACTAACCATATTCAAAAAAAATAAATAAATAAAAATAAAAATAAATAAAAAAACTAACCATATTCCAAATCTGAACCAAAAACAGATTCCCAAGGAGTACCTTAAAAATAATCATAGTTTCAAATGAAAGATCTCAGTGTGATTAACAATATAGTATAGTTTTACCTACAAGAAGCAAGGAGCCCTCTCCAAAAGAGGCTGAGTTGTTCTCGTCAACACAAGACACAAGAGAGGACAACTCTTTACATATGAAAACTATTTTTAGAAACTGGAATGGCAAAAGAAATGACAAATACTAACAAGAGCAGTGCCCTCCCCAGAACACTGAGTCAGGGAACCCTGAGTGATGGTCCGTCTCTCCAAATATATGGCTGGGCTTCCATGGGGATAAATAACAGCCACTGATCTGTGAAATCTGATCTGTTTGCCATTTAGATCCATGTGACTCACTGAGGCTGGCTGCATTCATATCTCTAAAAATACAGGAAATCTGCAGCCTACGCAAATTTGGCTCACTGGCTCATGGGTTTTTGATTCAAACATGGCACATTCACAGATAGTAGCTTCATATTTATATCAGCCAGCTGCACAAGAGGTTCTGCTGCTCAGATGAGAGACTAGGCTGAAATCTAGAAGCAAAGAGAATCAGAAGAATTATCTTGCTTATATATATTTTATCTGGGAGTCACATGATGCCTTCTCTTTAACAGGGAACATGACACCAAAGGTCCTCTATGGGCTAGAAGGATGCCCTTCCTCAGGCATTAGGTGTGCCCCACTAAATGCCTGTCTCCAGAGAGGACAGAGGGACTCATGAGCTATGAAAGACCAAGTAGAGGTGTGGTGGTCACTTGAGCAACCTACTGCCCCTGGGACTGGCAGTGGCCAAGGCTCCAAACAGAAAGGGTTGATGCCTCAGATTTGCCACTTTTTGTTTCATCCAGTTCCTCTTCGTGCCTCTCCCAGGAACTCCCACAGCCACAAAAACGGGTGAGTGAGGCAGCTTGTTTCTGAGAGTCACCTCTTGGAATACCCTCACTCCTTCCCTGTGGGCTGTCCACACATACGGACCTGAGGACTTTTCAGAGGTGCCCTCTCTATGTCCCCTGGGGCCTGTCTGGCAGAGCCAGTGCTGCACTCACCCATCAGGATACTCAGCAACTTCTGCACTCGGGAATTGACCCCCACGATTCGGTAGAGCCCTTGCTCATTGATCCCTAAGAAGAGAAATAGTGATGATTTAGTTAGAGGTACATCAAAACACAAGTCAACCCAACCCAGCCAAAGGCACTGTTCTCATTTTCTCAGTCCTTCTAAAAGTCGCTTTAATTAAAGTCCCCTGTCACTCAGCTCTGCTCTTAGCAAAGGAGTGCAACTGGTACAGCTGTCTAGGATTTCACGGATGTGTTGCACACTTCGGCCCTCATGTTAGTTCAGTCATCAGAGAGGAAAGAAACCCTCCTCTTCCCTTGCCAAAGGCAGCATCTGAAGAGTTTTGAAAGATGCAAAATATATACTTTAAATAGATCGTAGTTAACTGGTGTTTTAATTTAAAAAGCCAAAAATGACATGACAAAAATTCATACTTCAGAAAAGGATAAACACTTCACAACTTATTTTCACATACAAAACGAAAATATTGAGGTTTAAGGACATTTTAAATTTTGGAGAATGTTAGCCAAAACTGAAAAATTAGAAAATCCATTCATTTGTAATGAATATATTCATTATAAAGAAAAAGAAAGACCATCCTCATTCAACCCAAGGAAATGTACAACTAGACTGGAAGGGGTTTCTCTTCAAACACCCAAATAAAGAACCAAAAACTAACCCACCTCAGTCCTTTGTTCATTTAAGTACAGATGAGATTACCACTGTATCATCTACAAAAGGGGATGATAATTCAAACTAAAATATAAAATGACTTTCTTCCTGTTGGTCCTAGGCCCATCAGATGTGGTACCTCTCAACTACCTGGTCTCCTGCTTCCTTCCTGTCTTGTTCCCTTCATGTCCATTTTTCAACCATTAGCTAAAGTGAACGCAAAGTATAAATCATTTCAAACCTCTTTTCTTAAAACCTTCCCATGGCTTCCCATTGCATTTAGATCACAATCAAACCTTACTGTGCCTACAAGGCCCTACATGATCGAGCACAGGCCTGGCCTACCTCAGCCCATTTCATCAACCTCTCCACTCTGCTGCAGAGTGGCCCTCCTGGTACTCCAGCATATCAAGCTCAGGCCCCCAGTCACAGCCTTGGCACAGGATTCCCTCCATCCAGACACTCCTGTCCCAGATCTGTTCAACATTCAGGTCTCAGCTTAAAAGCAACCTCTTTGATCTAATGCATTCCATGACCAACACCACTGGCCCATATGTGGTCCCTTTTTCTTTTTTATTTATAGCAGTTAATAATATCTAAAATTATCTTTCTACTTTGGTTTCTTGTCTTTTCCCCCACAATTACAATATTAACTCATGGTACAGTGATTGTCTTCCTCACCATTATATCTCCAGCACCCAGGTCAGTATATGACACAGGACAGAACAAATAAAACAGTGAGTCACTACTTTGTAGCCAAAACAAAATTTCCTGAAAGAAATTTCAGGAAAGGCTGATTCTGCAGTATCTTCTATAAGACCTATGTAGAAATGGAACTCACGAATAGAAGCGTGGTCTGCAATGAGGGGGCTCTACAGCTGAAACAGACCTATGAGAGCAGGCCATCCTCCTGCATGGTTCACAGGCTAGGAGACCCTGGTCAACAACCACGGGAAGGGCCCCAAGTTACTCGATAGCAAAACCATTATTCAGTAAAGTGGTGGCTTGAATGACTGGCTTGTCCTTTCTGAAGTGTTATCTCTTTCCTTCATCCTTGTGTTTTCCTGGAACTTGACACAATCCCAGCTTCTAGTGGACAATGATTAATGAGCCCCAGAGGGCATAAGGTTCTGGTCACCTCTGGCCACCACAGTTACATGCGTATGTATATGAACTACGGTAGGGAAACAGCCACTTCCTTCATGTATTTACGTAAATACATGACTCATACTGTCCTTATGTCCTCTTTGTCCTGGATGAACTTACTTAGAAGTTAAAACATCATTTTCACAGGCAGAAGCTAAGGGACCAAACCAACTGGTGACCTTCTTCCTCACTACTTATCATGTATATTTTCTGACTTGACATCAGAAAAAAGTCATCCTCTTGAGATATGGCTTTGCATTCATCACACAGACTCTGAAGGGTTTTAAATGATTAGGTTTCTCTCTTTGTTTTGGCTGCTGAAAACTGAGTGACAGACAGGTGGCCCACCTCAGGCAAGCATATGAGGCTGGGGAGTTGAAGGGAGGGGAGTTTCATTTTGAACTCACTTTGGCTCCACTTTCATGCCTCTACTTTCATTAACCCTGTATCTCTTACATCTCATTCTTTATTTTAAAATGAAAAGCATTTCAAGATGCCTGTTGAAAAATTACCTTAGTTATATCTACTTTTAAAACTTGAGAAACTGTAGTTATGGAAAATAGATAACACCATGATACAGGTACAACAATGAATCTCCCCTCTCCCATCACCACCAAAATGGGTCGGTTCATACTTGGCAGGCTGTTTTATAACTGGTATTTTTCACTTACTATATATAATGAAAATCTTGGGTGTCAATAAATGTATTTCCACTGCATTTTTAGTGATTCAGGGTATTTTTATTGCATGAATGTACCTCTGTTGATTTAACCAAATTTTGAGACATTGGGTCAGTTTCTGATTTTTCACCTTAATGATACTTTTCTGTAAACAGCCTTACAGCTCAATCTGGTCCATGTCCTTATTTCCTCAAGACCCATTATTCCCAGAAATGTCACCTACTTCTAATTTATATTCTCTGGTTATATTTTACATTATCTGTGCAAACTGCTTTAATTTTCTATTGAAGGAAGGTATAGTTGAAGTAAGCAAACATTTAAAAATGTAAGTATACATTAAAATAATACATTGGACAAAATACTTTTTGACTAGATAGATAGGAGAAGACTTACAAAGTTAACTTTTTTCTCCCCCTCTGCTCGATGCCTTATAGCCTTTATAGAGATGCCTATATTTCTCAACTGGAAAGAGTTATGGATCCTGCTTTAAAAGACAGGACTTCTTCCAAACAAATAAAAAGCGCTGATGGGCTAAGAGGTTATAGAATAAATAAGATTCACACATTTGAAAATGCTTCAAATCAAACCCAGTGGAAAGACAGTTATCGGCTTTTCTAAGCGGTTCAACAGACCAGTGCACTCAAAGCTCCAAACAGTCAGAAATCAGGAATCACCTTGGCGCCGATCTCAGAAGAGGGGATGGAGACCACCTGGATGAAACAACATCCCTGATCTCTATGCCCGGCTCCTACAGACCCAGCAGAGGTCGAAGTGTAATAGATGGGGCCTGAACACAGTGCCACTACAGGAGACTAGGGCCTGACCCATTCTTAACACCTGGATGGTCTCCAGCAATAAACTCCCCAGAGCAGGTTCTTAACCTGGGGTCCATGGACCCTAAAAGATCCACTAAAGAATTCAGGGTGTCTATGAACTTAGGAATACAATCACATCTTTGTTTGCACTAACTTCTAACTGAAAATTAGGCATTCCCCTTCCATTATGATATAAGCAACAAATCACAGTAAATTAAGAGTACCTGCAACTTGGTCAGAAGTTACAGATACTATAAATAATATATTACAATTGTTGCAGACATCTTGAAATATTACTACTTCCAAAATAACCCAGTTATCAACCCATCACTACAACTTGTTATATAAAGTATTAACAAAGAAAAACATCTTACTACATAACACGTATTATTGTATCTTAGTATTTTAATAATTGAACTTCAGTGACTGGTTTCCTTTCAATCCCACATATTTGATACATACATTTTAAAACTTTCTTTGGATCAGCCAAAGAGATCCATGACACTAATCAGCTGAGAAGCTCTGCATCAGAGCAACACGGCTCATGAAAACACATTGGCAATGACACTTGGGAAATTAAATGAGTCACTTAAAATCGGAAAACAGCAGGTAGCAGGTCTGACGCCTCCCCAGGTGTATGACCTTCACTGAGAACAATGCCATCTGTTGAACTACTTTACCTCTGGTTTCCACAGCGTGGATGCATTTCTTGATAATGTTGAAGCCGATGATGTCCAACTGTGCCGCTGAAAGAGGAAGAGAAGAGAGTCAAGTTGCTGGCAGTGCAAACCAACCTTGGAACAAGGCATGACCAATCCAAGATGACTCAGTCCCATGGTATGGCCGTGTATCCTTTTAATTTTTCCCACTAACGGTACAGGAATGATTTTTAAAATTAGCTGATATTCACTGAGAGCTTACCACATGCTGGGTACGGTTCTAAGTGCTTTGTGTATATCATCTCATTTAATTCTGCAAGGTTATCCTAAATAAAGAGCTGAAGAATCTGCAGTATAAAGTGAAGAGCACCTTACCAAAGGAATAAGTAGGCATCCTTTAAACTGTCTGGTTAATATTAGGAGCTGGAGGACTAACTGATTGTTGGTCCCCTTCAAAAAGCATAAATTAACTCTGGCCAGGTAAGACAGTTGGTTAGAGTACCATCCCAATATACCAAGGCTGC
Source organism: Tonatia bakeri (assembly GCA_004024845.1). NCBI lineage: Eukaryota > Metazoa > Chordata > Mammalia > Chiroptera > Phyllostomidae > Tonatia > Tonatia bakeri. The sequence goes on from PVIA01000466.1 coordinate 89,527, forward strand.
AGGATTGATCCTGGTCAGGGAACATACAAGAAACAAATAGTAGATGCATAAATAAGTGGAACAACAAATCGATGTTTCTCTCTCTCTTCTCCTTTCTCTCTAGAATCAATTTTTGAAAGGCATAAATTAAGTGTTCAATAAATGCTGGACAACTGCTTGACACAGCTTATCTCATTTTTTTCCTAGAAAGTCATCTAGGCTGATACCACTGTTAGCCCCATATTACAGATGAAGAAGCTGAACCTTGGCAAAGCTAGATATATTAACCAAAGATGTAGATCTAATACATGGGAGATTCACCCCAGAACATGTGTGATCTAACAGCCCAATTTTTTAAATACATTGCATTGATTAGGCTATTACAATTGTCCCATTTTTTCTCCCTGTGTGACCTAACTTCCTTAAATGTGACCACAAATTTAAGAGAGAAGTAAAATTCTGTTCATATTACTAGAAAAAAAAAAGACCCAGAGGAAAATCGAAATAGCCAAGAACAGAGAAGCTACTTGAAGAAGACCTAAGGCAGTACGTAGAGTCATCCACTTGTGGTGAAATGGCAGATGGTTACAGTATTCCACCTGCTCTAAAACACACTAATGTCACTCAGAAAATAAATGCTCAACAACAGCAACTTTTCCCACAGCACAGAACTCATTTCCATCCTGGCAACAAAGCTGAGAATCCACCAGAACTCATACCCACACTCTGGTTTCCAAACCATGATAAGATGTGTGCGCTAATCTTTACGAATGGGTTCATCTTTGATCTCGTAGGGCATCAGGACCAAACACTCTACAAGCAAATGTTCAGAGTAGAGAAGGAAATGGTAGAAAATAGGAAGGTGAGTATTTAGAAATGATTTGTCATCATCCCAGGGCAAGAAATAAATGTGTATAATATGAGAACTGAGCAGAACTTGAACTCATCTTGGATCTAATCCAAATGGAATCTTTCTCCAATTCTAAATGTCTGAGTAAATGTAGATCCAATGAAGATAAAAATCCTTTTAAAAAAATCACTGACAATTGCCCAAATCAAACTAGAAAGGAATGCTAATTTCCGAAAACTTCTCTTCCCAAAGGGAAATAGCTCTTGTTCTTACATGCATACTTAGTGCTTAGTGGTACTTAACACACTTGGTCTCTAGGATGGTAAGAAAAGTAACCAGAAAAGAAGGAAAACAGTGTTTTTCTCCCTGGAGACCAAGTATGGTACAAAACCATCGCTCTTATTCCCTTAAAGCTTTAAAGAGCCTACTAACTGAACCCCTCGCTTTTTCTAGTATGAACCAGGTATTTACTTGGCAAATTGTGTCATTTCGAGTTTTCTGACTGGAAGCTGCAAACCAGATCAAAATTATTCTTCCAAATAAAACTCAATTTACTGATGCCACAGACATTTCCCAAACTTAAATTATAATACACAGCCAAATACCTATTAGAATCTAAGGGAAGATTTTTGCAAATAACAGCTTTATTGAGATATAATTCACATATAATAGAGTTCACCCACTTAAAGCTTACAATTCATTAATTCCTAGTATATTAACAAAGTTAAGAATCAACCGCCATTATAATTCTATAACATTTTCATTATCCCCCACAAAAACCTCACACACCTTAGTAGTCACTCCCTATTCCCCCCTTACCTCTAACCCCAGAAACTACTAAACTACTTCCTGTCTCTGTAGATTTGCCTATTCTGATCATTTTATGTAACTGGAATCATACTGTATGTGGTCTTTTGTGTCTAGCTTCTTTTGTTTAGCATAATGTTTTCAAGATTCATCTCTGTTGCAATAACAATATTTCATTCTTTTCATGATGAAATAATATTCTACTGTCTGGATATACCACATTTAATTTATCCACTCACCAGTTGTTGCTTCCACTTTGGGCTGTTGTAAATAAATGCTCTAGGAACATCTGTCTACATGCTTTCACTTCTACTTCTCTTCAGTATATGCCTAGGAGTGAGATTGCTGGGTTATGAGGTAATGCTATGCTTAACATTTTTTGAGAAACTGCCAAACTGCTTTCTAAAGTGCTGCACCATTTTACATTCCCACCAGCGATGGATGAAGGTTCCAATTTTTCCGCAACCTTGCCAACATTTGTTATTATCTTTTTTATTATAGCCATCCTAGTGGGTGTGAAGTGGTATCTCACTGTGGTTTTGATTTGCATTTCCCTCATGACTAAGTACCTTGGGCATCTTTTTGTGTGCAGGGGAGGGTTTTCACTCCTTTATACAGTAGTTAGAATAGAGCCTACTAGAATGTATTTGTCAGAGGGGGTTTTTTGTCAAGGGTTTTTTGTATTTGTTAAGGAGGTTTTCAAAATGTCCATAACTGACTCAGCAGTCAATTGAAGCCTTTTAGTTCTTCTTTGGAGAGGTTCTTTAGAGGTTCTTGCATAGGGATGACCATGAAAGAAGTTTGGGAAAGAACTGCCATTCTGCACAGTGCTCTGGGGAGCCGCTGAGGTGAGTTCCAAAGTTGGATGTTTTGAGAGTAGGTTTGTAAACACGGAACTGATGAACTTTTATGTCCAGACCAAAAATTATTTTGCTTCCTTACCCCATGAACACTGATTAAAGTTGGAAAACTGGAAATAACCTGGCAGCTGACAGCAATGAGCCTATTTACAAGGTACATACATGCTCATAAAGCCATCAGCACAAGTAGCTGAAGAAATATGGACAGAGCTAGATCATCCTTACAAAGGCAAGTCAATCCTTGAACCTTTTCGTGTGGAACTGTGGGAAGCCAGAGCCCTTCCTAGGTAAGTAATAGGTAATGCAAAAGGATACAAGAGCACCTTCCAAGTACATACAGAAAAAAAATTAACTTCCACTAAGCTACGTTAACTACAATTACTTCTTCTGGAACATGGCAAAGCAAAACTCCTCCAAAAATCTAAGTAAATGTTCATCATTGGAGTTTCCCAACATTAGAAGTTCTCCAATTTGTTCTAAACCAGCAAACCCCTTTTCTTTAAATAAATCTTCCATAGATGTTACACATAAAGGCCTTACACATTACACATGTAACACAGTATTTATTAGCATATATTAGTTCAAATGTATACAATGCTTATATATTGCAAAGCCAAAAAATAAAAGCTCAAGGTAACTCTTTGCTGCCCTTTAATGTGTCCAAGTTTCATGGTGATGATAATTACCACAGTTAAAAACTGTGTTAAGAAATGGAATTCATATCAAACCATTTTACCCAACAAGAAACTTGTGAAGTACAGCTTCAGTATCACTGCTCTGAATCTCTAAACGAGAACTGGTATGTTACGTCACTGCCTGCAGCCCCGCGCTTCCCTGAATTACAGTCTCTCTCCATTTCTGTGTCTCTTACACTCACACACACACAGGTTGGACTTCTACTGTCAACAACCTGAATTTCCTGCTGACATCATGATTAAGTTACAGATGATTAACAACTGCTTTATTATTTAACAGGGACTGAGTACCACTAATATGATAGGGACTACAGTGCATACATAGCAGGTCATTAGTCCTGATCTATGCCTAGCAGGTTCCTAATCTTAAGTTAATTGAGATCTCCTACTCTGAAAATCGAGTTTCCACTAAAAGGTTTAGAACACCATCATCATGGAGCAGTTCGCTAATGACACAAAAAGTCTGAGCGGCCCAACAGATGGAATCGGCTCTCCTTAATCCCCTCAAGCAGGTGATTCAGCTCTTGCACTGAGCCAAGGCTCAGAAAAGGTCAGGGATTTATTTGCAATTTCTGTATCCTTATAATCTCTAGAAATAATCTCTCATTAAATATCTACTAGGCTTGCATTTTTCCCTTAATTTGACTTGTGATGACTCCTTGCAGGAACTGTGCCTCCTACGCTCAACATCCACTGTCTTTCAGCTAAAGCTTATCTTCCTTCCTCAGCCCCAGGTTCAGCCTGCCCAGGTGTACACACAGGGCAGCCCAAACAGCTGCCAAATAACGAATACTCAGAGAGAGTGCACCAAATACCCAGGCTGACCTGCCAAGTTGGAAATGTATCATCCTCCTATCTTTCATTTCAACTTCTGAAGCCTTGTTTCTTTGTCACCTTTTAGAGAAAGGGCCCAGGTCACACAAACCTGCTTTCCAAAGTTCTGTGGAGAACATGACAACAATGGAGAGGTAGACTGCCGCTCGGTCAACTTGCAGAGTCTCAGCGCAGCAGTGGGAGGACAATGCCTGGAAGACCGTGGGGGTTCGTGCTACCATGCCTGGAGTAAGAACTCTGAGACCAGGGAGGCAGGGCAAATCCAGAAACAGATGGTTTTGCTCTTTAGGGAACATACTACAAGATTCGATCAAATTATTTTCATGTCTAAAAGAAGGAGGTTGGTGGGCCAGGTAGACAGAAATGGCTTTTTTTAAATGTTCATCTGAGGACATTTTTTTTTATTGCTCGTAGAAAGAGAGGAAGGGAAAGAGAGAAACACTGATGTGAGGGAGAAGCATCAATTGGTTGCCTTCGAGGGCACATATGGGGAATGAACTGGCAACCTAGATATGTGCCCTGACCAAGAGTCGAACCAGTGACCTTTTGGTTACAGGACAACGCTACAACCAATTGAGCCACACCAGCCAGGGCAGAAATGCCTTCGAGCATAATGGTGACTGGCATGTTCTGCAGCTTCTAGCACCTCATGATACCTCACCTAAGAGGCTTTCCCTGGCTCTTTACACCTTTTAAAAAATCAGGTGTATAGGTGGTAGCAGAGTGTGAGAACTACAATAAAACTAACAGCATAACCCTTAGCTATGATGTTTCTCACATCCAAATTATCACCAACTTCCTCAATTTTATCTTCGAGTATCTCTCAATTTTGTCTAGTCCTCTCCTTCACCAGCACCACCCTGGGCCTGGCTTCCATCATCTGTTACCAGGACTGCTTCAACAACCTCCTCGCTGGTTTCTTCAGCCTCCTCCGGCTCCCTCCAATCTCTCCTCCACATTGTAGACCCTGTGATCTTGACAAAAATCAGACCATATCATCTCCCTGTTTAAAATCTCTCAGTGACAGCCCACTGCTCTCAGGCTAACCCAAATCCCTAACGTGACCCACAACACCCTGCTTGGTGTGGCCCCAGCCTGCCTCTCCAGCTTCGGCTGATGCCAGTCTCCTAGACCTCAGAATCCCAACTACACTGACTTTATTTCAGAATATCCAACTGACCACCTTCTCCCCAAAGCTGTGGATTTCACCTGGAAGCCCCATGGCCCAAGTTAACTCCAAATCCTCAGGTCTCCAGTAAGTACCAATTCCTCAAAAAGCCTCCCTGACCTCTCCATCTAGGTCAATGCCCCCATCGCACACTAGGATACAGCATCATCAACCTATTGATCAAATCAAGCAGCACAAGTGCAAGCTTATATTTATTTGTATAATCCTGCAAAAAATATCTGTCTACCAAACTAGACACACATCCATGTAGGCAATGGCCCATATACAACTTATTTACAATATTTTAAAGAATTTATTTATTTTTTTAATTTATTGATAACAGAGAGACAGACAGACATAAATTTGCTATTCCACTTATTTATGCATTCATTGGTTGATTCTTGTATGTGCCCTGACCGGAGATCGAACCCTCAATCTTGGCGTATCAGGATGACACTCTAACCAACTGAGCTATCTGGCCAGCACTCTTCACTTGTTTTATTCAGTACTATATCTCTGTCTTTTACTGTTTATACATTGTTAGGCAGAAGTAGAAGCATGCAATTTTTCATTTTGTGTAATTTTTCATTTTGGATGCATGGATAGGCAAATTGTGACTGAATAGTGGGGAGAGTTGCTGAGGAGTAGTGTGGTGTAGTCAAAATGATCTTTCAAATTCCAACTGATATAAAACGCTAGGAGAGTAGGTGAGTTATTTAAGCTTCTGACCCTCAGCTTTTTCATCTTTTGTGAGGGAACAATGGTTAAATAAAAAAATAAATGGCCTGATCTAACCACTTCCTTCCTTCCTTCCTGTATCAGCACAAAGAGGTACTATCCCCTAGAAGTACAAGCCCAAGAATGAGTTCAAGAGAAAGGAAAAACAAAAGTAGTGCAAGCCAAGACATGGAGCGGAGGAGACGAAACCAAGTTTAGGTTTTCCTGGACACTTTTAGAAATCTTCTGCTTGTTTATCGAGGCATTATCATCACTGAGCCATATGTGGTGTAAACCACGGGCTGGCTAGGGAGGAATGAGGGGCAGGCTCCTCCACATCACAGAAACTTGGCCATCTAGAAACAGTCACAATGGCCTGAAGGTTGAGGAAGGCCCTGGAAAATAAAGGCATTCTCCCCTACAGCTTAGTGCTGACCAACAGGTCTCCCTCTTCAGGTCCAGGAACCCCTTTTCTGAAAATCACTGACCTGCCGTTGCCCTACCCCAATCCTCAGTAGTCAGAACCAAGAAATTAGGCAAGAAGTAACCAAATCACCAATTTTGAACACAAGGGACTCCTCCATACCATAGGTTGACTGACGGGCGCATGGTCTGTGAAAACAATGCTCTGGAACACACCCCAAAGTTACAGGCATCCTGGGAATTCTAACAGACCTCCAGGAGACAAATCCTTTCCAAAAGAGAGTGTTGATCTTCTGACCTAGTCTCAACACACGGTGGAATGGATTACTACTCTCCTAAAGCTGGTATTTAACAGGTTTTTCCTAGCCTGAAATTTCTCCCCAGAAAACTTACTCAATTATCCTTTGGTAAAACAAAACAACAACAACAACAAAAACCTTCCAAACATTTTATGAGAGAAATGGAATTTGCTGGAAGCACTGCATGTTTGCATAAAAACAAGAGATCTGAGAGGTAAGGAAGCTGCTGCCCCATTTTTAACATGGATGGACACAGAGGTTGTCTAGAGTCATCGTGAGCAGGCCACCATTTTATTGGACATTTGATGGACAGCTCCATGGGCATGTTCTTACCACAGAAATTTGCTCAATTTCCCAACTTGATTTGCTCTTTCCCAACCTACCTGCTCCTTCTAAATTTAATCAATGTCAGCACCATTTAAACCCATGAGAAAATACCCCCACATTGAAATGAATATGAAAGCCACCTGGAGAGTAGATTACCAATTGGCTCACACATCCAGAGGAGCACACTCTTTATTCTGAGAACCCCCAGAATCGCTAGGACTCCCTGGCTGCAGCCCTAGGAAACTGTACTCAGCTCTCAGAAGTTTCCAGTAGGTCCCAGAAACACTGGCCAATTGTTTCGTAATTGTCAGATGTAAATTATCTACTTTGGGGACTATCTACAGCCAATTTTTAATCCCAGAACAGCTCCCCAAGACCCTGTGCTCCATCTGACTTCCCTGCCTACTCTGCCTTGTACTCTGCTCTCTGAGCAATATGCATAAATAGGAGAATATGTACTAACTTTAATATTAACTGAAATCACCCAATCAGAAGTGGCATGACTTGGAAAGAGAGCGATAGGCTTTAAAGCCAGATAAATCTGGATTAGAATCCTATCTCTGTTTTTGCTACTCTCTGGCTGGGTGTGATCATAGGTAAGGTGCTTCACCTCTCTGAGAGTCCCCTAGGATTAACCCACCTAGGTGTTGTAAGGGTCAAATGAAACATAGAGCAACTGTGACTTATTCGGTGTTGAATAAATGGCCATTACCAGTATTACCAATATTAGGATGTTACTACCTCTTAATACTTGAACTTTCCAGTTGATGCAATGCTTTCCATACTCAAGTCCAAGTTGTCCTTATAATAATTCCATGGGATAAATATTGTTACCATTATTACTTAACTTCTTGCTGTGTTTCCACACTAATGGGTATAATGAAGGATAATACATTACCATTTATAGAATTATAGCTTATTTGATTTTCCCAATATATCTGTTAGGTTTTAATAATGAGAAAAGCCAGGCCCATGATGTTAAGTGGTAACAACAATGATGATAATGGAGCTAACACTCACTGAGCAGACTGTGTTGCTCTGGGCTAAGCACTTAAAAGCATCCTCTCCTCCTCCTCCTCCTCTTTGCTTTGTAGGCAGGAAACCTTGGCTCAGCCAAGGTTAAGGAACTTCTGCAAGATGATGGCATCAGTAAGTGGCACAACCAGGATTCTGCCCCAACAGTTTACTCTCTACCAGCAGCCAGATTCATTTTTTAAAAATATACAATGGCTCATGTCAGTTGACTGATCACAACTCTCTAGGGACTTCTCATGACACTTAGAACACAATCTCACCTCTTGACCCCTCCTATGGTCTAGTTCCAGCCTACCTGAACACTCCAATTCAGTTACAATGATCCTTCCTGATATTTCTAGAACACAGCTAGTTCATTTCCTCCACCTCAAGGCCTTTGCACATGTTAGTCCCTCTACTAGCAATGCTCATTTGCCAGCTCCTAACACGCTTACCTCCACCTCCCTTTGCTCAGGTTTGTCTCAAATGTCACCTCTTTAGATAGGCCTTTTCTACTCCAGCTACCCCTTCCTTGCCACTCTCTCTCCCTTTGCTCTTAATTCTTCATTGCACTTCTCTCTACCTGAAAGTATAGCCTAAAGTATTGTATTTATCTACCTGTTTATTGCTTCTTGTCAGTTTCTCTCAAATGTATAACTCCATGACAGCAAAGACTGTATCTGCCTTTTTCATTATTGTAGGTTCAATAAACATTTCCTGAATAAAGGAACAAATACAATCTACATTTTCACCAGCTGAGACACAAGAAACCAACAGGTAAAGTCCCCACACTCCAGGAGCCTTGACTGGTGAGCCGCTGGCTGAACACAGTGCAGGGGCCCTGCGATGAGAAGCCCTAGACAAACAGGACTAACAGGGATCCCATTCATTCCTGCACCTCTAAGCACGAATACTGAAATCAGAATTTTCTTCCCTAGCTTACTACATACACAGATGCCTATCTTCTTTTTCCATGGACACACGCAGAGAAAAAAAAAAAAGCCAAGAAGGACACAGAGTAAAGAAAGTAAAATAGGTAGCAGGAAAAGAGATGAACTCCCTGCTGAGCCTGGAATAAACCTACCAGCTCTCAGCCTGAGTCAAGGGAGGCTCTAAGACAGCTGTAAAGTGATCCAATTCTTGGCAAGACACAGGCAGCCAGAGTGGCAGTGACTGGGTTCTTGCAGGCTGAGGGCTGTAGATCAGCTTGTAGAGGACTGTGTCCTTGTGGGTTTTCATATCTTCAGCCCCCAGTCCACCTTAAAATTTCAAATCAGGGCAGTCATGAAAGAGTAATGCTTAATGCACAGCGCAGCAATGCCAACAAGCTTAATCAGAACCATTTGTCTCCTACACTGGGATCTGGACATCCCAAGAATGAATTACAGTCCAGTGGCCTCAATTCCTTTCTGCCTGGAGGCCTGGGTGGTTGTGCACTGAGTCCTCAACCAAGGGAGAACTTCTCCAGCTTCCTGAAAATGGAAGTGTCTCGAGGCACAACCAATTGCCTCAGTCCATCTAGATCCCTTTCTTGCCTTTACCTACCTGTCCTATCACCTTGATCGGCCCTAGGATGGGTTTAGATATTTTCTGGTCATAACAAACTCTGAGGCAGCAAAGGGCAGGGAAAGAGAGAACACTTAGAATCAGAGGCCTACCATTTGCCCCTGGAGTCACCATTAAGGGGTCGTGTGAGATGGGCACACTTCACCTCTCTGCTCCTTTTCATCTGTAAACCAGGCCTTGTAAAAATCCAATGAGGGAATGTCTGTGAAGGTGCTCCGAGGATCTCTGCAGAGGCTGTCCCGTGTCATGATTTTATATAAACAGCCTCTGGTTTTGAAAAATGTTGTTGATAATAATAACAGCAGAGGGCAATATTTAATGAGCATCTAGAATACCAGACACCACTGAACTAATAATGATTTCCATCCTAATCCCATTTAATCCTCCAACAAACCAGTGATATAGATACTAAACCTATTCTCATCTTACAGATTAAAACAAACTAAGGCCTGGTGAACTTAATTTCCCAAGATCACACACTCAGTAAAATGTGAGCCTGGGATTCCACCCTTGTTTGTAATAACACTCCAGAGCCCAAACTCCCAACCACTACCCAAAACTATCCCCACTGAAGGCAATAGTACATGATCGCCTCTGCTGAATCTCACATGCTGAATGTGAATAGCATTCTCCGAACACTCTGATCAGGGTGGGAAAGAATGATACTAAGTAACCACAAGTTTGAACTCAGAATGAGGTCTCATTTTTTTCATCGGCAAATGGGTCGATAATACTATCTACTTCACAGGGTTCTTCAAGAATCAAATGACATAATGTATGTCAAACATCCAGTACATAGTCTGTGCTCAATAAACATTAATCGAGAACCTGCACTTGGTGGCAGTGGGGAAATCTTTCAGTATTTGCCTCAACAACCCTTTGCCCTGAGCTTTAGGAGTTAATGATGCAGCCAGGGACCTGCTCACTGTTGCTTGGCTGAAGCCCAAACTGGGGTAGCCAAGGGATGGCTCTCACCTGCCAGACCACAGCCTGCTGTCAGTTCAAAGACCACACCGCCAACAAAAAGGTGAATATTAGGCCACAGCAAAGTCACACATCAGTCTGAAGTTGGCCGACAGAGGGTGGATTTGTTAAGTGTCACTGAGGACAAACAGAAAGGCTTCTGATAGCCAAAGCAAGTCCAAAGAACATCACTGCCTGTTGTATCACTGGGGCATGGGATCTCATCCAACAAGATGGCTGGAAACCCCAACAATAAAATCTCTGAGAAAACAACCTATTCCTTTTCCTTCCTCTCTCACTAGCCCCAACCCCTCAGTCAGGGCTATTCTCAAGTTGGGTATTACTGTTCAACTAAATATAATTTGAACTTGATGTGGGCCACAGCAACCAGATGCACACACAAGTCACAATGAAAAGCAAGGTACACACAGTCAGCACTTGGTGAGCTAGTGTGATGCCACCTCACCTGACGATGGCTCAGGCACTGAAAGCGGTGGCTGCAGAAACCTGCCATGGCATAGGCAGGAGGGGAGAAAGAAAAAGGGCCAGGCAGGGAGTGGGGGCACCTGGGAGGGAATGCAGGCAAGGGAGGGAGCCAGCGCCCGTCTTCTATCAGCCCAGGCCTGGCAGGCATGGACGGAAAGCTGGAGGGGAAGGTGCACTCAGCTGACTGCCTCGTGGGCCAGTGCACAGGACGCCAAGTTGCCATGCCCATTAATGCCATCCATCCTTCTCAGGTTTAAAAGGGGAAATGTTCTATTTATAAGCCACCGACCAGTGGAGACCTGGCAGCCATGGGTTGGCTCTGATCCCATGGGGATCCTGGTTACCAGTGGCTACTTTCTCCTGCCTTTCAACTGTGGATGTTCTAACAGCAAAAGGCTGAAGGTGACTGGAAGCAAATGGAAAAAGAAAATCCTTTTTTTCTGTTCTCTGCTGCTGTTATGAAACTGTTGGACTTCCAGTAATGGCTGAAGGCTTTAGAGCCTTTTAAAAAACAGTGGCCCATGCAATCTCATCAAGCCTTTCTTCAATCTTGAAGACAGAATCTCTTTTTTTGTTTTCCAGATCAAGGGAAGCTGAAGCACAGAGATGAAGAGAATGTACAATCAGAGGCAGGTCAACCAGCACACACAGCAAAGGTGATGACGCCCTCCCTGTGTCCTCTCTTGGTCTTCAACCTCATCCTCATCCTGATGGAACCAGAAAAGCCTTGTGAAAACAACATCTGGGAGTCTGATCTGAATGATGGTTGAAAGAGTGACGAGCACATGCAACAGAAACAACATACAAAGCTGCTTCGGTTGTGCTGTCGAATGCCTGTAGGAGGGCAGCAGGCCATGTTATGGTTCTGCACCTGGGATGCTTCAAAGTCACTGAAATCATGACTCTGGTTGTCTCAGGGTCACATGGGGTGTGTGAGGAGCCACTGATGTTCGAATGACGAGGCTCACTAGCTGGAATGTGGAATGCCCTCTCAACAGCAAAGAGCTGGGCGGGTTAGGTGTTGTAGGTCGATGATGAACTCCTTCCAGCACCAGGGGGTTGGCTACATTATGACAAGACAGTAGAAGGGAGCAAAGATGTCATGCATATTAAGAAGGGGAGAAAGGAGGGGAGTGACTTTGACCATCAGGCAGACTCTGGTTTGAACATCAGCCCCATGACTTCTCAACTGCTAACTGAACCTCTTTAAGCCTGTCTGCTCAGTTGTAAACTCAGTTGTGAAAGGAATTTCTGCAAACAGCAACCACTCAAACACCACCTTCATGCTTTCTGCCATAACTTCCTGCCATCTTAGACTAATGTTCAAAAATATATCCTTGTATTAAGCTAAGTGTTAACAAACTATAATCCATGGGTCAAATTCACCACTGCCTGGTTTGTAAATAAAGTTTTATTAGTAACCACCATGCACATTTGTTCCCTTATTGTCTATGGCTGCTTTCACACTACAACAGTAGAGTTCAAAAGCACCACAAAACCAAAATATGTATTATTTGGCCCTGAATTGGAAAAACCAACCCGTCCTAAACAATAATTTAGAAAACCAGGGGTTTATGTGTACTTGTGCCCACACCCCAAATCTAAATTGTACTTTAAAGTGTTTGCCTGGTACACCTAAGATGATCTGGGGTACCACCAGTAGTGGATATACCCCAGTTTGGGAAATGTACTCATGAGGATTAAATGAACTAACACTCTCTCCTAAGGCACTAAGCCTGAAACAGCAGGAGTTTGGCAGCCACCCTGGGTCTCTGCCCTACTCCCCTCTGGAGCAGTTCTGCCAATCCAGTGAGCTTTTCCTTCTCAGATGAGGGAGTAATTGGCATGGCCAGATAATGAGAAGGAAAAGAACCAACAGGAATAAGGCAAATAACTCACATGCCAGATACTGTTCTGAAGTTGAATCCTAACAGCAACTTTCTGAAGTAGGTGTTATTACTTATCCCCATTTTACAGAAAAGGAATGGAAGCACAGAGAGGTCCAGCTCTAAGTGAAGGCACCACAGCTGGTATGTCAGCATGCTAATGCACAGCATTCACACAGTGCTCTCCATGGAAACAGCTCTCTCCAATCCGCATGGCAGAGCCTACCCACAGGAAATTTTCTGGGATATGCACAAAGACTGAGGTGCAAGGATGCTCAAGCTGGTATTACTCATAATGTCAAATATCTGAAAAAGAGATTCAAGTCAAGTAATAGCAAATGGTTCAACAAATTGGGATATAATTCAATAACAGAATAATAAACAACCATTACAAATTGTATTTATAAACAATTTCCATGGTATGGGAAAATGCCTGTAAATTTTTTAAAGCAGAATGGAAACAAGCATATTCAGTATAATGCCAATTAAGTCTAAATACATATTGGCATTGACAAAATATAAGACAGCATAAAAAGGGAGTATCTCTGGGGGGTGGAATTACAGATGATTTTCACTGAATTTTTGAGAATCATTGCTAGATTTCCTTCATATTCTTATTATTTCATATTATCTTATAGTAAGTGAAAATACATGTTTTCAACCTGTTCAGGAGTAAAGTTCACAGATTCAATGTCTACACCCTACATGAATAAATCCTAATTCCAACTTTGCATTCTTCCTCCAACTCCTTTTCTTCCCCCCATGTCCCAACATGAGTGACAACTTGGCAAACTACAGTGGGTTCTTGAGCATCGTACAAATACAAAGGATTCTTATAAAAGTACCAGATTAAAAACAAACTGGAGAAAATGAAGGGACTGAGAATTGAAAGTAAAGAGGAAGTGTTATATTATTTCCTTTTTCTGGGAGAAGGGAAGGTGAGAAGTTTCCATTTTTAAGTCTTCCTAGCCTAGATAGAAGCCCATTCTGAGCATGCTCTCAAACCAACCGGCTCTGGGCACTTTGTCTGCACACTGGGTACATCTGTAGACAGCAGAATGTTGCACACACCCACACACATCTGTCTATTGTCTCCTAATGATTTGAACCTCAACAGAAGACTATACACTCACTCCTTAAAGGCAGAGATGCACATTCTACTTGTGAATGACCTTTACCCCTCAGTACTCCAGTCTCCCAGGCCAGGGCCACAGGGCCAAGAGCACTGGAAGGTTTTGATCAAGTGAAGAGCTACAAGAAGCCTGGACTCCTGCAGTTAAAATCTAGTAAAGTTTCAGGTAGGAGCAAACAGAAGCATGTAAAACAAGAGTGAAGAGCAGAATAAGTTACTGCAATGTCCTCCTGAAAAGCTAGATGGTCAGTGTTGAGCTGGGTCCTAGAGGTGCATAAGAAGCCATATCTGGAGCGACTAGGGCTAACCTATGAATCTGAGTTAATGCATTAAGGAAGTGGCCCTATGAAATCAAGATTGGGAGATGGAACCCTCTTGGGAGATGGAACCCTCTCTGTCTCAATCTGACAGCCTTCGGCCTTCAAACAGTTGGAGAAACAATGGGGCAGCAGCATTTCTGTAGACAAGCTAATCTTTTTAGAGCTAACAGGCAGTAACATTTATGATTTAAAACTTCATACTTGGAACAGACCAACTCACACTAGAAAAGCCTGCCTTTCCCTTACTCTTGCACTGGACTGGTATATCCTCTCTGACAAGTGCTTGGCTTCCTAAATGTTCCTTAGGTGGGACTACAGGACAACAACAGCCCGGGCTGAGAACAGGTCATTTCCTGGCTTCTCTTCCTGCTTCTGACTCAAGCTCATTTCAAGGGAGAATAAAACACTTCCCATAGAGCATTTGGGGACTAAATTGCATAACTGTAAGCAAAGGGTGAACAAGCAACAGCACACGCAGACTTAGGATACATACACGAAGATGGCAAAGAGGGCCACAGAGGGTGGGGTGGGAAGAGGGGTTTTTGCCCAGTGTAGAATCCTGTTCTTTGTAATAAGAAAGGGTACAAATCAGTGACACGTATCAGCTGTCTAGATCAACATTTGTGAGTTCATGCACTCAGTAAAGAAACCTAGGGAGCAACAAACCATACTTCCTTTCTCTCTACTCCCCTTACTCCCATCTTTTCCCTTCCCTTCTCTACCAGGTAAGAATTTGGCCAAAAAGAGAAAACTCAGTATCATCGATGTATATTCCTGATAACCTGGGAACAAACCCAGAAAGGATCCCTGATGACAGCAGGATCCACAGGGTGAGAGGTCCATAAGATTGGCAAAAATAGTAGAGTGGTTTTTTAATTTAATATTTAGGAATTAACTAAACCAAGAATATACTAGGCCTCTAGGCAAAGAACTGAAACTCTACTAAATGACACAGGTGGTCTGGATAAATGGAAAGACAATTGAAGCTCTTAGAGGAGATAAGTTAATATTATGGAAGTGTCAATTTCCCCCAAATTAATCAATACCATTCGATGCAATCATTAATGAAAATGTTTAAGTTTCTGAGGAACTTATTACACATATGCCAGAATTTATACTCTAGAATAAAGGTCTATAAGCAGGCGAGTCAACCCTTAAAAGGAGAGTAAGGGCAGGAGACTTAACCTACCACATATTAAGACCTGCCTCAAAGTCATCACACTAAAACCAGAGATGTATGAACACAAGAACAAACAGACCAAGGCAATAAAGAGCTGAGAGACAGAGCTCAGATATTCAAACCTGATTTACAATAAAGCTGGCACCAGAAGTCAAAGAGGAAGGGAATGGATGGTTTAGATGTTGGTGTGAAGACTGACTCTTCATATGGAGAAAAATAAAACTGGATCTTTATGAAACATCATATATAATCAGATTACAAGCTTAAATATGAAAGAAAATATCATGAAGCCAATCAAAGAAAATGTAGGGGAACATGTTTTGACATGGGTTAGGAAAACTTTCTTTAAAACACAATTCGGAAATCACAAACCAGAATGCAAAAGAAGAATGAAAAGATGAATTTGAATTTAAAAGGTAAAGCTTTAGACTCAAGGGAGGGTATCACATATAATATTAATAGAAGGATGACAAGATGGGAAGAAATATTTAAAATGTCTACAACTAACAAGGAAGTAATATCTAGAACACTGAAGAATTTTATATATCAACATGAAAAAATGGCAACTGCCACATAAAAATGGGCAAAGTACAAAAAAAATAGAAGAGGAAACCCAGTAAATAAGCACATAAAGAGATGCTCAAACTCATTAATTACCAGAGAAATGAAATTTAAAACAACAGTGAGCTATCATTTTATAAGACGGATCAAAAAGAACTTCTGGCCAAGATGGAGGTGTAGGTAGATATACTTTGCCTCCTCACACCATCAAAAGAAAGATAACAAATTTAAAAACAAAAAATAACCAAAATTGCCAGAAAATCGAACTGTATGGAAGTCTGACAATCAAGGAGTTAAAGGAGAAACATTCATTCAGACCAGTAGGAGGGGTGGAGATGGGCAGCTGGTCGGAGAGGACCAGGGCAGGCGAGGCGGCGGCTGGTGAAGCCAGCGGTCCCACATTTGCATGTGGATACACTGGGAGGAAAACTGGGGAGCCAGACAGACCGCACAACCCAGGATTCCAGTACAGGGAAATAAAGCCTCAAAACCTCTGACTGGAAAAATCTGTGAGGGTTGAGGTGGCAGGAGAAACTCCCAGCCTCATAGGAGATTTCATTCAAGAGACCCACAGGGTCCTAGAATGTACACAAACCACCCACCTGGGAATCCACACTACAAGGGCCCCCTTTGCTTGGGGCTATTGGGGGGAAGTGACTGAAAACTGACAGAGAGTGGAGCAAGTGCCATTGTTCCCATTTGGACCCCTCTCCCACATACAGCATCACAGTGCAGCAACTTGGATTGCCCCACCCCGGCGAATACCTAAGGCTCCTCCCCTTACTATGTAAAAGGAGCGCCAAGACAAAAAAATATACATATGGCCCAAATGAAACAACAGATCAAAGCTCCAAAAATAAAACTAAGCAATGAAGAAATAGCCAACCTATCAAATACACAGTTCAAAACACTGGTAATCAGGATGCTCACAGAAATGGTTGAGTATAGTTGCAAAACAGAGGAAGAAGTGAAAGCTATTAAAAGTGAAATAAAGAAAAATGTACAGGGAACCAACACTCATGGGAAGGAAACTGGGACTCAAATCGGAAGGAAGAAATAAACATTCAACCAGAAAAGAATAAAGAAACAAGAATTCAAAAAAATGAGGAGAGGCTTAGGAACCTCCAGAACAACTTTAAACATTCCAACATCCATATCACAGGAGTGCCAGAAGGAGAATAGGAAGAGCAACAAATTGAAAACTTATTTAAACAAATAATGAAGGAGAACTTCCCCAATCTGGCAAAGAAAACAGACTTCCAGGAAGTTCGGGAAGCTCAGGTAGTACCACAGAACTTGGACCCAAGGAAACACACACACTAAAGCACACCATAATTACATTACCCAAGATTAAAGATAAGGGGAGAATCTTCAAAGCAGCAAGAGATAAGGAGACAGTTACCTACAAAGGAGTTCCCATAAGGCTATCAGCTAATTTCTCAAGAGACCTTACAGACAAGAAGGGGCTGGCAAGAAGTATTCCAAGTCATGAAAGGCAAGGACCTACATCCCAGATTGCTCTATCCAGCAAAGCTTTCATTTAGAATGGAAGGGAAGATAAAGTGCTTCTCAAATAAGGTCAAGTTAAAGGAGTTCATCATCACCAAGCCCTTATTATATGAAATGTTAAAGGGACTTATCTAAGAAAAAGAAGATAAAAAACATGTACAGTAAAATGACAGCAAACTCACAATTATTAACAACCACACCTAAAACAAAAGCAAACAGCTAGAACAGGAACAGAACCACAGAAATGCAGATCACATGGAGGGTTAGCAACAGGGGAGTGGGAGGGGGAGACACGGGGGAAAAGGTACAGAGAATAAGTAGCATAGATGGTAGGTAGAAAATAGACAGGGGGAGGGTAAGAATAGTATGGGAAATGTAGAAGCCAAAGAACTTATAAGTATGACACATGGACATGAACTAAAGTGGGGGAATGTGGGTGGGAGGGGTAGGTGTAGGGAGGAGGGGAATGAAGGGGGGAAATGGCATAACTGTAATAGCATAATCAATAAAATATATAAAAAATAAATTAATTAAATTAAATTTTAAAAAGCATAAATGGTATGTACAGAATAGATGGGGGAGGTTAAGAATAGTATGGGAAATGGAGAAGTGAAAGAACTTATATGTACGATCCATGGACATGAACTACAGTGGGAGAATGCTGGTGGGAGGGGTAGGTGTAGGGAGGAGGGGAATAAAAAGAAAAAAATGGGACAACTATAATAGCATAATCAATTAAATATATTAAAGAAAAAAAGACTGGAAAAAAGTAGGAAATTGAATAATGGCAAGAGCTGGCAGGAATGGAGAAACCCTCACAGAGGGCTGGTGGGACTGAGAACCAATAACTCTAGAGAAGGACAGGAGAGCCCTCCCTCAAATTCTGACCAGCTATTCTCCTCATGCATATAAACCAAAGAAACTGTCATGCAGGGGGACATGTACAGGGCTGTTCCTTGTGGTGGTGTTAGTAGTGATGAGGAGCTGGAGGCCTGGGGAGGTGGGGGGCATCTCTGCAGAAGCAGGTGCACAGTGCTCTACACCATGGAATGTGCAGCGACAGAAGCCATGCTCTGGAAGCAGAGAAATGTGGATGGCTCCTAAACCATGCTGACAGAGCAAAGTAAGAAACTGAGCAAGACATATAACCATTTAGGTAACTTAAAAGCATAGGTAGATAAAAAGATCCATATTGTCCAAGAATACAGTTTAATAGTACATGTTAGAATGATGGCCTATAGGGTAAGACAAAAATAGGAACTGAGAAAACAGAATGAAAATGAATGAATGGAGGGCCCTGTGATGATAACATGCCACCAACGGGGGAGTATGATTAATGCAACCCCTCTGTATCTGAGATTCAAATAGAGAATAAAGGAGAGGAAAAAGGCTCTGCAAAGAAATGCTCATACATTTATCTGCTGCCATCCGTTCCCTGGCAACCGGACCATTTGGAAAATACGAGCAGTTAAAAGACATTATTTATGACCCTGTCTTAAACCCCACAGGCACTGTACGCCCTAAGAGAAATTTCAAGATGAAAGTAACAGATTCGTAAGTGCCCCAGAGGAATTTCCTTTTGCTACCTGCCCATTTTGGCTCTCTGATAAAATGCTGGCATTCAAATTCCCACCAAAAGATTTTCCAGAAAGACAATGCTAGATATTTGGAATTTGGGTATTAAAGTTAAAAAAAAAAAAAGCGATGCCCCACTCTTAAAATTCACATTCTATTGATTTCTTCACTTTAAAAGGATTTTGATAGTGGTATAAACAGAAAACAAGTTCAGACCCTGGGCAAGAGTGCCACCTGTGGCAGAGGGTGCTGTGGGGTGAAAATGCAAATGACTGCAATCAAGAAATACTAAAATACAACCACTGAGAAGGGGCAGGGCAGCTATGGCACTGTATGACAGAAAAAAAGGGGTCCAGTGCCAGAGAAAGTGAGGAAGCACCGTTTGCCAGCTTGGAAATCAGTGATCACAATATCTCAATACTGCAGAAAAATAATTTCTGTCTACACTCCTGGAAAAGTGGCCCATGTGCTTTAACCCTCCTTCTCTCCCTCCTTCTTGCTAAATGAAAGGGCAAGCAACTGAAGAAGCATTACAGGCTCAAAGTAGTCAACTCCGTGCTCTGTGAATACCTGGACGCCAGCAGCAAAATGTGGCAAGTGTGTATGCTCCCCCAAAATGGAACTTTTTGTATTGTTCTTTTCCTAGGGAGGTAGAATATCCCTGTGGTTAACAGCAGAGCCTTTAGACTTAGAACTCAAATTAAATCACATCCTCTGAATTTACTTGCCTCAATTTCCTAATCTATAAAAGTGGGCCCAAAACACTTATCTCATACTTTTGCAAGCATTAAATGAGCTAATTGCATAAAATATCCTGAAACATAGTAAGCAGTCAATAAGATGCAATCTATTAATAGCTACTACTGTAAAATATATGCTCACCGTAGGCAATGCAAAGTATAGAGAGGTATTTAAAGTAGAAGATCAGTCGCTCTCAATAATCCACTCTCCTTCCTGATGAAGATTTTGATGAAAAAACTGTATGTCCAGACCTTTTTTAATCAATATATCTAGACCAGCAATCTTCAACTGGTGTGCTGCAAGAATTTCTAAAACATGCAATACCTGACTATTTAGTCAGGGGCACTGACCTCTCTTCTGTTAAGATTGTCGAATACAAAAATGACAACAACCAATACAACAATAGCCATCTGGTGTGAATGTCCCATCCTGAACCATAAATATATAGGTCATATAATACAGTAACATCTTACTAGTCACGTCACATAATAAGGTTGTATCTGACTGGCTAATTCTTGGTAGCAGAAATCATTACAGTCAAGTATAGATTTTGTAAAGTCATTTTGTAGCAAAAAGGATAGGTAGTTACTACTGTTATTTTTTTTTTATAAATCAAGCAAAAGTTTACCTACTTTTTTTGTCAGAATGGCAAAAAATGTAATGTATTTTTTGGTGTGCAGCAGAATTTTAGTAATTAGTTTATGTGTGCCATGAGATGAAAAAGGTTGAAAACCGCTGATCTAAACTAATCAAATATGCAATTCATTTTACTAAATACATTGCTCTATAACATAATTTTTTGAAGCTTCAAATAACAGTATATGGATCACTATTTCTATAAATATACCTAGATCTCTCGTTCTTTTTAAAGCCTACATAGCACTCTATGACATTTTTAATCAATTTGATATTGGACGTTTAGATTGTCTCCAATTCTCTGCTATTATAACCAATGTTCTAGTAAATTCCTTGGAGGCACAGACATCTTTGAACTCTAGTCTCTTTCGTTGGGACAAATTGTTGGGTCAAAGGATATTTACTTTTTAAAGGCTTTCAATAGAGATTCCTAAAAGGCCTTACAGAATGGCAGAACCAGCAATGCCCACCAATGGAATCAGGGTCATCTTTCAAATCTATTAGTACTAGTACTTATCTCAAGCAGAGAGAAACAGGTTCATAAGATCACAGCTACAAGGAAACACCAGGTCAGGGATCCTCATTCATATGCCTCTCATTCCTTACAATATTTTTTTTAGGAATTTTATTTTTTTGCCATTACCATTTATCCCCCTTATACCCTCTTCCACCTCTACCCACCTCTCTCCCTTCACCCCACAATCACCTCACTGTTGTTCATGTCCATGAGTCCTTTTTCTTTTTTGCTCAGTCCCTCCACAGTTCTTGAGTCCTTAGAAGTAGTGTGTCCCAGGCTGGGGCATGGTATGGCCATCTGTTATTTTGGCTTGCTATGTCCTAGTGGGTTCCCTGATTTCCCTCTGGCAAACCACTCTGCTCCCATTCCATGCACTACCCTTGAAACTGTCAATCAAGGTGTCTTATTTTCCCCTGGCTGGGCCCAAATTAAACTAACCTGATGCTCTCTTTCCTGGGAATTCTAGTCATCCTGAATTAAGGTAGTCATCCTACTGTACTATGAGTTACCCCACAGCCTTCCATAGTCCTTCATAATCATGGCTATTGTTTTTGCAATCATTATGTTAGCCCAAGTTAGCCAGAGTTGGTATCAAACACTCTGAAACAATCCCACCTGATAAAGAGGGAAGGAAAAAATTACTTGTTTCCTTGAATATTTACTTTTAAAAAATTTTCCCTCATTCAAATTTTCAGGGGGAAAAAAAACAAAAAACATTTTTTTCTGCCCTACAGGCTTCTTAACCTACCAGAAACCACCATTCCAAATATACTTAATATCTCCTATCAAACTCCTGGTAAAATCTGTTTTTATGAAAGAATGAAAGAAAAAAAATCTTTGTCCTATAATGGACTTCACACACACACACACACACACACACACACACACACACAAAACACACACACACAAAACACACACACACACACAAAATAGCTCACCCTTCTGTTCACATAGAGAGGTACTATTTTACTGCTTTTTCTGACATGACTGGAATTCATGATAGAGCTACCTCTGCATTTTTTCCCAAGTAGATTTTACAAAGCAAATCTGAAGCAGTGGGACAGGATTTCCTTTGTACCCTTATAGCAAACTGGAAGGAATCTGTTTTTCTCCTGTGCACCAAGAAGATAATCAGCCCGAACACTCCAGCAGTAGCAGTTTTATTTTTAATCCCCTCATCTTTATAAGGTTGCAGATACCCTCAGAAATCATGATTAACCAGAGTGCTCAGAGTCAGCAGCAGGGGGAATGTCCTGGATATTCTACAGAGGCTGCTGAGGGTCACTCCCACCACAGAGGAATATCATTACAGAGCTCACCATCTCCACCCCTTCCTCTCCAAAGAGGCAACAAAGAACAGAGTTCCTAAGCGATCACTAAGATAGTTATTGCCTCTCCAGTCCTTTGACCAAGACTATGCAGGAGGCAAAGTCAATTCTGGCATTCTAATAGGGCAGGGTTCTTAGAAAGCTGGGTATTACTGGATTAAGTGACTTTTAAGTGACGATTGGAGCTACATTCTTAAGATGACCTAGGATTAACTGAGATAACATACATGAAAATGTTTTGTTAAGTGTGAAGAGTTCTATAATGCAAAGTGTCATCACAGCCTTGCCAGTCAGACTCACTGAACATCCTGGAGTCACTGACGTGATATGTCAGGGTGGAAGCCTCTCTGGCTACACTGGGAAAAATGGGGCAGACCCAACAAGCCCACAGCACCTCCTGGTGGTTATTCCCTGGAGTAGCAACTTCTCAGAGCCCAACCCCAGCACCAACTATAGAAAATTATCAAAGCGCTGTACTTACTTCCTTCGGTCTGACTGTCTTTGTTCGAGTTGTAGACCTGGAAAACAGAAATAAACATTTACCTCAGTGCATTTTATACCACCCTACAGGTTCAATGAAGAAAGCCATTACCTTTCCCCTTTCCCTAGTTTGTGCTATATGATTGAAGACAACTTCTAGCTAGACCTCAAATATGAATCCCTTCTGTAATTATCTAGTTCCAAGTACTTACATAACTGTTCTTAAGTATGTGTACATTAGAATCACCTGTGGAGCTTTATTGTAAAAAAAAAAAAATCATATTCTGCTCTGACTGGTATGGCTCAGTTGGTTCAGCATCATCCCACAAAATGAAACGTCACAGGTTCAATTCCCAGACAGGGCACGTGCCTGGGTTGCAGGTTCAGTCCCCTGGTTGGGGTGTATATAAGAGGCAACAGATCAATGTTTCTCTCTCACATCAATATTTCTCTGTTTCTGTTTATCCCTCCCTTCTCCTCTCTCTAAAAATAAATATAAAAGTCTTTTTAAAAATCACATTCCATATTTATCCATATTTATATGTGTGTATATAAAGCTAAAAAAGAGAAAACATTTTAAATTAGTTATAAATCATTAAGCATTAACTGTGCACCAGGCAATGTGCTAAGCAATTCACATGAATTATCTCAAATTATCCACAAAACAATTCTCCTGGGTAGGAACTGTTTTATCATTGTATACAAATGGAGAATTTGAGATTTAGAGGCATTAACTAAGGTTTCACATCTAACAAGTAACAAATTCAGGAAAAGATACATTACAAACTATTAAGTACTAGCACTGGGGAAAGGAACCAATCTTTTTCTTACCTTATAGGCTATTGTACATTTGAATTTTATAAGAAGAACATAGTACTTTTACAACAGAAACCCCTTAAATGACTCACAGAAATCATAAAAGGGAAAGTGTCCCACGTAAAACAGACAATGACATATGGCAAGAGTCAGCAAGCTTTTCAGTAAAGGGTCAGACAGTAAATATTTCAGGCTTTGCAGGCCAGGAGGCAAAATGAATGCTAGTATGTAGGTACTTGTGTAACAAGAAAGAAAAGAAATTTCCACAAATTTTTTTGTTGATAAAATTCAAAATACCTGGTCCAGCACAAATAACGCCTTTTTTATTACAAAATCTTCTATTACTACATCATAAGTATGTAACTGTAACATAACAATAGCACACTCAAGCACGCCATATGACATTTTAGGTGAAATGTTCAAATTAAAACTATAAATTATTACACCCATATTATTACCCTACCAACCACACTCAAGCAGGCATTACTTCTGCCAGACCCTGTATACTAATTTTTCCAAATTACAGTATTCCCAGCAGGTGAAAATCCTTTTTAGGGTTTTCATGGCTCTCTTCTCATGGTTGTTCCTCTAAAGGTTAAATAAGTGGTTCTCAAGCAAGAGTAGCCATCAGAATCAATTGGAATCCCTTTTTTTTAAGTTATGATGACCAGCATCACCCTGTGTTTTTTCATACTAACAGGCTCACAATCACCAAAGAAAGATTTGGGCGCTACAACATTTTTCTGAAGCAGAGGCTTGATTTATCTAATAATGTCAGCATATCAAGGATTGGCAAGCTATGGCTCACAGGCCAAATCCAGTTCACCAACCTGTTTTTGTACAGACCATGAGTTAAACTTGATAACTATAGATGAACATTTGCAACTGATTTATAGATAGGAAATACTAACTTTGAAGCTTAATTAAACTTAGTGTTACCCTCCCTCTAAAAATACCCTGTTTGTCTGATTAATAGACCTATATTTCAAAAATTTACACTCCTCGGAAAAGCTATTCTTTCTGTACCAGAGGGAACACATTTGCCCATTCTCCCTCAGCAGCACTGCCCCCGTCCATACAAGTGAAGAACTTGGACTAGATCATATTTTTTGAATTGACCCTCACAGAACCTGCACAAGGACTACCAGAGGGTCTAAGAGTGAAGCTAAGACTCCAAGTACCCAAATGTCCCCCTTTCCTTTGCTTGTACTGACTTTATTCATGTGACTATCAAATGAGGGGACACTGGCTTTGGAAAGTTTAAGACCTCTTTAATGGGTGATTTCTAAAGTTGGTAGCAATTCATTAATTTGTTTATTCATTCATGCATTTAACAAAAATTTACTGTGTGCTTGTAACGGCCAGGCACTGTTCTAGATACTAGGGATATGCATGAAGAGGAACAGCTATGACCTCTGCTTCCTGGAACCTGCCTACTAGGGAAGAAAACAGAAATAAACAGATACACAAATATGATATTCAAATATCCATAACTAGAGTAGAGAAAACAAAAGTCTCCTGTGGACCTGAGGTGAGGAACATCTTCTCTGAAGAGGTGGCATTTGCACAAGACCTGACCAATGAGAGAGGACCTCCTTAGGAAGACCCGGGGGCCAGGGCCAACAGCTTGTGCATGTTGGAGGGAGGAAGGCCAGATGGTTGGCAAACAGTACAAGGTAAGAGCTAAGGATGGGGCAGAGGTGCAGTGACAGGATCCTACTCAGCCTTGTGACCTGCTAGAGAAGTGGGTAGACTCATAATAGCCGGGACCAGTGATCCATGATGAGTGGTGTTCACTAAGCTTGGAAAGTTGGACAAGTAAAGTGCAGGAAAAGAGACCATATTTTGGCAAGTATTTTTTTTCCAGCTATCCCTTCCATGAAATTCAAACATTCTATCCCAGAAACACTTGCTCCTATTTATAAATGGCAAAATCCAGAGGAATTAGCAAAATGCAAGGCTTTCAGCTCTCCTTAATGAGGAGGTAACTTTGCACCAAATTACTTTCCTTCCATGTTTCCTGGGTCTCAGGATACCTCTGCCTGGATACCCAAGCATTCCTCCAAGTTGGAGAAGTGTGATCAATGAGCCAAAGGCACCAGAAACATGTGCCGCCCCATCATCTGAGGCCAGGCCATTAATCTCTGTCTGGTTTGGATAAATGAGCCAAAGAGAATGACTTCTGAAATGAAGCTAATAAACCATGCCCACCAGGAGTGCGTGACTACATGACCCAACCAGTAAGGCAGGGAGTCTAGAAGCAGCCTCACCATCACAAACATCAGATGGTGGCATGGTGAAAGAGTGGTATCCTCTTACCGTGAGGAAAGTGAGGGGGTGAGGAAAATCTTCATATGCTTCCCCTGCCCTAAGAGAATAGCACTAACAGGGAATGTCTTTTTTTTTTTTTTTAAGATTTTTTTTTTAAGATTTTATTTATTTTTATTTTTTAGAGAGGGAAGGGAGAGAGAGAGAGAGAGAAACATCAATGTGCGGTTGCTGGGGGACATGGCCTGCAACCTAGGCATGTGCCCTGACTGGGAATCGAACCTGTGATGCTTGGTTCGCAGCCTGCGCTCAATCCACTGAGCTATGCCAGCCAGGGCTAGGGAATGTCTTTACTGAGTATTTACCAAGTACAACATGACATCATCTCATCCCTGAAACTGCCTAACGTACTCAGGTGAGCTACTAGTGCTATGCCCAGTCTACAAATGTGTAACCTGAGGCCCAGACAGGTTTACACGGTTTGTCCAAGGACACAGAGCTGGGAGGTGGTGTACTATTATATCTTGCCTCTAAAGGGATGTTCAAATCCTCTTTTACGTTTCCAGGCAGTGACAAATGCACACAACTACCAAGACACCCCAGAAGTCTGTGGTTCATAAATACTCTCCACACTGGAAGAGGCAAAGGTTATACAACTGACCCTTTAGAAATGTTCTGGGGAAACCTTCTATAGAAATCATAGTTGCCCTCTAGTGTCAGACTGAAGTTCAAAGGCAAGGGCAATTTCCTGAAATGAAAGGTCTTTGGCAGTGGCTTCTGGCTTACGATTAGCAGAGCTATCTCAGATTCATATACTGTCCAGTAAGTGCCTCCAGAACCTTTGTCTTCAGAGGATAGAACCCAGTTCTACAGGATCACTTCAAGGGGACATGAAACACGAAACAATTCTGACTATGGCTTCTAGGAAGACTGATCAGTTAATACGAATATAGATGAGAAACCTGAGACATCAGAGGGATGAGAGCACTTGCCCAAGGTTAGGTAGCTGGAGGAGGCCAGAATCCAGAGAGGAACTCCTACAGTCTATCTCCAGAGCCCAAGCTCTTAACCACTAACCACACAGTAAGAAAGGTATTGTGATGATGACGATGATGGTAGTAGCAGTGATGATGATGATGATGACGATGATAAAGACGATGAGACGTCCTTGGGCAGCAAGGGAAGGCAAGCCACTAGAAGAAAGAGTTTGCCTTGAGTCACAGAGAAAATGAAACTCGGAACGGTCTTCTGATTCCAGCCTGAAGCGTTCACTACCAACCTATACAGCAAGCTGGCATCTAACATAGAACTAACACTTCATATTCTCTCTGAATCACAAGGCTTGATCCTGAAGATAAACACCAGGCAGGAAAGTGGGTCTTTGATACAAATCACAGGGCACAGCAATTCTATGAGTCCTCACCCAGAAGCTACAATGGGAGTGCAATTTAATAAATCAAAGGAGGGTGAGGAAAGCCTTCATATGCTTCCTCTGCACTAAAATGTGATTTAGCAATAAATTCTGTTCACTGCTGACCAAATTCAATTTATATGTCCCCAGAGAATTAAGAGTGACTACAGAATCATTTGGATTCCCAGAATTTTTCTACGGGTAACCTTTATGACCATTATCCAGGCCTTACAAAGAAAGCACAGAGAGGAATTTCTTTTAACTTATAAATGAAAGGCATAAATAAAGCAATAATTAGACAAAACAATCTCCCCTTTTCCCTCTGACATACAGCTGTGTTAGTATTTGGCCACATCACAGTTGGGATCACAGTCTGGACAAAATAAAGGTATTCGAGAAATAGATTCATAAGCAGTTTATTTAAAACTGCTGCTCTTACGTAAACTAAGCTTGAACTCAGGCCTAAGCTCCATAACTCCAGAGGTCTCTTCCAAGTGGCCTAGGATATCTAAACCCCTTCCACCTCACTGTTTCCCTGATACGCCAATGTGGAGACACACAAAACAGAACTATACGCAAACAATTTAAAATACTGGCTAAGCTGGCTGGCTCTATACTATCAGATATCCTGGCCCTTCTCTGTGTGACGCAATGGATCCCCACCACTAGGACTTGCTTTGTTGAACTGTTTCTGTCAGTGGTGACAGATAATCTGTCACGTAGGTTCAAAGTCCAATTCTGCCATTACTGGCTATGCATTCCAATTACTTAACAACTTTAAACCTCAGTCCTGCCACCTATAAAATAAAGGTACTAATATTCCTTATCTCTTTGGTTGCTGTGAAAATTAAATGAAATACCAGGCACCCAACATTTAAAGGAGAGTATGGGACACAAATGCTATAGCCCACAGAGTGGTCTGTAAACACTCACTTCCATCATTGACACTGTCACCCTTTTCCTCCCTTGTCTTCACACTTACCTCCTTGGGCAGCGATTTCCAACCTTTCCCATCTCATGGCACACATAAAAGTAATTACTAAAATTCTGTGGCATACCAAAAACATATGTTTTGCCTATCTGACAAAAAAATAGGTATAAATTTGATTTATTCACATCTCACAGCTATTGTTGTGTTAGATGTTGTCATTTTTTTATTTGACAATGTAAGGGAAAAGAAGTCAGTGACCCTGACTAAATAGTCAGGTATTGCATATTTAGAAGTTCTTGTGGCACACCAGTTGAAAGTCGCTGCCCTTTGGGATAATCGGCTAAGCATGAGAATGTAGCTTCAGGGATTCAGTGGCACTGGTCTCATTAGCACTGTAATTTAACCAACCAAAACCAATTAAAGGACAAAAGGAAAGAAGACTCTAAAGTCAACTTTTAGAGCAATAGGTTCTCAATTTTGTTTTAACAGAAATCAAATATAAATGTAACCATCTACCACCAACCACATTTTCACCACTGATTATGACCAGGTACCATACTAAACATTTACCTGATTTTACTTCATCCACAGGCCTATCCTCAGGTACTACCACTGCCTGTACATCATAGCATCATGCAGGTGAAATAATTTTCCAAGGCCACAAAGCCCTCTAGACTAGCAACTATACTGAACCACAACTTCCCTACCTAGTCCTGCTTGCCAGGGTAAAAACAGCTTGACAATTAACAAAGAACTCAAAAGAAGCTAAGCTGTAATTAAAATGGCAACAATGCAGCCATTATATAAGCACAAAATTTCCATCCAATTTGAACATAACAGTAATTCAACAAACTTCTAATTAATAAAGTAGAGCAGTAATTGAAAAACACAACCAGCTCAAGACACTTTGGGATGCCTAAATCACATCCTTCCTAAAAACTATGACCACACAGAGTGAGCTGGCCAGCATTGTCAAGGATTGTGTGGCAGGCAGATTTTTTAATAGAACACCATATTCAAATACTCAGCAAACTCCATTAACAGGCTGAATATAGGAACTTTTGGTAACACCCCTAAGAAGTTATAGTAAGACACTTGGTCTGTGGTATGCCACCCAGTAACAGACACAAGTTTTTAGATCAGAAATTCTCTCTTCTCATGGTGGAACACAGGCCACACTCAGAAAAGCCTTTGAGAAGGAACTGTTGGATCTTAAGCATGTGGGCATAAAAGCAGTATGAATAGTTTGCAGTAAATAAGAATGTGTCTCAACTTGAGGGGCCAGAGCTTGGGAACTAGGCACTGGTCCCTCCTCCTCCCAGGAGAAACGTGCCTCATCACCACCACCTGAGCGATAAGACATGCTTGACAGAATAGGAATGAAATGGCTGTGGCTGCCTCTCTTTCTCACCTAGCAACATTCCCTTTGGCTTGCCTTTCCACTGCTCCTAGTGTTGCATTTGCTGTCTTAGGGAGGAGCTCTCGAAAGTGAAGCCAATAAAAATATATCTGATGGCTCTTCCTGATGACCTGTTCTTGAACAAATATGAAGACCTTGCTCTTGCCCTGAAGGATTACACGTAAAGAAGGTTCAATAATGGCATATAGCAGGGCCATTCAGTAAGTATTATTTGGATAGACAGTTTTGAGTAGAGGAATAAAAGAGAGACTGAAATTAAAAAAAAAAAATTCCCACGTTGGAACTGAGGGGAACAGTGAATTGGTGCATTGACCAGACAGAAAAGGTAATCCAGATTTATCATTTCCAGGTGATTATATCTCATTCTTCTACACATCTGGCAAATTCTCTCAGAATCTTTATCTTCAGAGGAATGGAAATACACAGTTCAGACCTTATTATGATATAACATAACACAGATTTATCTTATTTGGCTTAACTCAAGCCTATCAAAATCCCTCACACAGCCATTTGTTTTCTATGGTATACTGCTGAATGTTAGCTCTATACCCAACAAGTGACAACAAAAGCTGCTAATAGTTTCAGAGATCTGGTGTCACCAGAGTGTTCTGAAATGGGACCTAAAGGTGAGGCGATTAGACTTCATGGTACCGAGTCTCCCCATCCTACGCAACAGAGACACCTTAGGATTCAGAGGCCTTGGAACACAGCCCAGCAAATAGAAGGCTCCTGAAGCCTCCTTGAGTACCAACACTGCAGCCTACTGATAAAAAAAAAAAGTGACTGCTTGCTGTTCGATATGATTATGACAATGACGATGGGTAGAAAACTACACTTTCTTTTCCATGAGTTCAGGCCTTACCTGTTACTCTGTACCTAAGGATTCAAAGGGCTCACCTCTTGCGTAATTTCTCAGCAGTACTGGAGAAACAAAGTGCTCTGGACCCCTGCTACTGCTCCTTGCTCAGCATCCATGTTCCCTTTTTTCTAGGATTTCCTTGGAGAGCCACCCCCCACCAAGTCCATGTTGTCTGGGGAGGCCAGTCCCAGTTCCATTTTCCAGGTTTGGACATGTGATCCAGACATGGCATCCACCTGGGCATGTGATTCACCCCAGACCAAACACAATAAACAATTCTTGTTTTTTAACATTTTTTATTACAAGTGCTGGAAAAGAGGCATGGCTGTGTTGCTGGGAGAATAGGATACACACCTGGCAATGTTGTGGTCAACTTTGCCACCATATAGGCAATGCCTGAGTAAAATAGGTCAAAGGAAAGTGGAGCCTGATATGGAGACTGCATTTCAATGGCATTGTTTGAGCTCTTTTATCTAAATGCATCTGAGGTTCCTCCCTGCTCTTTCCATGAGTGAACCAACAACATCCTTTAAAAAAAAAAAAAAAAGTAGTGTTTCTGTTGCTTGCAGCCAAGAGTAGTAGCAAATACAAAAAAAACTGAGAGAAAAGCCTAGTTAAGCTTCATAGGGAACTCCAGAATGAAGAACAAAAAAAAATATGCAATAAAGTAGTACAGGAAAAAAAAAACAGTTATCTTCATGTCCCCCTTTTTTCTGCCTCACATATCCAATCAGTTTGAATACTGATCAAGTCTTTCATTATTATATATCTGGAATCAATTCCTCATCCCCATTTCTTTTTCTACTGCCCTCAGTCAGGTTTTGTCTTCTTGTCTGACCTTGGGCTGACCTTGGCCAGGCCTTCTCCCTTGTCTTGCTGGTGTCTCTGTCTCTGCCCCCTGCAATCATTCTCTCCCTCTCTCCCTCCATCTGTCATACACATTGCTCCTGCAAGATGTGTTTCCTAAGCTACAGCTCTGCCTGGAAAAGAGGAGCCTTCAAGGTATCACAATACCAGTCTTCAAACACTTGCAGGACTGTCATGTGTGAGAAGAAAACTTACTATTCTGAGCAGAGATGAAAGTGAAGTGGAGGAAGGCATATTTCAGCTGGGCAGAAATGACTACACTTAAGGTAAGCTCCACAATGGTCCGCACAAGCAGGGAGGATGGCTGCACGTCATTGTGACTCACAGGACTAAGCTCCACTTCATCTAGAAGGCAGCTCTGAGCATTCCTGAGCTGACAAATTCAACTTAATTTGATGTTTAATTATCGTTAGCCTGACCTTTCACCTGTACAAGCACATTCCAGAACAGAGGAAAATGCATTTGGGTGAGGCGAAGTAGGGTGGTCAAACATAGTTTGCCACGGGCTCCAGAGACCTGGCATTCAGGCCTGTTCTACCACTTTTTAGTTATGTGCTGAGTCTGTTTTCTCATCACAAAGTAGAGCTAAGTAAAAGTACTTTTTGAGGGCTTTGGGAGAGTCAGAAATAGTCTAACAGTGCCAGAAAGTGCTCAAAAGTGTTATTTCTATTTCCTCTACAGCCAGAAAGATTTCCTAACTTACCAATGACTGTAGACCACCCTAATATCTCTCTTCCTTGACTGCTAACTGTTCTAGCAATCTAAGGTATAGAATTTAATACTTCAGAATACAATTTTTCATTCTTCATTTTCCTTTATTTCTAATCTCCAAATAAGTTCTCAACGCTAGTTATTATACTTCTCTGGAGCATTTAACTGTTCTGGGCATACAGTCAATGCCCAAGAAATTGCTCCTAATTGAGGGACAAGGAGCTTACGAAAAAAGACACACATTTTTTCATCTCAGTCTTTGTCAGTGGGTCAGAAGCTGCCATAATGACCTCAATGGGTAAATTACCCTCATGCTTACAGTGATGCATTCACATAGTGAGTGTTGATAATACTTACTGCATTTCCCTGTGGTAAATCTCGAATAAAGCAGATTTAATTTCAATGGAAAAGGGGAAATAGCTCCTCCTGGACTGTGTCAGTTGTAGGTTACACCCAGATATCCAGAGACTGGTTAAGGCCATGCATTGTAACTTTTTTTTTTCCCTGTTGAGTTCAGCAGGAACAAAATGTTTCTGGGGTTACTAACACTGATTGTTGTGAGTGCTTCCCCTCTCCAATAGGACTTTGATTTGTGTGTTATATAAACACTGTTGCCATAGTTATAATTCAGGAAGCTTTGTTGTTTGACCTCAAGAAAAATTCAACCTCAAATCAGGATAACAGTGACTCTCCAGACCGCAATAGACTATCAGAGGCTAGGACCTGCCAAATTCCTGCAAGCTTCTAGAAGGAACTACTGTATTTTGGGTAACACACAAGCAACAAGAAGAGGAAATGCTGCAACATTATGCAATTTCCTTGCATTTCATAGTCAGAAATCCTGAAAACCCTTATAAGCAACTTCCCTAGCTTTCAACCCAAGATCAGAGTCACAGCCAATGTAAACAAACACTGGATGCAAAAAACGGAAAAAGAACTCTAAGTAATGTACAAGTCAGAAAAGTACTTTAGAAAAATTTTAAAGGCAACACAAAGGACACGAGCTGACTTGTTATCAAATGCGCAACAGTTAAGCAGACGTCGTGTGAACTGACATGTATGTAGGATGTGGCCAGCTCACAGTGCAAGCAGCCTGCTGGCTTTCACATTTCCGGCCTCAAGCTGATGTAACATTAAAAAGTGGGTGTGAGCTCACTAGGCCATCAGTGTGCTGTTTCCATAGGAGAGGAAGGACTACCTCCCTGTACCCCTGACCAAAATTAAAGTCTCAGACAGAATGTCTTTCTGTGCTCCTCCTTGTCTCTCACTCTCCATGTCTTTGGAAATAGTGACACTCTCTGTCAGCAGAAGAGAATCTTGTAAAGTATACATGATCCCAAAATCGAGGCTTATGAGGTTCTGCTGCCCAGGCAGGGACTGGCCCAGGAGACACATCCAGAGAGTAAGTTACTGTACAAAATCTATACTTTTGGAATTCCAGTTCCCCCTTCCTCCAGAGGATTTAAGGCAAGTGGCATTTATAGTGATCTCATGAATCCCCACAATGCCCTTTGAGAGGCAGGAGGTGAATTTATCCAACACAGGTGAGGTCAGAGTACTACACTTTTCAACAGACCGCTTGAGCCTGAGCTTACTCAGACACAGGTCCCACCCTAACTCTAGGAATAATCCTGACACCAACTTATGCATTTGTAGGAAGGGGTCTGGGAATAGTCCCTGGTGGGTAAGGGATCCCAAGCTCTGTGACAAGGGAGATCTCTGTGTTTTCCTACAACCTCCAAGGAGTACAATGGGGCTTGCAAAATGAAAGGGTAGATTCCAGAAGTCTTCTGCTTCTTTAGAGGTTAAAGGTTAAGAGGCTGGGTCCTTCCTCATCTCCATACAGTGTGAAAGGGAGGAAGTTTATCAAGATTCCCCAGGATTCCCCACACTCAATAACTGGGGTAAAGGGTAAAGTTGAGACCCTTAGAAAATAATTTGTTCTTTGACTATTCAGCATTCATTCATTCATTCATTCTTCTTTATGCAACTACACCCTCCTTCCCTCTAGGGCAGGGGTGTCAAACTCATTTTCACCAGGGGCCACATCAGCCTCATGGTTACCTTCAAGAGGCCAAATGTAATTTCAACTCCTTAACAGTCAAGGAGAAGTTATATTTATACACTCCTAAAATGATTTCAGCCCTTTGAAGGCAATCACGAGGCTGATGTAGCCCCTGGTGAAAATGAGTTTGACACCCCTGCTAGGGGCTCACACCTCTCCACCACTGGCAGAGTTCACTCTACTTCAGGCTCCTGGGGTAAAACAGACAGTATGGCTTAGGCCAGGCCAGCCAGAACAATACATCCACCCCCTACTCCCAACACTTTACAATAAAAAATTTTCAAACATTGAGAAGAGATGAAAGAACTGACAGCAAACACACACCTCCATCACCTCCGTTCTATAATTGTTAACATGTTGCTACATTTGTCTTATCACATATCTAGCATCTCTCTGTCATCCATTAGTCTAATTGTTTGAATAACTTGCAGACATCAGCACCTCTCATCTAAACACTTCAGTATGCATAAAACTTACTAAAATTCACCTTTGTTTATTAATCTTTTATAGGTAAAATATGACTACAATGAAATACACAATTCTTAAGTGTGCCAATCATGAGTTGTGACAATTTCACACACATCCATGTACCTTAAAACCCCCTATCAAGATAAAAACTTTTCCATCACCTCAGTTAGTTCTCTCGGCCTCTTTCTATCTTAAAACATGCGCGCACACATATACACACATACACACCATTGTATTTCACTCCCACCATTAGTTTTACCTGTTCTAGAACATCATTCAAATGGCATCATATAGTATGTACTCCTTTATGGTTGTCTTATCTTACTCAGCATAAAATTCCATGTTGTGGCATGAATCAGTACTTTCGGTTTTGTTGCTGAGTAGTGTTTTATTGTTTGAACATATCAGTCTTTTTACTGAGTCTCCTGTTCATGGACTCCTAGGCTGTTCCCTGTTTCCCTATCTTGCTATCATAAAAAAAGCTGCTTGAAATGTTTTCTCTATGTTCTTTGGAGGACATATATTTTCATATCTGTTGTATAAATATCTAGAAGAGAGACTGCTGGGTTACAGGGTAGGTTTTATTTTTGTTACTTCATAAGAAACTGCCAAGCTCTTTTCCAATGTGGCTGCACTATCTTACATTCCTACTAACAGTATGAGAGTTCAGGTTACAAGACATAATTACCAACAGTGGTGTTTTCAATCTTTTAATTTTAGCCATTTTGGTACATATGTCCTAGTATCTTGTTATAGTTTTAATCTGCATTTTCCTGATGATTAATGATGTTGAGTACTTTCTCATGTGCTTCGTGTGCTTACTGGACATTTAATTCTTTTGCTAGGTGACTCTCAAATCTTGTCCACCTTTTCATTGAGTCCTTTTTATTACTGAGTTCATAAGCTGTCTACACCTTCTGGATATAAATCCTTTGTCATATGTATGTTTTGCAAATAATTTTCTCTCACTTGTGGCTTGCCTTTAAACTTAATGGTGCCTTTTGATAAGCACAAGTTTTTAATTTTGATAAAATCAATTTTTTAGAGCTATTGCTTTCTGTATCCTATTATGAAACCTCTCCTAACCCCAGACTGCGAAGATTTTTTTATTTTCTTCTTAAAGCTTTACGGACTTACCTTTTATGGTTATGTTTATGGTCCATCTTAATTTCTCTAGGTTTCCTAGTTCGTAAACATAATTTATAGGTGCTTCTGAGTCACAGTCCAGATTTGAAACTCACTGGTTCAAAACATAAATTCAGGAACACACAGCACTAACCCACCTCTCCCGCTTCTCTCCCATCCTCGAAAGTGTCATACAGAATTGATCCATATAACCCCCGGGGAGGTCCTTGCAGTATTAACAAAACTGGTATCTGCTCTCCACCCACTAAGCTGACAGGACAAAGGGGTAAGTATGCTGAGCTTCATTCATAAAGACCTAAATATACAGGGTTAAGCAAAAGTTGTAATATAAATAAATAATACAAGAATCAACTGTGTGTTTCATGTACTTACAACTGTAAACCAACTTCTGCCCCACCTCCCGTACATATATATGCTCAGGGCTAATTTGGAGGGGTGCACAGATATTATCGGAATGGGCAGGGAGCCCTGGGAGCTGACAAGAATAGTCTTGACCAGCCACTTACTTCCTGGGTGACACTGATCAAGCTTCTCCCTCTCTCCAGATCTGAATTTCCTAATCCATCAAAAAGAGGGGTCAGTATTTTACTTTGTTTTATTACTTTGGTTTCTTAATAGAAGTATCTATCTTTTATAAAAAGATGGGGGCCTGAAACAGATCCACATTAAAATTCCAGGTTCCCTCACTGCCTAACCTTCTAATATCCCACCATCAAAAATGAACTTCTAGGCCAGACAGACAATTGTGTCAAGACTCCATTGACTTGAAGGATTTCATATTACATTGGGAGGGTGGCACTTTATGTCTTATCAGCAAGCTGCTAAGTTGGGATTGGCTGACAATTGGTTATGAATAAAGCGTCCTGTACATTTAGAGGAACAGGGAGTTAGTTAGGACTGGAAAGGAAAGGGTTTGGAAGGCTGCAGATCAAAGACTAGCTCAGCTAATGAACAATGGGTTTTAAAGCTGATCTAGAAGGAAGGGGGTATTAGTGTTCACATCAGCAGCACAAAATGCCCAGCCCAAGCCTCTCTTGCTTCTTCTCTAGTGAGAGCCAAAGCACACCGCACACATAGCCACTAAACTCAAGTTACAAGAAGAGCCAGCAGCCAAAGGCAACTGGGAAGACTAAGGCTGCTGGGGATGGGAGAGATTAGAACATGTCTTGCTTGTGACCTGAACTTGAGAACAAGACATATAAACACACAAATCCCAAGGCCTTGAGGCCCCTTCCTACACCTACTCAATATGCTTGATTACCCTGTTTCTTTTAAATCTTATCTTTCCTGAACCCTACCCAACCCTGCTTCATAGGCAACTCTGCAGGTTCCTCTGTCCTGTGCTAAGCTTTTGTAATTTGTTACAAATATATATATATATATAAACTATATATTAATATAATATTCATTGTATATGAATATAAAATAATCATAAATATAAAATTATAAATATACATATATACTTACATATACACAGTTGATTCTCTCATTACTCACAGTAGTTATGGCCTTTAAAGTTATCATAAAGACTCAGTTAGCAAATAGTGAACCATTTGCAGCTGGGGAAAATACAGGGTTAATTCCCAGAAGCCTCCAGTCACATTTTCATCGACTGATCAACACATAACCTTGTTTTATGAGTCCTCCTCATCTAATACACATCTAAACACACCTCATCTAATACATCCGGTTGATTCACTAATGTTGAACTCACAGCTAATGGCACTGTAGCTGATGCCTAAGCAAGCTCACCTAGCACATGTTTTCCCCAGAAGGCCCATCACAGCCTTCTTGTGCCTGGGAACACTTCAAGGGCTTGTGCTTGGGAACACTTGGCCGACACTCTGACACCAGGCTTGGGGGCATTTTAAACAGAAATCACCAACAAAAAGCATAAAAAAACGCATGTATGTGGCACCAAGTAGCCAAAAAAAAAAAAAAAGCAGAGACACATTTATGGTGTGAGAGCTGGCACAAGAAGACGGCAGGTCACCTAGTTCAACCTCATCTGGGGACGTGTGTGTACTTGGCAACTGAAATTTTTCTCTGCTCTGTGCCTATCTGTGAATAACTGCAAAAGCACCACAAGTCCTGATTTCGGAAATTGCAAATAAATTTTAGCCAGTAAGTGGACTCACATTTATGAAATCCATAGGTCAACTGTGTATTGTACGTATATGTATTTGTTGCAACTATGTATATTGTATGCATACACACAGAGAGAAATATTTTGAGATTGTATAAAAGTAAAAAAGAAAATCATTCAACAGTCACCCAGGGACTCATGATATGCACATTTAGCAGATGCTAGCAGTTTTCTAAATTTGTTTCCAACTGAGATCTCCCTCTAAGAAATTCAACATCCTACTCCCTTAGCCCAACCTCGGTTCCTTTCTTCCACTGCCCCAAAGACGGTATGTATCTTTCCTATGCATGTTTCAACACTTCCACTATGTGTGCACACATCTGTGAACAACACATTATTTTTGTTTTCAAAATGTACATAAATGGCATTATACCATATATGTATCTAACCTTGCAACTTGCTTTTTCATTTACTATTATCTTCTTCAGATTTATCCATATTGACAAATGCAGTCCAAGTTTGCTCATTTTATCCACTGTAAACTATTCATTAAATGAATAAGCCAGAGTTTATTTATACATTTTTATACAGATGAACAATACAGGTTATTCCCAATTTTTCACTATTATAAAGCACACTACAGTGAACAACTTTTTCCTTGTCTCCTTTTGTACACATGGGTGAGTTCTCTGGGGCCAGGTCAGCAAACTACCACCCACAGGCCTTATTCATTCTGCCCGTCT
Source organism: Tonatia bakeri (assembly GCA_004024845.1). Classification (NCBI taxonomy): domain Eukaryota; kingdom Metazoa; phylum Chordata; class Mammalia; order Chiroptera; family Phyllostomidae; genus Tonatia; species Tonatia bakeri. Next base: position 128,171 of record PVIA01000466.1, read on the forward strand.
TTTGTAAATACTTTTGAAAACAGTTATGCCCAGTCATTCACATGTGGTTCACAGCTTTTGTGCCACAACAGCAAAGCTGAGTAGTTCCAACAGAGACCACTGTAAGATACTTGCATATTCAACTTTATTAGCTTTTGGGTGGATTAAACCAATTTACACTCCCATCAGCACTATATACTTTGAGAGTGCCATAGCTTACTCTTTAAAAATTCCCAAAGCTTGCCCTGGCTGTGTAGTTCAATTGGCTGGAGCATCATCCTGATACATCTGGGTTGCAGGTTCGATCTCTGGTCAGGGCACATACACGAAGCAACCAATGAGTGCATCAGTAAGTAGAACAACAAAATCAATGTTTTTCTCCCTTCTCTCAAAAAATCAATAAATTTTAAAAAAGAAAAAAAAAAATCCCAAAGCTCCTTCCTTGGCTCTCTTTCTTTCTTGCACTCTCTTTTTACACACAACACTTTGAACTGCAACCCATCCCCATGGATTCAACAAATGCCTCTGTGCAGATCGTACCCCACCCCTAAACCTGCAACCACAACCTCCCCTCCCCTCCAGCTTCCTTAGCCTCACACCTCTGTTTCTAACTACTTGCTTGCTGATCAATGCCACCTGGGAATTTCCCTGAACCTCAAACCCAGAGTCTGTTCTTCCTATTGCCACCAAGGAGGGTTTCTTGAAACAATAGGAGGGATAACACCTTAAAACTTGTGAACGAGCAGCTAATTTAGGAGTTGTTTTTAATGGGTTGATACAAGGCCATTTAATAGGAAAAAATACACAAACCTATTTTCACATAGTAACTCTACTCATTTGTAGTTGCAATACCTCTCTGTGCCCCACTGCTCTCTTCTATAAAATGGAAACCATTCCACCTAAACTAAAGGACATGATAGAGGCAGTAAAGCAGCTGGCTCAGTGCCTGGCACATAATAAATGCTCAGTAAAACAGTAGTTAATAATCACTATCGTGGTTAATGGCATCACTTTTTCTCAGCAACATGGACTTAAAATCTTAAAGTCCTTTTTTTTTTACTCCCACATCTAATCAGATGACAATAACCAATTTTGTTTTTAAAGTGATTACATCCCTATCCCTTCCATTTCAGTCCAAAGACTCCTGTTGGGGAGCTCAGCACCTCCTGTTTGAAATATTGCCAAACAGCTCTAACTTCGGCCCTCCCCCTGCCAACACATCCTTCACGTGGCCCAGCTCTGAAATTACACCTGCTCTAAAATCCTTTATCATCACATCATCCCTCACAGCATAAAGTCCAAATTCCTATGTAAGGCCTCTGACAAGCAGGCCCCAATATTTCCTGTCTTACTTCCCATTTCCTTCTCCCAAACCTCAGGTCTCAGTACTTGTAATAACTATTTCCTACACATGCCCCATGCTTTCCTATCTGAGAATTCTCATTCCCATACTTCTTGCCAAGAAAGCCCTTCCACCCATCCCTGCCTATGCATATCCTTCGAAGCCCTCCTTATGGGTGCCTGCTCTGCAAAGCTGTCTTCAACTGTCTCAGTCTAAAGTAATGTCTTCTGTTTAAAAAGCACCGTGTTTACCCCTGACATTCATTGCTTCCACTCTGAAATAATAGCAAAGCAACAGATTTATCCCTGCAGATACTGGAGAGCTTTGTGCAAAGATGGCATTCAATGAACATCTGATGAATGACATTATGAACCAAGGACACTGGAAGTGTTGTCAATGCACATCCTACACTCGTTTACATTAACTTAAAAAGTGTCAATCCAACCACTCTCAGGGGTTACGTAATTAAAAATGAATTTAGGACTTAGCTAGCTCTTCAAATCTGGGAAGAGCAAATTGCGTTCTGTCTACCAGCACTTCAGGTATTAAACTAAATCACTTATAGTTTTGTTTATACCAAGAAAGTTAAGCAGTCAGTATCAGGGCAAGGCATAGAACCCAAGCTTCCTCACTCCCAGAAGAAAAGAAAAAGGGGGGTCTTTTTTTAAAGCATGGCAGCTCATGCAGTTTCTTCTATGACAACTAACTTTTCCATATGCAACATGCTTAAAAATCACTGCTATACTTCTTAAATCATCTTGGAGCATTTCAAATCAGTTCAAAAATAATGGTGTTAAGATAACAATCAACTGGAGGGGAAAAAAAATCAAGGTAGATCTCCACCTTACACTGTTTTGATGCCAAAATAAATCTCAGAGTAAATATTTATCTTAGAATGGGGATGCACTGATGCAAAAATAAATCGTATAAAGTAGCTCATAGCCTTAATATATAAAGAGCTCTTATAATCAATAACCAAAAGGTGAATACATCGATAGAAAAGCAAGTGGACAAAGGATGAACTATTTGCAAAGGAGGGCATAGGGACTATTCAATTTCAAAAGAAAATGGGAGGGCTGGGAGAGTGGGCTGTGATGAGAGTAAAAGACAGAAAACTGTACTTGAACAACAATTAAAATAAAATAAAATAAAAAATAATACCCGCTCTTAGGAAAAAACAAAGAAATTCATATTATAACAATAATATTATTTCTTACCTTTTGAAAAAAAATAAGGATTTTTTAAAATGGTAACGGTATAGATGTGGGCTCAGGGAAACGGACACTCCCATATAAGACTTAGAGAAGTATAAACTGGCAGTCATTACAGAGGACAAGCTTCAAAAATGAATCTGTATGTTCACCAAACATAGTAGTTCTATGAACTTATGCTAAGGAAAGAGTTATAGATAGCAGCCACCAGAGGGGTTTCTGTGAATACATAAACTTCCCTGATGTGTCTGTAAAGTGTTATCTATCTATCTATCTATCTATATAGATATATATAGATATATCTGTTTCTGAGCATCATTAAAGGAATTTCTAAGTCACCCAAGAACTTCTGGCTGTGGAGCGGTGATTAGAAACAAGGTGTGACAGACACAGCTAGTTTTCTGTACAAGGTCCACTCTTCTCTTCTTCCACAGGAACAAACCCCCTGATGACGCAGAAGCCAAATTTCCTCCAGCTGAAAACACTACACTCCTTTTAGGTGGCAATGTGACCCAAGTCTGGTCAAAAAGACACAAGCAGATATATCTGGGGCTTTCTGGGAAACTTCTGTCCCTCTGGCAACACACACCACTCTTCTTCTTTCCTTCTCCCTGACTCAACCACAAGCATGAGGCCAAGATATGCAACAACCATCTTAACAATCCTCAGGTGATGAGGAAGACAAAAGCCTTCATCCTAAGGCTGGAAGAACAGAAAGATGGAAAGAACTGGGTCCCTGATGACTTCCAGAGCAACCCCATTTGTCCCAGACCATCTATCACACATCCCAATGCCTAAATATCCCCATTTCATTTAAGCCACCGGTTGTTGGATTTCCAGTTGTTAATAGCAAAACTCATGGCTAAACTGTACATATGAAAATATATATAATAAGTTAAATGAAAATCTGACTTATGGTACAATAGGGGTAAAGTAACCCATTTTGTGTGTGTGTGTGTGTGTGTGTGTGTGTATAGAAAGAAAGAGAGAATTAAAAATACAAACATCAAAAATAAGCCACTATGTGAGTGAGATGAGCAATATTCATGTACCTTCTTATGCTTCTGGTCATTTTCTATATTTGACCATTTTAAAACAACAAAATAAAAGATTAGCACCTCTGAGCCTAATTCACCACAGAGCAGCAAGAGCAGATCAACCTCAGATATCAAAGACAACACAACTGTCTCCATGTCAGGTGAACTCAAGTAGCAGACAGTCAGGTGATCATCCCTGTTCCACCTCACTTGCTAGCAGGGTATAGCCCCACAACGCTGTGCAAACTCTCTGGGGCTGCTCCGTGGAGGCACAGCAGTCCCAGGAAGCTCTCAGCTCACCTGGACGAAATAATCATCAATCCCCAGACAAAGGCCTGTATGTGATGCTGTACATGGGCAGGCACCTTGGACAACTGCTTCTGGGTCACATCCATGCAATGCACAGGAGGTCAGACTCAGAGCTGGCTTCACTGGCTGCCCAGACAAAAGGTCCCAGGGCCCCTCCAAAGTTTTTAATCTATCTTCCTCCTAAAAACAGCAAACTCAATAAGTTAAATCTTGTAATTTGGAGCCAGTTGAGTTAACTGTAGCCACACTGTGCCTCAGTGTGTTCTTTTGAAACCTTGCCAAAACAAAGATATACAACAAAAGGGAGAGGTTGGACACTGGGCACACAGAAGAGCAAGGCTGGAATTGGCAGACACTAGTGGTGAGATCCTTTCCTTCCTTTTCGGATTCCTTCCTTCTGCTCCCAGACTCACTTCACAGGGCTGCCAGGCTGTATCACAGTGTAACTCCTGCTGTCCTGCTGCTCTGTTTAGTAAAGTTTAAACAATAGAGACAAGGCCCCGCCACGGGCCACAGACACCTCTCCTGCCCCAGAGCAAAGTCAGCAGCCATGTTTAGGGGATCACAGCCCTGATTTTGCCCTACTATTCTAATTCACACAGCCAAAAGAAATGACTGTTCTTATTAAAAACGAGCCCACAGTTTATTGCCAGTGCAGACACTCCTAACTGCTCCAGCGCCGAGTGTGCCTGGGCCAGCAGCCAGCCATCTGGACTGCTCCAACAACTTATGTAATTTGCTGGGTTTCCACCTTTGGCTTCAACGATGGGGAGGTGTGTGTTTAAGTCAGGAAATAGAATTAGATCAAGCTGTCAATCCATCACATCTGAACAGCCTGCTAAATATTTGGTCACAGAGCTTTTATAGCCTTCGAAAGCAACATAAGGTGAACCAGATCAGGCTAGCTTACATGCAGCAACAGCAAAAAAAGCAGCTTATGGTCAAATGGATTGGAGAAAAGACTTGTGGGTGAGCTAATGCAGTGAAAGCCTCCAAGAGTCCCCAGTAGAAAATGGGAAGCTGGGAACTTTTTTTTTAATTGTTGTTCAAGTACAGTTTTCTGCCTTTTACCCCCATCCCAGCCTACCCCTCACAGCCTTCCCCACCTCCCTCACGTTTCCACCCCCGTTTGTTATTGTCCATGTGTCCTTTATATTTGCTCCTGCAAACCCTTCCCCTTTTCCCCTGAAATTCCCTCCCCTCTCCCCTCTGGTCACTGTCAGCCTGTTCTCAATTTCAGTGTCTTTGGTTATATTTTGCTTGCTTGTTTGTTTTGTTGATTAGATTCCTGTGAAAGGGAACTTTTCACTTAGTTGTTAACTTCTGAGGTTAAAAATAGAGGGGTTGGGGGAAGGTGCTAAATTAGCTCCGATCCATGTTGAGGGTGTAGAGGGTGTGGTGGCATCGTGGTGAGTGAAGTACTTTCTCTCCAACCAAGGACAAAGGAAATTCTAGTTTGATTTTGGCTGGTAGCTCTGAAGAAGTAAAAGGGGACACGAGAAGCAGGAAGCTATTGGTCCTTTTAGGTAGAAAATGTACAGCAAGATCACTGGGGTGAAGATAATTCTGCCCTTTAGAAGAGTAGCCAATCTGCTGCTTGTAATAATAATGATTATCAGGAGCACACTCATTACCAGGAGCACACTCAGCCCTTCAAAGAACTTTCCACAAGTTTACATGCACCAGACCTAATAAACCCAACTTCACAGATTTAGGAAACCTAGTCCTCAGGGCAGCTCATGGCCACGCCACTTCTGGGAGTAGGGAGGAAGGGAAGGTGCATGCACAATTGGAGAAAGGTTTACTGGGATTGTTAATGCTTTGTTGGTCTGGCCCAAGGTGCTTCAGGGAGAGATGTGAAAAGAAGGAGAGGCAGAAGAGCAATAGCAATGACCACAGAGAGATATGGGGTTATCCCCTAGGACTGGGTTTACAGTGGGGCAGTTTCCCTTAGTTCTCATCCAAATTCCCTTATTGCCCTGGACATAAATAATGCAGCCTGAATATAAATTTGGGAACTCTGCCCCTGAATGTTCCTTTTCCCTTTGATTTCATATAGGAGGAATATTAAAATATTTCCAAAGCCAACAGTCTGCCCCTGCTGATTTCTTCCACATGGTTTTCCAAGGCAGCCCATCAGTGGCGTCACTAGTCTACGAGAGGTGCATCTATGTTGGGCCAACCCTAAGTGAATGAATGCACCAAGTTGAAGGGAACACGCCCAGTACCCTCCAAATGCACCATGGTTCCCTGCAGGAAAAGAACCAGGCTTTTGAGCAGACTCACTCCAGCTGAAGACACAGATTGAACCAAGGTAGAGAAAAACCCAGACACCAGCTGGGACCTCAGAACCTAGTAGACTTGAGAGAAGAGAGGGAGGGAAGGAAAAAACAACATGTAGTTGAAATTGCCAAGGTGCCTGTAATTTCTTAAGGGAGAAGAAAACTTTATAAGAAAAACTTCTTTCTTATAAATCCACAGTTTCCTTAAACTAATAATGTTATTTACTTTCATAAGTCATCGCTGTGCTATTATGTTACCTAACAAAATCAATGATAATTGTTTAATATCACCTGAAAGGCACTACACTGAAACTTCCACAATTGCCTCAAAAAGATCTTGGGTTGTTGGTTTCTTCAAATCAGGGTCCAACCCACGTCCTCACATTGCATTTGCTTAAGTGTCTGAAGTCACTTTTGTTTTAAACAGTCTCCCCTTACTTTTCTTTTACCATAACCTTGCTTCACTGGAAAACTTTAATCTGGCGTGCTTTAATTCCTTTTTAAAAATCCCAAAGAAATGTGGTAAAGGGTTGAGATTTTATAAAGATGAATGAAGAGACATGGTTATCCATTATACCATGCTTTATGCCTTTTTGTATTTTCTCCTCAATTTCAACTCTTACAAAAAGGGCAAACTTCCTTCTTGAAGTAAAGCTCTAGTAATAAGCTAATAACAGCATTTATAGAGTGTTGATGATGTGGCAAGTACGGTGCCATGTGATGTTGATGGATTATCACATTTAACTATATTCTAAGAACACGATGAGGTCAGTGTTAAAATTAACTCCACTTACCAGACAAGAATCTGGGTAGAAGGGAATTCAAATAGTAAGTGATGAGGTCTGGATTCAATCCTGGATTGTCCGAAACCATCGTTCTGTACTGTTGTTTCAGTTCTGAGTTTGAACAGCTTAGCTCAATGTTGGGAGTGGCCCACTGGCTAACCCTGGTCAGTAGACAGGGATACAAGTAAATGACAATGTGCCTTTCTCCAAAGGGAACCAGGGATTTCTCAGACATTATCTCATACCTCCTCGTCGCTGAAGAGAAGGAGAGGTGAAGAAATGGGAAAACAAGTTTGGGGTGGCACTGCTGTTGAAGGAAGAGGCATGGCTTGTCCAGGATGTACCAATGAGGACCTGTGGTCTCAGGCATGTCACGTAGCCCCTCTGAATATAGCTTAGACCTAAGGAGACCAAACCTGACCCCACTCCAATTAATGCAGAAAGGAAAATTTTAAGACTAAGAGCCTGCAGGAGCCCAGGAATGAAATGGAAAATACCTTCCAGACTTCAGGGTCATTGAAAATGAAGTCAGAGTGATCAAGCGCAACTGGGTCATCCTCCTGTGTCTCTGTGGGTGATCTATCAACCACCCTGGCCATGGGCCTGATGAAACCTTTCAAGCTACTGCCCATGTTTTTATTCATACTGGTGAATTTACCCTGGAAGGAAAGCAGCATTGATGATACAAGCTACGAGAGGCTCACTGAGCTGTGCTAATGACTGTTCATTCCAGTGCATCTCTAATTCACCAACTTCCTCTGTGAATTTTTGTGGTTAAGGGAGGATAATAATCTGTCTTTGGGGAGGCAAAGTGTGAAATGTTTTTGCTTCCTTTCTCTACCACCTTCCCCTTTCTTTCCTAACCAGAAGATGGGTAGGGACTTCTGGAGGCGGCTATATCAGACTCTGCCAAATGGTGAAAATCCAACACACAAAGGTTGACTACTTACCCAGGAAACTGCAGCGTTCAGCACAAAGACCTAAGACAAATAATGTCCAAAGATCGACAACACTAAGGGGAAAAAACCCCACCTGGGATGACCTGCAGCGGTCTCATCACCTCAAGTCAAGTCAATCCAACAAAAATGTGCCAACCTTCTATGTGTTCTTTAAACAAATCAAGAAATTAAAACAGGCCCTGGCTGGTGCAGCTCAGTGGATTGAGCGTGGGCTGCGAACCAGGCATCGCAGGTTCAATTCCCAGTCAGGGCACATGCCTAGGTTGCAGGCCATGTCCCCCAGCAACTGCACATTGATGTCTTTCTTTCTCTCTCTCTCTCTCTCTCTCTCTCTCTCTCTCTCTCCCCCCCCACTTCCCTCTCTAAAAACAAATAAATAAAATCTTAAAAAAAAAAAGAAATTAAAACAGGATTCTTTGCAAAATCAAGTTAATTGATGACTCTCTGTGAATCAATAACAAAGTGTTACATATCTGCTTGAAGTTCTCTTTATTGCCATAAATGCCACAAAATAAAAGGCACAGATCATGAATCAAGCAAAAGCATAATCTTCAGGAAGAACCCAAGGCTGAGGTGTTACTCTTATATAACTTTCTTTATCCATCAGCAACAAGAGGCCCTCTCAGAAGCTCACTACTATGACCCCTTTCAATTGCTCATCCTGTACCCTTACTTCCCCTCAATTTTCCTCATTTCTGTCTGTGGTTGGAGGGAGCCAACCCCAGGGCTAGCGTATGACTCAGGTCTAACCCCTCAGTCACTGTGACTACACTTCAGGGATGAACTTAAGACCTGACTGGCCCAGCCAATGAAAAGGTCCACCCCAGGACTTTGCTGGAGCTCTTGGAGAAGAGGCATACTCTTCTGCACTGAGGTTGCTAAGTAAGTAGGTGCTGCTAGTTTACACGGGCCTATCTGTGCCATACCTACCTGAGAAGGATGCTGAGAAAATCACAAGCCAACAGGTTCAGAATGTAAATTCTCTGTAGTGCACACACTATTTAAGTTGATATGCCTGTTTTTAAGAGTTGAAACTCTACCTACAGAGAACCAGACGTCTGTACGGAATTTTTTCCCATCTAGTTTACTAAGGTTTCAATTTCTATTTTTGGCATGTAAAAATACATCTTTTTCTGGCAAGATATCTTATAAACCCTGCTTTTTTCAATACTACAGTCTTATTGGGTGTGCTGTCATTCCTTGGCTGAATTTATGTTAAGTGGATACTACAAATGGATGTTAAAGACTCTATGGAAACATTATTACATAATGGTGACCGGGTCAAATGTCCTAGCACAACAGAGACCTTACCCCTGGGCTACATTCAGGCCAGCAAAAGGATGGACCAAGAGGACCTATTCTTTCCTCAGTCAAAAGTCCCCACTATGGTCCTGGCCAGATAGCGTAGTTGGTTAGAACATCGTCCCATAGGTGGGTTTGATCCCCCATCAGAACAATTACAAAAATCAATCAATCAATGAATAAACAACTGGAACAACAAATCGATGTTTCTCTTGCTCTAAAATCAGTCAGTCAATCAATCAATCAATCAATCAATCAAAGGCCCCCACCCCTCAGAGGCAGTAGGTGTTCTATAGAGACTGCTAGCATGACATCGGTTCACTTATTTTCTTTATAAACTCACAATTTCCTTAAAGACAGTGCTTTTTTAAATGTTATTCCTATTTCAAAAGGATTTTCAAAAATGCTTTGAAGGAATAAAGCAGTATTATGAAATCATCACCACATAATACAAACCTACAAAACCCTTCATGGGAAAGAAAGTTCAATGAAGTGAAAAAATATATGGAGATATCAGCTGATTTGGGTGTAAGGTTCTAAGGTGAACATTTAAGGCAAAGCCAAGAGAGAGAAAGAATTTCTCTTGAAAAGCCCTTAAGCCATGCATATAGCAAAATGTACATTGCTTTGTTTAAGCTGTATTGTTACCGCCAGTTGGTCAGTAAGTTCCACAGAGAGGTTTTCCACCAAGATGGTGGTTCTTTCAACTGAGCACCAAAGCAGTTGCCTGTGTTCAGAGGTCACATGATATCTGTGTTGCTTGCAGAATGCTTATAGTTGAATTCATTTAAGACAGAAGCACACCTCAACTAATTTTATTATGCTTTCTTTTTAAAAAAAGATGTTATTTATTATCTTTAGACAGAAGGGAAGGGAGGGAGAAAGAGGGAAACATCAATGTGTGGTTGCCTCTTGTACATCCTCTACTGGGGACCTGGCCTGCGTGCCCTGACTGGGAATCGAACTGGCAAACCCTACGGTTCACAGGCCAGCGTTCAATCAGCTGACCCACACCAGCCAGGGCTATTATGCTTTCTTAATACTATCCAGGTGACCCATGACACAACAACTGGATTTACCTTTACCCTATATAATCCTTTATTAAGCAATGTTAGGTTAGGTACCTGGGATCATGAAGTTTATATACTGTAGCTAGGAGGACTATGTACATAGGAAACATCTGAAGAGCAAAGCCCAGTCAAATTAAAATACTTCTTGAGTAACTAATTGTGTGTAAGAGAGAGTAATGACATTAGGATCATCCAGTCTGGTGGCTACAAACTGTTAGTAGAGAATTCTTTTAATAAAAAAAATCAATCAAAATCATCAGTCAGTACTTCAAAAAGATGAAAGCAAGGTGGTGCAGGGTGACGCTGGGAGAAAGCCTTCTTTTCACCTCAACAGCAATAGAGTCCTAGAGGTTTCTGGAATATAATTTGAAAACCACTGATCTACAGATTATTCTAGTCTCACTCTTTTCATTCTATAGCTACACAATCACGGCCTAGAGAAGGGAGGGAACTTTTCCAAGGCCACATAGTTTAGTGGCATCACTAGAAGTTTCCCAATTTCCTGATACGATTGGTCACCATCTCCATTACAAAACTGTATCCCCTCTACTGCCACCCAGCACATGGGTGCAATCTTCCAAAACTGCACAGAGCTAACAGAGTTTTCAAATGATCAATGCTGTATGTATCAGCTTGGGCAAGACCTCTGGAAAGAGGGGGTTTGGTGCTGGATCTTACAGCAAAAGCAAACCAGGACTGAATTAATGGAAACGCCTTTCAGGTGACATGCAAAATATGAGAATGGAGATCTGTGTGAGGGAGAAGAGGGACAAGAAAACTGAACGGAAAGGCTTGAAGAAGGACAGGGCCCTAAGTAGGGAGGGAGGGAGAAAAAGGAACAAAAGGAGAAACATTAGGGATGCTAATTAGCTAAGGAAAATCTATTTCCAAAAAGATGTACCACTTCCCTGAGGATAAGCCTGCCAAATACTTTCAACAGTACTAATGTGGAGCTGGTGTGTGGATGGAAGAAAAGCACAGGCCTGAGGCCCTGCAGTCAGAAGCCTGAATCCCCACGGAGACTCTGCCTCCTCATCCACAATAAATGACAGCAACTATAACTACCTACATATTACATGAGCTTAGAAAACATACTTTGTAAACATAAAGGCAGTATAGTATATAAAGCTTTTCCTTTCAAAAATAACACATTAAGCAATCACTGCATATAAATTTATTCCCGTGAAAAAACAACATAAAAGGGTTCTTGCCTCCAATTTTCAAACTTAAGAAGGAGTTTGTTGGCACCATCCTGCCACAGTCTCGATGTCAGCAGGACAAGTCAGCAGGAAGAACCAGAGCCCTTCCTGCCTGGTGGTTCTGGGTTACACCATCTCAGACGCTGTGAGCAGGGAAAGCAAGTAAAGCTCCACGGCCATTTGGGTCCGAGACACTGAATTGTCCAGGTACTCAAAAAGCAACCACTAAACTACAAAGGTTAAGAAATGAATGCAACAGGGTATCAAGGGAATGACCCACAGACTATATATCAGAAGCAATCAGGATGAGAATAAAACACTAATATAAAATATAATGTATTGTATCTGGTCAAATAGAAAATAAGGCAATAAATGAACTCTTAAAACATGCTGTAATATACAGAAGGTGAAAGCTAGAAATGTTAGGGGAGTGTTTCATCTAAAATAATCTCTTCAAAATGCATGTAGAAAAGGGGAGGGAAATGATTAAAAACCAGCAACAAATACAAAAAGCAAAGGAACATCAAGAATGCCAACCTCACATTCTCCGCTAGCACTCTCCCCACCACCACCCCAAACACCAAACGAAAGCCTTTTTTGGGTTGGGTTGCTGACCTACTTTTGAACATCCACGGAATAAAAAGTACAGTTGCAAAAAACCTAGGAGGAGGCAGAGAAAAGAAAGGAAATATCCTGTCTCGGAGTATGACAGACGTAGCTCTTTAGAAACATACACTGATTTTCATTAACAGTTCAAAGGGGTTTGTTTTATTAATTAAATCTCACTTTTATTCGTTCATAACCAATAGACATTACTTTCAGTACTGTTATTTTTTAAGTAAAAGTAATACAGGCACATGGGGTAAAATCAAACTATACAGAGAAAGAAAAAATGGAAAGTTGAAGTCCTCTAGTCTCTCAAACGGTTAAAATTTTGAGTATCATCCCTAGAAAAGAAATTATCTACATACTAGGAAGACCACGTGCACATTCATTATGGAGATCTTTTAATTTACTCAGATGAGATTACTCCAGAAGCGCTGGCTGTCACCACTGCCACAGCACTTTCCCATCAGTGCAGGCCGGCCTGTGTCACCTACACAAGCACTGCACAGTATTCCCCTGTACGGACGCGCCATGACGAAAGAACCCATTTTAGTAAGGCAGTTCAAGCAATTCCTTTTTGTCTATCAATCTATCAATCAACCAAGCTGATCTATCTCTGTTAGCTTTTTCACCTATACTGCAATCAATATCCTTAATCTGCAGGCCTGGCATTCATTTGAACTTGCCCTGAACTGTAAGGGTTTGTTTTTATACTGCTGTCAACTCAATTAACTGCATTAAAAGGCCTGGAAAAGCACTACTCTAAAAGAACCCCCAATCAATCCTTAATAACAGTGTAAACTTACTGAAGCAGAATTAAAACAGCCCTGGCTGGTGTAGCTCAGTGGATTGAGCGTGGGCCTGTGAACCAAAGGGTCACTGGTTCAATTCTCAGTCGGGGCACATGCCTGGGTTGCAGGCCAGGTCCCCAGAAGGAGGCATGCAAAAGGCAACCACACATTGATGTTTCATTCCCTCTCTTTCTCCCTCCCTTCCCCTGTCTCTAAAAATAAAATCTTTAAAAAAATAAAATAGAGTTAAAATGGAATAAAACTTTACTTGGATAACTTTTTATCTAAAGAACTATTTACCAGTTTAAACACACTGTAGAAAAAATAAAAGCAATATAATACAAAGGTTTGGAATCAAGCCTTCATTGGGAGGGAGGGAGGGAGGGAGGGAGGGAGGCCCAAAGTGTTGTCTTTTAAAGCAGTGCCCTAAGAAGTAGTGTAGCTACAGTAGCCTGACCAGTCCCCTCAAGTTGTCTCTAGATCCCCTATTAAGATGAGTTTTCTTTTCCTCAAATGTTACAAGGAAGCCTATGAACAGTAGCTTGTCTCTGAGCAAATTGCTCTCTTAAAATGGTCTGGAAACAGAGGTGGAGAGGAAGCAGGCCTTCTGCTGACCAAGGGTTAGTCGGCCACTCAGCCCCTCACTGCCTCTGACTTTCTTGCTTCCCCATCAAGCGACCGCTCAGCCAGTTATCACTATTTAGTATCTTAAACCTCAGGTATCACACAGTCGGGAAGTGAAATTAACCTCCTCCTTCATGCCAGGTCCCTCAAATGCCTTTCTCCCAGACATGAGACAGATATTTGTCTGTCTCAACTGTCACTCATCAGAGGCCCTCAAGCTTCCATCAGATTATCTTGGTGTGAACTGAAAGGCTGCAGGATATGGCTTCTCTAAGCTTCAGTTTCTTCAAATGCAAACAGGGGATAATAACTGTATTCACCTCAAGGGACCATGAGATAATACATGTGATAGTATGAACAGATAGAATGGTACACAGGAAATGCTCAAAAGGTGTCAGCAACTATATCATCAACAGCCTCAGTTAAAAATTGAGCAAACACACACAAAAATAGCATTCTAGCTCTGGCTACCAGAAGAAACAGAGTTTTGCTTACAGACATGATAAAACCTATTCGAGCTTCCCAGAGTACAGCTAATTAGTTATATCCTGAGCCTCCCCAGCTTAGGAGGTAGCAGCTAATCCACTGCTGCAATGAGGCAAAGACACATCTACCGAGACAGGGGGTGAGGGAGTTCTCCATGCAGAATATAGTATGTGACACTTACCAGGTATTGTCACCTTCTAAAATACAGATGCATTCTTTCCTCTACAATTTCATTTTCTTCGTAAGCATGTTATTTTTATTTTATTTTATTTTACCAGGATTATTCTACCCCACAACTAATCAGGAGTTTACAGAAACAGTTACAATTTTAGGCTACTTCATTCTTACTTAGAATATGTATCAAATATACAGACCCATCACAAGTATCAATATAATGCACACCTCTGACCAAAATAGTTTATAAGTCTATACTTCAGTCTTCAAATTCATTTAAATTCAAAAATTCAGTGCCACCTAGAGAACTTACAGAATCTTGAATTTCACCAAAATAGGACTGAAATCTGAATTAAACAGAATCATACTTTCAAAAGTTTCACATAATAGAATTATGTGTTCTGAAAGATGGCAAAGTTAGGCTTTCTTCTGTTCATTCATTCATTCTTCCCAGAAGCACCACATTCTCCAGAAAGCCTTTTCAGAGTGAATTGCACATCCACCCCCTTGCCCACCCATAACTCCTGGTAACTTCTATCAAGTAGATTACTGCTGTGGTGGTCCTTGTTTTGACTTGCCTCCTTCACCCCCAATCCATTCCCACTTCTGATAACAGCACCTCAATCTCTTTTGGGAAACCACTCCTCCTCAAATGTCAGTCCAGGTTATTCCCCCTCTTCCTATCCATGTGACCCAGATCTGGTCAATCAGCACAGTTCATCCTCCCCTTCAGGGCCACAGTGATTGGCTCAAGGATGGATATATGACCCAATTTACAACTTTTATTGGAACTATTGGGGAAAAAAATCAGGTCTTCTCACTAGGACTGCTGGCTATAAGGATGATGAAAGCTTGGAGCCACCAAGAGTGGACGGTGGTGGGACACACATGCAGAGATGCAACCTGAGGGTAAAGCCGAGAGAGAAGAAAACAAAAATAGTCAAAGTCTGCTCCTGGGATTTTCAGATAAGTGAGCCAAAAAAATTCTCTTTTTTGCCTTGAGCCAGTTTCCAGTATTTGAAAAGAAACCATGCTTACAAATACAACTTTGCCCCATTTATTTCTTCACATGTTCATCTCCCTTTACTAGATCATAAGCTCTTCAATGGCAGAAACTATATTTTACTGTCTCCCTACCTCCATAATTAGCAGAAGGCCTGGTTCAGGATGTGTGTGGCAGCACCACACTTGTGGGAATTTTCCTATAACTCTCCCCTATTCAACAAATGCTTCATATGCACTCTGTTCATCAGTTTAATTATACCAACAGTATCCACAAAAGGTACCTTATTAGGGGCTGTTTATACACACTGACGGAAAATAAAATGCTTCCATCTTCCTTCTTGCCTACCAAAAAAAGCAATCATTTGTTAATGCTCTCTCTGCACCCCAACCTCAAGAACAACAGTAATTCTTTTTAAGCCACTAGTTTCCATAGCAGTGTCATTGAAACACCATCACATGAAAAGAGCAGAATGGCAGACAGGCGAGGTAAACAGAGGACACAGACCCCTGGGGTGCAGAGGTCCTCAACCTGGGCCCCTCCCCCCAGCATTTTAGCCACCTCCCAGCCAGTATAATCCATATCATGTACAACCCTCTCCTTCCTCCACTTTCACAAGAATGTTACTTTACTAGCCTTGAAGGCCCTCTGCTCCCTAACAAACTGGGTTCTTTCCTTCCCTTTATGGTACTCATTAAGCCTATCCAAGTAGACCTCCTGATACTAATTAGGGTTTCCCATCCCATCCCATCCCATCCCATCCCATACTACTCTACCCTATATGTCTCAGTGTCTAGATCAGTCTTTGAAATACACTGATATATTCTTATTCCCTACCACTTCAACTTTAAACTCTGATTTGGATTTTTGTTCTTAGAAAACCATCCACCCATCCATCCACCTACCCACCCATCACCTGTCCTTTAGTGAATGACAATTACAAACCAAGCATTGTGCTGGGTGATAAGTGGATGTCTTCACACTAGGAACTAAGTCACACAACTAAAAGTTAAATTAATACTACATGCACCTTCTAACAACCTTGCAGTTTAATGGTTCTATTAAGATTCATATGTACTTGGCTTCTCTACACAACTAGAGTTGATTCTGCCTTATTGCCACTTGTCAATTTTCATCTTTCTTTTTTCTTCTCCTGAATTTCATTCCCTAAAAATATACTGTAACATTAAAAAATATTAAGAATATTTTTTAAAACTCCACCACTCTAACAACAGCCATTTTTGTGCGTGTGTCTTGTCCTAGTTTTTGTATATGTATATAAATTTTCAGTTATAATCATAACATGCATATACTCTCATATATTACTTTTCTATTGACTAAGCATTTTTCTGCATTCAATATTTATGGTCTTAATATCAATATAAATGTTTGAAGAGTTGTCATCCCATATTTACTTATTGCTCTCTTAGTAAAAACATGAATTATTCCCATTTTAAAAGATAATTAATTCATGAATTTTCTTCTTTTCAATTATGGATTTGAAATAAATTTTTCTAGCAATGGGATTAACAAACCAAAAACTATTTATAAAAAAAAAGGTAAGCCTTTTTAATAGCCACACACCTTTTCTAAAGAGTTTTAACAAGTAGATGTGCCTATAATCAACACTTCTTTATCCACGCTAATGGAAGGAAGCAGGATTGAAGATAATCTGTTATTTCTGTTTACAATTGGGAGGCCAAATATTTACACATACTTTTACAGAGTATTTATCTTCTTAATTACACTTCACATGCCAACAGAAAGCACGTAGAGAAAATGAAATCAGGTATGTGAAAGTACTCTGAAATATTAGAAGACTGATCCAAATTTGAACCCTGCTGTGGAGGAGAGGGACATCACTCATGGAATTCCAAGTGGGCCAAGAGCCCTCCACCCACAGGAGCCCTGAGAGCTGCCTGTGTAGGTTTGCGCGTCCTCTCCTACAGTATGCTGTGAATGTAACTGCAGCCGTTTTCTTATTTGTGACTCCCCTCCATCCTAAGTTCTCAAAAAGAAAAAGGAAAATGTGTGTCAATATTTGACTGTCTCCTGTACTCTTTTTTTCTACCATCCCAGCTGTACAGAATAATTGCCATTCTGCATGCTACAAAGCAAATCACTAAGAACAGAAACCAAACTGTCCAAAATGCAAGAGGGAAAGGACTGGGAGAAAATAAAAGTCTTATACTGGAACTGTCTAGTAGAGATTAAACTACACTATAAACTTTTACGAGCCCTTTAAATCACCATGCTCCACCTACTTAGCTTGCCTCTACTCCCAGCGCACATAAGACCAACAAAAGCACCATGGCTGGATCTTAGCAGCACCCTGCCGGGCCTGATTCCCTCAAGTGTAGAACCTAAGCTATGGGACAAGACCTCATTTCAGTTGGCTCAGGGACTCAGTCTTGAAAACCACTGTGACACAACTTCAGAATATTCCCTCCCTAGTCTCTTTTAAGTTGTGTTCTAAAAGAACTCTGTACTGGATATTAGCATGCCTTCAACATTTAACATTTGCTAACACCCTTTTATTTCTTTTTAATGGAGAGAAAAGCTGGGCACAAACTCACAGGTTTTAGAAAGTCAAAGTATTTCATTAGAACTTACCAGTATAGTTTTATTTCTATTTTATTTATTTTTAGGGTTCCCTTGTACAGTAAGTGTTACTGGTTTATATAGTCAGAAGTATTCTTATTTTTTAAAAGGAGATTTTGTAAATAAAGTGCAATGAATCAAAGACTGGTATTAAGTGAAGAGAACAACTGTTACGGGAATATGACCAAAAGCAAGGTTTCAATTTTCAAAAAATTGAAATTTGGGCAACTGCATTAAGTCTATTTACATGTCACACTTGCCATCTTTGGTATGCCTTGATCTCTTCAACAGAACAGGTATTCCCTAAGGATAAAGAGCTAAATTTTAATATGATAGGTCTTATTTTAACTGCCAGGTATCTCACATAGAAGCAGATAGAATAGCAGTTCCAATTTCTGTCAGTTAAAACAAACAAACAAGAAAACCCACAATGAAAATTAGACACATTAAGTCCATCAAAATTATTATAATTTCAGATTTGCTTTACCTTGATTTCTCATTGATCTTTATGTCCACTTAAAAAATCATTACAATTCAACTTTATTTTACTTTGACTTCCTATTGCTTTTTAATCATTAATGATTTGGAACATTTCAGCTTTCAGTTCTCCCTTCTGTTAATTATTTGATGATCTGTAAAGAATAGATATTATAATAAAACAGGCAGGGTGACCTCTCTATAATGGATGAATATGTAGAATCCTTTTGACATTTACGTTATTTTGCTTCCTAATTTATCAGTTTGCAAGTTAGACATTCAGGTATTAAAAGGTAAGCAATCTCTGTAGTTATGTCAAAGGTGGAACCCACACTGTTCTACTCATAGTTCACCTGGCTTGCCTGTTTGGGATTCGTGCCACTTCTCTTGCCACTCAAGTGGAAGCAATGCTTTGCACATAAATAGCTTTATCAACGGGAGATTTTGAAAAAGAAGAAGAAAGAGAAAAAAAGAAACACTGTCACCATCCAGTCTTATTAGTCAAAGAAAACTTTTGTAGATCTGGCTCGTAGCCCATAAACTAGAAAAAGATTGGAATTATAAAGATGCTCAACGTAAATCATCATACCCTGCCCAACAACACAAATTAGCTAGAAACCTGGAATAAAGGGGATCAGCTTTTACTATTTATTTCCCCCTTAATATTTAAATAGTTAAGAGCCAAAAGCAACCCCACCTATACAATACATTGGGAATTTCTGTTTATTCAAGAAGACTCCAGAAGGGAGAGCTGAGGAGGAGGGTTAAAGGATGCAAAAAGGCAAAACAGACACCTAAAAGCACAGTTTCAACATTTGTCAGGGTAAAAGTCACACAGAGTTGCCTACATGAAAGAAGTCTAATTTCAGTAGAGAACCAACTATCTGGCATAATCTGCAGTTTCTGAATACTTTTCTACCACTTTCATCTCTCCTGCTTTGCTTTAACCTTCAAAGTTCCTCATTATTTTGGTCTTGGTATCAACCACATAAGTATCTCAAAGGGTAACTAAAATTTTTAACAAAGCCAGAAGTACTGAAGGTTAGAAACACTGGTCAGAGTTCAAAAGATGTATAATTTCTGAGGCAACATAGTAAGACACTAGGAAAATTCCTTGGCAAGTGGAATGGGGAAACTGAGACAGATAGTTAAATGGACAAGCAATTTACAGCCAGATAATGAATCTTAATGTCTTATCTTCCCTAACCAAGGACACAGGAACAAATGGTGCCAGGAGTGCCCAAACCACAGCCCAGGATAGCTATGAATGTGGTCCAATACAAAACTGTAAATTTATTTAAAATCTCCCTTTTCTTTGCTCATCAGTTTTTGTTACTGTTTGTGTATTTAATGTGTGGCCCAAGACAACTCTTCTTCCAGTATGGCCCAGAGATGCCAAAAGGATGGACATCCCTGGTACATATTCCAAACTGTGACAGCAGACCCACCTTGGTCCTGGTCCCTCTTCAGTGACATTCTTTGAAGGTGAAACTGATCAGAGAATGACCCTGACACTCATTCTGATTCATCAGCATATCAAAGGACATACCTGGAAAGGTGAATTATATTCTGTTGAGATCCTTCCCTGAGAACTCCCCTAAAATTTCCAATTTTAAAAAACAGATAAAAACCCTAAGACAAAGGACTCAGTGTAGTGCATTTTCTCTTGAGCACACCCACACCCCTCTTCTTTCCTCATGCATGTATCTTTGCTTTATTTCTCCCAAGCTAAGGGTTCCCAGGAGAATTGCAACCAGGGGAACAGCAGGCAGTGGCAGCTTCTCCCAGGCTAAACTCCTGTACCTCTCTCCAAAGGCCCTCCTTTTGCCTCTGTAACTTATTCCCTGAGTTCAATAGCCCAGCTGGCTCACTTCTTCTGCCTCTGCGATTTTCCAAAGTGCCAAGGCAGCTCCGCCTAGGCCCACTCCTGTTGCTATGACCTTGCCTGTTCTATCTTAAGCCCACCCTTTGTTTCACTGCCTCCAGCTTTAATAAACATACTCCCAAAATCACCTGGACTCATGCTGTGAAATATTTCCTGCACAAAGTCAAGAACCCACACATTCCAGACTGTGCTGGGGCAGACCCACCCCAGCCCTGGTCCCTTTCTGGTGTCAATTTCTAGTGGGAGATGAATCTGTCACCATTTTTGTTTAACAGACATTGAAAATGAAAACAATAAATTTGGAACAGAATTAACTTATAAGCAGAAAAAATATGAGAGTAAGAAGAGTGAACTAAAACATTTCAAATGGGACATTAGAAGACTATCATTTAATTTTAAAAAAGGAAAGAACTCTAAAAGTTGAATATTTTCAACATAGACCAGTTCCCTGTGATACATGATAACTGAAACTATCAAGTGTTAGGAAGGCTAATCTTAGCCCTTACTAAAATTACCTGTAGGACCTCAGGCTACTCATAAGCCATTCTTATTCCAATTGCAAAACTGGTAATCAGGAAAACCAATAGGTCAAGTGACAGGTTAAAATTTCCTAAAACTGACAGTGCTACTCCTGGTTATGCCAAGATTTCCCTTTGTGACACTGGAGCATTTAACCTCTCTGGAATTCTTTAACATCCAACAAATAGTGACTGAGTGTCCACTACATGGTGGGACCCTGATCTAGACACCAAAGAGACAAAGGTAAGTTAGAGAAGGTCAAATTCAAGGAGTAACATTCTGCAGGTAAGAGACAAATCATCAACAAGTAAACAAACCAGGCTGTACAGAAGACACACAGGATGATGTAACAGAAAGTATCAGAGGCTAGGAAGAGGCAAGATAGTAATGTTATAAATAGGGCAATTACAAAACTGAGAATGTGCGATTTAGGCTGAGATATGAAGAAATAAGAGTAAGCTATATAAAAAGGCATGTGAAAACTGAAAGAACACTGCAGCAGGCATAACAGCATGTACAAAGGTCCTGAGGTGAGAAAGAACTTGGTGTGCTGGGGAATAGAAAGATGGCCAATGAGGTTGACCTTTTTGGCCACACCAAAGGTCTGGGTTTTATTTTAAATGAACGGGAAGCCACTGGGGTGTCACTAAAGGGGCTAATTTTCTTCTTAAGCTTAACCTTTTTAGATGCCAAATGTTAAACCTTTTTTGATAGGAATTTCTCTAACATTATATCATAGATTTTCTCTTCTTAAAATGTGCACATGGAACTTAACTTTTTCTCATTCACTTTGGCTCAGTATTACTGTTTGCTGCTGTCATCCATGATTGAGGGGAGAGGTGTTTGAACTAAGATAATTGTGCTTTTATAATCTAACTCATTTATTTTTCTTCTGCTACCAAAATTACTCTTGCTTCATCAGATTGTCCCAAAAGCCTTATCTGGAAACAACTTCAGCTATGACCATCAGGTCATGCATGACTCTGCCTTTTCTACGCAATCAAGTGCATGGATTTTGTAACAGTTATTGCTGCCTAGAGGCCATGTCCATCACTAGACCCTTTAAACACAAAAATAGATGAAACCTGTATAGTTGCCTTTATTTCAAGGTTCACAAAAATGTCACAGATGGTAGGGTGTGTCCAAAATTTGGCCACCATATAAGTTAGATGTGGTAGGCAGAATTCTAAAGATGGATTCGCCCAAAATGTCTGCCCAGTGGTTATCCAAAAATACTAATCTAGGTACTAATACAAAAGGGTTTTGCAGATGTAATTCAAGTCCCAAGTCAGCTGACCTTAAGATACAGAGGTTACCTGCATGGACCTAATCTAAACACAGGAGTCCTTTAAAAGCAGAGTTTTCTCAGGCTGGTAGAATCAGAGAAAGGCAAAGAGATTGCAGTATAAGGAGGATTCCACATTCTGGAGATGGCTTAAAAATGGAACGGGCCACGTGGTGAGGAGTGTGGCAGCTGCCTCTACTGCAAGAGCAGGCCCTGGCTGATGGCTAACTAGGAATTGTGGAGTCAAGTCCTACAAACACAAGAAACTGAATTCTGTGTCTCGCCACAATGAGCGTAGAAGAGAACAATGAATCCTGATGAGGACACAGCCAGCCTATACTTCGATTTCAGCCTGAGTAGAGAACCTAAATAAACCATGCTGACTTTCTGAGCCTCAGAACTAGACCTAATAAATGAGGTTGCTTCACGCCACTCAAGTTTGTGGTGATTTGTTAGACAGCAATAGAAAATTCATAATAGAAAATTCACTGGATGAAGTGGGTATCCAGTTTACCAAATTAATGACAAAGTGAATGAATAAATGAGCTGTTACTATGTCATTCTTATAATGTTCAAATAATAGGATAGTATAATGAAAAGAGCAAAAACTTAGGAGTCAGCAGCTGTGGATTCTAGTCTTGACTCTGCAAGTAAGCGCTTGTGGGATCCCGTAGGGAATTCATTTTCCTTCTCTGGTCCTTTCTTCTTCTATAAATGAAGATAATGTTCAAGATGATCATTAAGGTTCTTTCAGCTCTGACAGTCTGAGATTAATCACTCCTTATTACAGTAAAATGTAAAGTAAAAATAAATGTATAGTTTTCTCTATATATTTACTTTTCAAATATGATTCATTTCCCCGAATATTAGCACAGCTGCAGCTCAAGATCACAATATTTAAGGAAGGCTGCAGAACCACAACCTGCTAATACTGCTTATTTTAAATATATCCATTATATGACTGCTGCATTTATTTTTAGTCCTAGTTATAACAGTACCTCAGAGGCTTTTCAATCTTGTAGTTAACTAAATACTAAGGCAGTTCACAGAGCTTTGCATGAAAGCTGAGTCAACACAACTTTAAGACTTACTTAAAACATAATCTTGGTACCATATCAGGGGCGGTGGGAGAGGGGAGGAGAACATACATCTCAATACATAACTTAAAGCCTGAAAAAAATGTTCCTTGAATAAAAAATGACCACACATGCTTGAGGGCCTGGGTCCAAATTTTAATATCTAGCCTTTGAATTTTTCACTACTTATTTTTATTTTCAAACAGAAAGAAAGGCTATTACACACATTCCCGTTACTTCAAACGCGCTCATGTTATGTTAAAATTGCAAGTCATTCTTAACAGAAATATTATGAAATAAAAATCTCTTTAGAAAAGCTATGTGGAGTTTATTCTGTAGTTCAAGTGCCTTTCCCGACTGAAAATCTGGGCATGTGCAAATGATGATGTATAAAACTGGGAGGAACTGCGGGTAGAGAGGGAGAGGAGGAAAGAGGGAAAGGGAGAGGTGGGAGAGAGACCGAGAGAGGGAGGGAGGGAAGGGGGGGAGAGAGAGAGAGAGAGAGAGAGAGAGAAATTTGCAATGTTTTGATAGGTAAAAGTTTCCTTAGCAGTTCAATTAATAAATTCTCTATACTTAAATCTGAACTTTAACTTGTCACATAAAAGTGCTGGAGCACTTTCTACAAAAAGCAGGGTATAACTATAATAAGATACTTCCCAATACAGGGCAGCAGAGAATAAGAACAGTAAGGAACAAAAATCAAGATCAAACCAGAAAAGTGACTCTTCTTAGTGAGGAGGATCTAGAAATCTGTACAAAACCCAGGGCCTATCATTCACTGTATGCATGTGTGGGAACTTGTTACTATAGGATAACCGGTACAAAGACAAAGCCACAAAGTCAATATCCATAATAGGACAACCAGTGCTTTATAGTCAAATGGCAGGGAGGGGGGACAAATCAGGGCTTTATCTAGAAAACTGAAATAAAAATAATCAAAATAAAGTTCCTTTAAATAAGATTTAGGTTCTTATTTCACCTATGCACAAAATCTTAACAGACTACATGTGTTGATGGGAAATAGATTTTCCTACAAGATTTAATGATAATGCTGTAAGATAGTCTTCAAGTTAGACTTTAACAGCACAATGAAAAATATGGTCATTTTTGCATTTGAGGGCCTTACCAATTTTCCAAAGGTTCATTCTTAATCCTTTAATTCAAATCATTCTCCTTTCACATGTCTATCAGATTGTCACCCTCACGTGTGTTCTCTTCATCAATTGCTAACTGGTTGAGTACCCCTAGGTCCTCCTTTGCCCAAGATCATGCACATGATTCAAGATCTCCAATACCACCTCCCTGGACTTCATAAAATCTCTCGGCTTTTTTTACTACAATTTTTCTTTGCTTTGCTTTTGAATATTTACCTGCCATTCAGAGAAAGACCAGGACACAGACAAGATGTCCTAAACTAAATGAAAGTATTGAGCAGGAAGGAGAACTGGTTAATGGAGGACTAGTTTTATTAGTGGTCTATCATCAGTTCATGTTTTCAATTAATCATAACTTCTGCTTCCCCAGGTAAGCTCATAACTCCGGGGACTGGGATAATGAAAACACAGATTAACATGGGCCCCCTCCCCCCATAGTTATGCTTAAAACTATGCATGGCTTCATTATACAGTGTGGGTTTCAGCATTCTAGCAAATCCTTTGTTATCTTCAAAAGTCCCAAGTAAAAGAAGCCTCCAGAGATTGTTCTAAAGAAATAACTAGGCTAGCTGGGCTGTGCTCATCACTGCAGCCAGGACTCCAGCATTCCAAGCGAGCAGGGCCAAGTTTTGCACAATTCACTTGGAGTGTGCTAAGTGTTGCACAGGGATGGCACCAGACATGTCCAGGCCAAAGAGACAGACTACAAGGAGACCAACATCTGGAACTGGTCAAGTCTACTTCCATTTTCCCTATTAGAGGCCTGGGGAGTCTTTTAGTGTTAATAACCTAAACAAGGGTCTTGATATAAAACACTGCAAAATGTCTTCTTCAGTCACTCCTTGCAGAGCTTTCCTACCAGTGTCAAACAAGGACACACTATCCTCAATACCTGATGCCAGAGATTTGTAACTTGGGTAGATTCAAAGGATCTATAAACCTCCATAAATGTTATGCTAACATTTCTTTTCCAGGTACATTCATATTTTTTTAGATAGTATAATAGTCACTGGAATTTTAAGAGAGTCTCTGATTTCCCTTCTCCAAAAAAGCCTCCTGTCTGCATAATTATTCTGCAGGCCAATCACAATATATCACTAGGAGTGTATACATACTATATTTCCTTGGTTCTAAAACACCTTTTTCCTAGAATTGGAATGCATCATATAATCTTTGTTTATATTTAATAAAATGTCTTCTTTCTCCCCAAAAGTGACTATTAAATTGATAGTGTGCCTTTGAAATGATGACATTTAAGCAGTACAAGAATTAGCCCTATGTCAAATTTAACAGAAAATAAATAGGCAAACTTCATGTGCATTAACAAACAAAAAATCTAAGACAGACACTTCAATGTCCCCATAAGGACACAGAATGGGTATATCAAAACACCTGAAACACATTTGAGTTCATGTTCTATCACCCCTGGCCACTAGTCAAGTGTGACCCACCTCCTCAACATGTCCAAGGGGACAATGTGCCAGATACTGTGCCACTGGAAAAAGCTGCTGATCCAGGCAGGAGGACTTGGCAAGTTCCCAAGAGAGACGTGTAGAGATCCCAGTGGAAAACAGGTAGTCTGGACTAACGGGAAGCTGAGTGTTTTAGGACAGAAAGAAAACAGAGAGCTGGAGAGAAAGAAAGTACCAACTAAATGACTCTGGAGAGGGTAATCTATCAACTTGTTAGAAAACATATTGGTAATCCAGAGGAGAGGTGGCCTCAGGAATTTTCAATTATAAGAACAGAGGGACTCTATCAGAAGTCAAGGGGACAGATCTAGTATCAGCCAAGACCCTGACCAAAGGAGGAGAGAAAAAAACTACAGCCTGATTTGGGCTCTAAAATGGATGACTATTGTAGTAAGTCTTCAGAAACATCCTATTACAGGGCCTAAAATTCTTCTATTTCATAGGAATAATGGAATTAATGTTTCTTGACTACTGTCTAGTGGTCTTTAATAATATTCCCCAAAGTCTGGATGCCCTTTCCCAGAGATCAGAACATGCAGGATTAGAACGTGTACATAATGTTTTCCAAATCTCTTATAAAGAAAAAGAAAAGAGTTATGATCAGATAATATTAGAGACCCAGGTCTGAAGAAAACAATTCTAGCAATGGGAGCCCATCCTAAATGGACTGTGCCAACCAGGATTCTGTAGGAAGTCATCACTTGCAGTCCCATACCAGGTAGACAGTTGAAGCCCACCTTCAGGCAGAAATAAAACCTAGTCACTGCATCTTACAGGGAAAAGGGGACAGCATAATTCTTAACCAGTCTCTTGTCAATTGATCCTCCATACATTCCACCTCACTAAAAACAAAAAAGAATAAAAGAACACTGTCCATATAAGACAGGCTGCCTTGATTTTGGCAATTCTGAAACATTTAACTAGCAAGACACAGAGTGTCCTCCAGTTTCAGGACTTCAGGAACCCGCCACTTAGACAGGAAGGAGATGGTGAAACAAGCAGGTGCTAGAAATGGACTATTGAAAGCTCCAAACCTATGAGAAATGGGGCTCTGAAGCTATGGAATACCATATATACATACACGCTTAGTGCAGAGAGACTTTTTGCATGGAGGTTGTTCACTTTAAAACAATTAACCACTTTGGTACACAAGACTGGGAGAAGGTACAAGCAAAAAAAAAAAAAAGAAAAAGATAAAACTATTTATGGTACAAGGGCAGGTGCCTAATCTGTTTGCTCATTAACTCTTTCAAGACCCACACAGTACCTGGTACATAGTGTACACTCCATAAACGTTCACTGAACTGAATTCCAGAGGCCCCAAATTTTGAAGAGTAGCTTACCTCCTCTCATGTGTCAATGAAGGACAGCAGCTGTGGGGCTCCAGTGAGGAAATCTGGGATGGTGCAGGATGCTCAATTTGCCAAACTAGACTGAAGCAAAACTTAAATGCCCTGGCTGGGGCGAGGTGTTAAAAGCTATATCCTCTCCGTACCATTGTGGCTGCTTCCATCTTAATAAAAGCAAACAAGTAAGTACAAGAATAGCCAACTGTCAATGGAAATGGAATGACTGAGCTCCCTCAAAGCAAATAGCTGTCTCTGCCTTTGAATAACAGAATATAAAATAATATATATAAAATATCTCCTCGAATTTCTTAAGTACTTTTACTCTCCCCATTTTATAGCTGGGCAAACTAAGGCTCAGAGAAGGTAAATAAATTGCTGAAGTCTTCACAGCAGAATCAGGTTTCAAACTCAGATGGCTGCTTCCAAAACTCATGCATTTAACACTTTTACTAGTACCAACAGACTGAATTAAGACAACAGGAGTCCACGTGCAAACAGAGTAAGAGTAAAACCAATTTGTAGAAATGACTACTGACACCTTCTCTGCTGTGCCTCCTCACGGCAGGGTGGGGATGAGGCTGTGTGCTCATATGTGCATACAGATGTACTTTTTCTTAGGGTATATATTTTTTAAATTCTGAAGAGCAGGCCAAAGTAAAGGAATCACCTCAGGAAATGGAAGGCTGAGATCGGCCCTGACCTATCAACTCAGCTTCTTCAGCATGGTCACAAGGATACTGGTGGTCAAAGTTCCTCTCACAATATGGCAACTTGACTACCAGGAACTAGATCTCTGAGCACAATTATGCATTTTTCATAAATTCAAGGAAGGTCAGCAGATAGCAAGAAAACTTAAAAATATACACAAAAGCATATGCATATATGATTATACACATATGTATATACACATATATATCCTAACTTTACTGTTGATGCTACAGAGAGTACACAATAACTAAAAGATTACAAACTTCTCAACCAATACTAGATCCTTAGTCTCTAATAAAGAAGCCTTCTCACCAGAGACTTTCTTGGGTGAAGTTCAATGGTTTCTGTCATATACAATCACCAAGAAGTGTTGATGCAGCATGGAACTAAATATAGTAAGTTCAAAGCCTGCGGCTGAAAAGAGAAACATACCCCAGGGTATCTTTGTTTTTATTTTTAATTAATTAATTCAAACAATATTTATTGAATATGAATTCCCAATCACTATGCTCAGTGATCTTGGCCTGGGGCTGTTCAAGGTGTTGTAAGTATAGTAAAAACCCAAAGTCAAGATCCTTACCTTCCTGGATTTCTGTTTAGAGTGCCCCACTAATTACCCCAAGACAGTCAACAAAAGAATTCAGCTGTAGATTATATAACAGAACCCAGCTCAAGTCATTTCCTCAAAGTTAATTCAATGAGTAATGAGTACTTATTATGTTTCAAAGAACTCTACTAAGCACTTTAGGTAGATAATATGAAAGGCAAAAAGAATAGGATTAATCCCTGTCCTCAGCAAATCACCTTCCTGGGATGACAACACACAGAGGTATGAATTAGGTGGATGCATTGCCAAAGCAAAAGATCGTTATCCTTTCAGATGACTGGCATAGCCAACAACTACTAGGAGAAAGATGGCATTGATTTCTGCAAAGTAGTTCCAAGAGAGAGAGTTAAAAAGTACTCCAACACATTTCATCCCTAGACATTCCCTGCTCCCTCCAATAAAAAACCCATGTCAATTTACCCCAAGCATCTTGATGATTTCCTTAGTCTGACTGAAGTAAAGCTCTTTTTAGATTAATGGAGTAAACAAAACTAATTAGCAGTGATTAATTATAAGAGGGCATATTTCTAACCTATCTAAGGAATCTTAGCTCAGTTTCTGGTTCCCTTTACTCCATTCTCTTTTTTGCCTTTAAAAACAAAGAGGTAAAGATGGAGGGAATCTCGTTTTTCTGGGCACTGGGTCAAGACCACACAGCACACAGGAGCGATGGCAGCTGGCTGGGGGCCGGCCAGGACCGCGCTCCTTCTGCTTGGCCTTTGGCTGTAACCACTAGACCACATGTCTGCAGTATTTTCTGGATGACCAAAAAGGAAGACTTTTTAAACCATACTAGAAAATGGCTTTGCTTTTAGGATGTGTTTACTTGTGCTGGTGTTTTTTCCAGGATCATGGGCAGGGTTTTTGGGAACACACCTAAAAAGAATGAGGTCACATTGGCACCATGAGCCACACTTGAGCCCAATTTAGCAAACCAAAGGATAATTTTTCAAAAATGCTTATCTTGGTCCACACTTCAGCACAAAGAATATGACCTAATTCATAGATTTCCTAATATTTAAAAATGCCTCCAGCTCCTTCTATCAATATATTTTTTAAATGATATCCTTGATTTGACCACTAATAAATATGACCATTTTCTGGCTTTTAGAGTGGAAGAGAAAGTTATAGCCAGTTCAATCATTCAATGAAATGAACAAAGTCACTCCCCAAAAGATCTTTTTTTATCAACTGCTTTCCCCACAGAGGGGGGATAAAAACTGAAGCTAATCCAACCATAATCTCCACTCCCATGAATCACTGTCACAACATCTGCGAGAAGGCCAACAGTAATTGGTGCTGTTTCCTGAGGTGGGAGGTCACACTACAGAATGTCTAATAAGATCATATTATAGCCCTCAAATGTCTTTAAAGCAACAACTATAATATAGATAATAAGCACAGTAAATTGTGCAAGACAGAATATATGATGTGAGTAGATAGGGCAGAAGACAAAAATGTGCAAAACAAATTGATGTATTATAAGACAATTTACGACATGAGATTAAATATATATCAGAGAGCCTTTGGGAGAAGACAGAGAGAAACATAAATGGTTTGAGTGGGGACAGATATGAATGATTACCTAGGTGGAGGGAGCATACTGACAACAGCCCCAAACACACCCAAACACGGGAACAGAGACAGGTGCTGTCCTGATGGGATCTGAACTACCTGGATATCTGCTGATAGTAATGCTCTTTAATAAGCCAAACCTCTCAACTGTCCCAGGTTAAACGAAACTAAGAAGACGTGACAACAATATACAATGTGGGATCCTGGATGAAACTCTGGAATAGAAAGAAATATATCAGTGAGACAACTGACATAATTTGAGATCTGTAAAATAGATAATAATACTGTATCAGTGTTAGTATCCTGGTTTCATTATTACACCACTGCAGTTATGTATGATGTTGACACTGGCGGTACCTGGATAAAGGGTATTCTGGAATTCTTATACTTTTGCAACACTTTATAAGTCTGACATGATTTCAAAATTAAAAGTTAAAAAAGTAACACACATATACACACAATAGAGTCTCTGATAAATTCTTAACTTGGAAAAATATCATCTTCCAGACAGAGGAAACAAAGTAGGGAACTCTTAATTTTGCCTTAATTCTGACTCAAACTGTTAACAGAAACCTTCAGGGTTAAAGCTTAGCTCATGCCAACTTCTTCGGAGGTTAGCAGTAGTTAAGCTAGGCCACAAAAACAGGAGAAGGAACTTCCAGAAAACCTGAAATTGTATGTAGGTAATTGTATATAGGTAGAATATTAACAATATAGGTAGGGACAGAACAAGAACTGCCCTCTGAAATAAGTAGAGAGAGTGACAGGAATCTTCTATCTTTGCTCTGAGACAGAACCACAGGTAGAAGGGCTAGAAGGGCACTTCAGCCAGGTGGAGGAGGGGCATACCTATCTTAGGATTCTTGGGCTTGGAACCCTTGCAGCTGCTAGGAACTACAGCTCCTGTAGCTGAGAAGTACAGGGGCATTTTTCACTTAGGAGTCAGAAGGACATTGGTAGCAGCTGGGGAAGTCCAAGAGGTTGCAGACTATTGTGAGAACAAAGAGGTACAGCGGATCCTTGGGTTCCCATTCGGACAGCTGAGCCCAGTGAACCAGGAGAGCAGCCGCCCAGCTAGGGGAGGAGTGCCCTTAATTAGTCACTACTCCAAACAGGGACGGTGGCTAAAATATTACTGTATTTAAAAAAGGAGAAACAGAAATGGCTGAGAAACATGAGTAAAGATTTTCAATCTAACTAGTAATTTGAGAAATGCAAGTGAAAACAAAATACAATCTTCTACCATCAGATTCTCATACACGTCATAATATGCAGTGTTAGCAAAAGGGTGGAGAAAATAGGCTTCCTCATAACTGATTGGAGGAAGTATAAGTTGGTACATTTTTGTGGAGAGAGTAACTTGTCAATATCTATTAAAATATTAAATGTGCATACTATTCAATATGCAATTCCATTTGGTATGCATCCTAGACAATAAAGTAAATAGACAATAAAGTGCATACAAGGATTTTCATTACATTGTTGTTTGTAATCACGTAATGAAAGGCTGAAAACAACCTAAATGTCAAAGAGTATAAAGGTTTAATAACCTAGAGTAAAACTAGTGTCAAAAATTCTAAAAAATATAATTTATTTCTAGATGTACATGAATAGAAGTAAGTACACAAAGAAACACAAACAAAATAATATGGAGGTATAATCCAATTTCCCAGCAGCTTGGGGCCAAGGCATAGGAGGTGGAGAAACAGAAAGCAAATTGGAGGGGGGAGGGGCCTTACTTTCAGACTCATCATCAGTTCACACTATGTGACATCATTACAAAGACAGCTTTCACAAAATGGGAAGACCTGTTCTTCCAAATCATCATTCCACTGATAAAGAAGCAAGGCCTGCATCATCACCCAAGAGTGTAGCAACTTCACTCCACACTTCCTTAACCAAACACACTCATTCGATCACTTATTTTACCATACAGTGGGGATTATCAACCACCAGGCAGGAGCTGTCACAGTGAAGGAGGCTGCAGATTACTTCCTGCTCCTCCACCCATTGCCTAAAAGTTCAAACTGACAGCTAAATGAAACCACATTTTCCATACTAGAGAAAGCAGTCCCTGCTCTGCACTCTGGTGAGTTCAGGCAAGGCAACTTTAAATAAACTCTGTGCTGAAATGAGTGGAGTAATTTAGAAATGGAGGTAGAGAGAAAATCCAGGGATACCCTTCTTCTCCAAAAAGATAAAATAGTAAGAACTAACTTTGAGTAAGCACTTCACCCTGTATATTATGCTAAGCATGATACATATATGTTGATCCTTATACAACAATCGTATAAGGAAGGTATTATTATTATTATCATCCCCATTTTGCAGGCAAAGAAACATGCTCAGAGAGACTAGGTCATTCTTCAGTGTTAGAGAGCCATTAGTGGTGAGTAGGGAATTAAACTCAGGCTGCCCAAGCCCACATTCTTAACCACCATGACACTCTGCCTCTGATCCTGGGGCTGAACAGTCATCATTCTTACTTGTTTTCTTCACATACTCTAACAGCTCACGCTTTCACACATCAGGTGCAGGACACAAGATGCAATGCAACTGCCCATTTATTCTCAGGGTTCTTAAAGATCTTGGGTCTAGAGTTTGGGCATAGTAGAGAAAGGTAAGAGAAGGGCACACTTTGTTCTGTCTCGAAGTCCACAAAGACTAAAATAGAACATTTCTTTAAATGGAAGTGAGCAGAAGGAAGCCATACTGTCTTATCCTCCCACTAGAAGTGGTTTTTCCTTAGTTTCCCCTTCCTTTTCCCTTCTTCCACTGCAGTAGCTACAACAGGGAAGCTCTATTTAAAAGTGAAGGTATGTACCATTTAACTATGGCTTCCTAATAATTCAGCAGTGTGTTGGTTGTAGTAAAACAGCACAGAGCTAGAAGCTAGGAGACCTGGATTAGCTACCCGAGATGAGCAACTGACTGGCCTTTTTAGGCAGTGTTTCCTCTCATATAAATAAGAGTGTAACACTAGCTTAGGGATGTGCTCCTTTCTGCTCCACAGCTGGGAGATGGAGCCATATGAAACCACCAGTACCTGGCTACTTTTTGACTTACAAAGGTTGAAGTTTCATAGCTTCGAACTAGTACATGGATTTACATGTAATCTTTGATGCTATATATACCATTTGTTTCTTCCTAATTTAATTCACATAATTCTGGCATCTGCCGATCTTCTAACCTTCTGGCTGCCAGAAGAAATTCAAGTACTGGCTCAAAGTGAAGAAATAGTTAATTTCACTAAGGAATCCTTGGGATGTGGAGGAGGACAAAAACCTCTAAAAGTATGAACAGAAACACTTCCAGACAGACACCACTAAACACAGCCAAAGGACTACATGGGAACACAGTTTACAGAGGATGACCCTAGCTCGGAGGTTCCAGGTTACCTACTAGTCTCACTGACTTGCTGAGTCATCTTTCCATTGTGGAGAGAGAATACTTCAGGTTGAGTGTGTATGAGTTGGCAATGACAGGGGCCTGGTAGTGATTTCAATCTGCTTGCTTTTAGCAAATACGCTTACTAGCAATGTGTTAGTAAGGTCTAACCCTCATGTAGCAATTCTTTGGTTTTCCCTCAGGGGAAAACTTTTCCCTGCCATTTATGAAGTACTAGTGCAGTGAGCAAGTGAGGCAGGTATGATTAATTCATCTATCCATCCTCTAATCCAAGTATTTAGTTCAATTCAAATATGCGATGACTCTGGAATTATATAAACTCTCTTTGCACTTGACTTACAGAGATCAACAAACAATGGCCAGTGACTAAAATCTAGCTTTCTACCTGGTTTTGTACACTAAGTTTTATTAAAACATAGTCATGCCCATTCATTCACATATTATCCGTGGCTGCTTTTGAGCTACAACAGCAAAGTTGAGTAGCTGTAAAACCTAAAATATTTACTGTCTGGCCCCTTATAGAAAGAGTTTCCCTGTTCTTGATGATGAGATGTAAGCCTGAAACAGTTAGAAGCATACCACCATGACACGGAGAGAAACCGCTGGAAATGAAGTCAACACAAAAGAAGAAACTAACACCAAACATGGTATTCAAATGGGCCAGAACTGGCAGGCTCCATTATTTTCCAGTTATGTAAGTCCACCAATCCAGCTTTTTCCTACATAAGTTTGACCTGGGTTCCCATCATTTGAATTCAAATCCACCACACAGATAAAATCCATAATGCTCATTGTAGATAACACAGCTCTAATTTCTTCCTACATCATCTACCCATCAATATCATAAAGATATTTTGACATTTATTCAGACTAGAATGTCACTGTAAAATCAACTGATTTGGGGTTAAGGTTTTTTTAAATCAACAACCATCCTGAGATATTCTTGAACAATGAAAGAACAAACAGGGTGGAAACCAAAATAACTCCCCCAATCCAACACTGAATAATCAAGCACAGATCAACTGGGGTAGAAGTAAAAAACAAGGGTAGGTGCCACCATTAACGTCTCCCTAAACTGAGGGGAACACTCTTAGACCAGCTAGAGAAAAAGATGTCTGTTCCCTTACCAAACCCAAAACTCCCAAGAGAACAGATTTAGCTAATTAGGGAGACGGTGATTAAAACTGGAGCTGCTAATTGTCTACTGGGTGTATATCACCAGTTATGTTCCCTACAGGCTCCCGGCAATGGGATACAAAATTAAGCCTAATATTCCCACCAATTATACAATCATCATTTGTCTGTATTTATCTCTCTCTTTAGGGAACTAGAAAGCACACAGAGGTATAGTTTTAAATGCAAACTATACGCTCCTGTGAGAAAATAATGTTATATTATGTTTAGAAACAGAACTGTTTTGTGTTTAAACTTGTTTTAATGTGTACATTGTGGAGCAAAGAAATGCTTCTTTCAACTACACAGCTTTCCATCTGCAGAAGCCAGATATTAATGTACAGGAAAACTAAAGTGATTAGTAAGAAGACCAATTCCGTCCTGACAGAGAACAAATATCAAGTGGTGGGGAGAGGGAGAAAAGACAGGCCCAAAACGGAGTTGGTAAAGCAGCTTTAAAACTTCAGCTTATTGGAGACGAACAAAACAAAACAAAACAAAAAAAACACACCAAAGTACTGGCTTCTTTATCCATAGTAAAAATAGTATGCCCTGACAGGATTTTTCTTCTTGGGTATTTCCTCCCCTACAAGTTGAAAAATAATTCAAAGGAGTCAGAGAAAGTAGTGTAAAAATTAACTAAGGTTTCTTAGAAGGGAATTTAACATGTTTCTCTACTAAACATGAAAATCAATTATGTCTAGGGCTAGACATGGGTTCAAATTCTAGCTTTGCCACTGTGGTGAAGGCTATTAACTACCCTACCACTGTATCCTTTCTCTTCTTCCTTGAAGCGTTAAGATGCCTGGGGACTGGCTGGGCTCATGGCTGTTTATGCACAGCTTAGATTTCTCATCCTCCTCTGCAGACAGATGTGGCCATATATTATGCATGGTCCAATGAAAGTGGTGTGTGTACCTTCTGGGCCCTGGGTATTTTCATCCCTGTTATCTGGTTGGAAAATGGCAATGACTAGAACAACCTGGGAAGCCGTGGTTTAGGATGACAGATGACCCTGACAAGCATGGACTGCTCACTTCTGGGCACTGAGGATGAAATAAACTTCCATCTTATTTAAGCCACTGTACTTCAAAGTCTCTTTGTTATGGCAACTTAGCCTGTACCCTACTAATACAGCTACTTATACCAGTACAACTTGGGGCAAGTGACTTAACCTCAGTTTCCTCACCCATGAAATGGTAAGGAACTAAGAAAAATAAATAGTTTAAGAGAGATGCCAAATCAAAGAGATGTGTCTTACACCCAAAAAAGTGCTCCTTTAATGACAGATGATAATGGCAAAGATGAAGGACTACTTAGGAAACCACTTTCAAAGGCCTCTGAAATCAAGCAGCTATTGTGCCCACGAAGCCCTGAAGGTAGAAATGTGTATCTGCTTTTGAGAAAGTTTCTATCAGTAACAACATATTGAGGGAAATAAGAATTACCTTATATTTTAGCCCAGGAGAAGAATTCAGATTAAATATTTAATTAGAGTTGAGCAAACTGTGTCAAAATGTTTAAATAATTCTTTAAATTGTGCTCTCTATCATTAGATGTTAGGCAAACACTTGTTATTTGTTTATGCTTAGTTGATTGAACTGAGTTCCATTATTTGTATAAAAAACAACTGAGTAGAAAGGTGCATTCATCAATACAGATCACCAAACCAGGGTAGGCTGAGAAAAAAGCACACAAATGAACTGGAATCATCTCTACTGGACACCCAGCTTGACACAGAGAGTTCTATAGTCAATGAAGGCCTTGGCCTGATATCCCTTGCACACATCTACCCCTCTGGATAGTGCTTTTGCAAGTAATGATTATTGGCCCTCTGAGAGTGTGAATTCTTTTTATCTTTTACTTGTGGGACATGGTTAAACTGCCCTCTTAGGATTTCTGCAACCTTGCGATTTGCTGAACTCTGGAGGTGATATCTTTGGCATCACGACTCGAGGGACTTCCCCAGAGCTCTTGCGTGGTTTTACATGTCACAAGATGCAGGAAAACCACAAGATTACATCACCCAGCAGAGGCCAGCATCTCTGAAATGGGAGTATGGATCACATTACCAGACTAAACCCCTTCCATCAGCTCTAATAATCTCACTGTGTATAATCTCATTGTGTATAACGGGATGTGGGCTGCTATGGCAAAGAGAGGCTGAACCAGAAGTGGGTGAGAAAATATACTGCATAATCTGTATACACTTTTATCCCATTAAAATGCAATTGAAATAATGCTTTGCATCCTACTTCACGGAAGCATGAATAAATATTCACTAAGCACAACTAGACTCTGGCTCCTCTAAGAGACTTAGGGGTGCTACAATTGCCTCAGCAAAGGGGGAGTTCTAGTACAGTGTCACACAGAACCCACACCTTAGAAATAAAGGCGGAAGCACAGGGACGGCACCCACACAGAAGCAAGACCAACATCTACAAACATCAGCCCAGGAATTAAAGAAAAAAACAAAACTCCCTCCAGTACATTGGTCTTCAGAACCCCAAGGCTTTGGAGCACCAGCAACAATCACCGCATAGGGAAGCAGCATCCAACTCAGGACCTTTATTCCTCTACTTCCCTGAATTGTACTTACAGGTTCCCGGCCATCCATGGCTTCCATCCAGAGCCTCCGGTCCTCTTCTGACAGTGCCTGCATAGTGATAACCCCTGGCCTGCAGAGAAAGAAAGACACAGATGTGAACCCAGGTAGAGAGATCCTGACAAAGGTGAACCTTATAGAAGCACCCATGGCACAGAAGGAGAGGTCCCTAGGGCTAACTACACAAAGAGAGGCACTCCCCTTGGCTTTTCTGAGCCATCATCTTCCAGTCTCAGGAAGCAAAGCCATGGTCCCAAGTTCCTTTCAATAAGTCCCTCTCATAAGTCCCTCTCCATAAGTCCCTCTCAATAAGCTCAATAAGCCCCAGGGAGGTGGGAAGAAATACAGAGGATGTGACTCTACTTACAGATAAGGAAAATAAGATAATTAAAGTGATGCCCTTAGCCCTTGTTTATTCCTTGAGATCTTGTTCATTCCTGTTCTCCAAAATGATTAATAGAGTGCTCTACTCACAGTAGGAGTGCAATAAATATGTATTAAAGTGAATGGACTTGAGATAAAAGAAGGCAAAACATCTAAGCTGGAGTGATTCTAGTCTAATAGCTAGTTCAATGCTTCTAAACTGCTTTTGAGATGGAGAAGTTTTATGGAGGTAATCAGCCTTGCAATTATGATTATATTAAATGTACAGTATTCTTTAAGTGAATACTTGCTACACCAGGTGCTAAGTTCTTCACACATTTGCTCTTTCACCCTCTTACTGAAATCTGCTTGCTCTTTCAAACTGAGCACAAACCCTCCAGAAAGTATACACATGGTATCAAATGATGTTTGTTGAATTCCCGTTACAGATGGTACTCCAAGAGGAGAGACGTGTACCATAAAAAGGAACCTGGGAGAAGTCTATGCTCATTAAAGAAGTTCTTTACTTAGGGTCCACAGATGGGTCCCAGAGAGTCCATAAACCACCTTCCCCCCTCTAAACATCTGCATATTTTTCTGTAAAAGCAATTCAAACTATCAGATTATCAGCGAAGACTGCAGCCCTCAAAAACTTAAGAATTGCTTAGGTAAACCCTTGCCTTTAAAGTTTGAGAAAGCCTAAAAGGGAGAAAGAAGGGCACGGTGAAAGAATTAAACCCTGTTACCATCTGAGTCCACAGCAGTGCCGAGGATCACCGCACAGCACAACCCTGAGACGCATGGGGCTCTGCCGTGCCTTGAGTACCCCAGCGGGGGCTCCACAAGCACTGAGCCTGGTCCTTCAACCCACCCACAGTCACTGCTCCTGGCTCATTCTCATGGTTCCAATGAACACGCTAGACCTATTCATGTGGAACATATTTTAAATATCATATGCTTCTTTTCCTTGATCAATCCTCAATATCCCTTAAGAAAACATTTTTTAAAATATGAACATTTAAGTACAGAGGGGTTGGAGAATTGAGGTGCACTCTTGTGAGGGTATGAATGTGTGAGGTTGCGAATAACAGTGTGGGTGTGTGTGAAGGAGAGAGAGAGAGAAAGGGAGGAGTAACAAGGGCGGGGGGGCAGGGGTGTATGTGGGCATGAGGGGTGGGCAAGTGGATGGATGAGATGGTGTATGGAGCATGAGATGCAGGTGCTAGGACAGACAGTCCTGAGAGGTGGCCATTCCTATGAAGGCCACGGTGGGCACTGGCACCCTAAAACAAACTTGACTCGGAAGATGTAATAACTTCTCTCTCCACCCACACTTGCCAGGGTTCTCCCTCCTCTTCTCAGACATTCTCATTCTCAGACCCTCAGACCCCAAGAGCCCATTTCCCACCATCACCCAATTCAGTGTGCCAGACCCACTGGGTGTCTGCAGAGTGCTAGCAGCCACCACTCCACAGACATGATCCTACAGTTTGAGGACATAGTGAATTGATTCTACCCTTCCACCTTTCAAAGAGCTGAACACAAAGCCTTAAGGCTCTAAAATTAAATGAAGGGCTGCAAAGCTACTGTCCAGTGCAGAATCTCAAGTCTCTGGACCTAATCTGTGAGTGTTGCTTAAAGTGTGCCTGGACCACGGACTTCAGAATCAGGAATGCCCAACCCCTGGAGCGTTCCCAACCCCACCTTACTGAATCTGAACTTCTGAGCTGGGCCTGCAAACTTGGATTTTAACCAACTCCCCAGGTGATCCTGATGTACAGTTCAATCTGAGACCCACTGCCATTGGCTGCCCACTCACCCCCACCTTTTCCTTCCTGTTCTCCCTGCCCTGGAGAGCAAAGACACCCTCCTCTCTACAATGGAGTCACGTAGACAATGTTCTCCAAGTCACTTCCTGCTAGGTGCTCACCAGCAAACAGTGAGACCACAATAGTTGCCTAGCATACCAAGTTCTCAGGGACCTCATAAATGTCACATCAACTTCATGGCACACGGTGTGAAATTTCCACTCAGGGTCACAAAGAGGAAGCTCTGACAAACTCAGAGGCTGTGAAGGGTGAACCAGTTGGATTTCCTAGAACCAAGGAAATGGGTCAACTTTCTTTATTCTGGAATCAAGCAATAAGTTTCTCTCTATATTTTCCCTCCCTTTGCCCCCATCAGCCACCATTCCTTAAAACAAAAGGAGCAAAACTCTCAATGACTCTTCACTTTCCATGTCAGTCCCTATAAGATAGCATACTTTCATATGTAGTGTGAACTTACTTCATGTTTGAAATGCATTTGACTTTTCATGACAAGAGTGGAGAGAAAAAAGAGAAAACTCACTAGGAGTGTAGGCTGTGTGGAATGAAGAAGAAGAAGTATTGTAGGTTGTGGAATGAGGAAGAAAAACTGTAACACGATGAAAGAGAAATGAAGTCAATGATCAGAACTCTTTCTATTTCCACTAAGAACTGTGATCCTATCAAACACCATAATAAGAACTACAATAAAAACCTAGCACTGTGTGCCAGATGACATACTAAGCACTATATATAAATTAATTCATTTAATCTTCACAATGTCATAATACGTAGGTGTACTCTCATTATCCCACTTGGTAGATGAGCAAAACCAGGCTCAAACAGGCTGAGTACATCGTCCACAGTTACCGAGTCAGGATCTGAACCCAGCAGTGCAGTGCTGCACACAGGCTGTGGCAAATGTAAACACACTGCAGCCACCAGAAAGCTCACACTGACCACCCAGGTGCTCTGCCGTCGGAACGGACTAGGCCCTCCTGTAAGTACTTTAGGGAGCTCCTGCACATGATCAGATGAGTTCAAACAACAAAGGGCTCTGTGAACCTAGAGTGCTTCGTAAGTACAAGGGCTCAGAACACCACTCCAGGCCAATCCAAAACCAAGGATTCAATAGTGTCCAGTTTGACTGTGGCTTATTTTCTACAGCAGTGGCTCCCTCCACATTTTTTTTCTGCCTGAAAATGCCCAAGAGATTGATAGGCAAAGCATTTTTCAAAAAAACACAAAATGCACTAATCATAAAGAAAAAATATGGATAAATCGGACTTCATCAAAATGAAGAACTTCCATTCACCAAAGGATACCATGAAGAGAGTGAAAAGACTAACTACAGAGTAAGACAAGATACTTGTAACTCATATCTCCAATAAGTCTCTCATTCAGAATATGTAAAGAATGCCAACAAATAAGTAATAAAAATGAACAACTCAATAAAATAGATAAAAGACTTTAATAGCCACTTCATAAAAAAGGACAAATAAATGGCTGACAAGCATAAGAAATTGGGCTCAACATGATGACTCATCAGGGAACTACAACGAAAACCACAATGAAATATAACAAACATCTTCCTGAATGGAGCTCATTCAAAGACCACCAATAAATACCAAGTCCTGACAAGATGTAGAGCCACCCGAAGTCTCTCATATTCTGGTAGGAGAGTAAGGTGATAAAACCAAACAAAACTAAACATACCCCCAACTCTATGACCTAGCAATTCTACCTCTAGACATATACCCAAGAGAGATGAGAGTGTATGTTCACCAAAATACATATTTGAGAATGCTCACAGTTTTATGCACTATGGCCAAAATCTGCAACAACAAAATACCGAATATGCATCAAAGAGAATAAACTGTTTTATATTTAAACAATGGAATGTCACACAACAATAAAAAAGAACCAACTACTGCTACATACAACAACTCGAATGAATCTCATAGACATAATAATGAGGGAAAGAAGCTTGACATAAAAGACTACAAATGGTGTGATTCCATTTACAGGGTGTTCAAATACTGGCATCCACAGTGACAGACATCAAAACAGTAATTCTGTCTTGGGGAAGGGGTATGGGAAATGAATGGGGCATGGACACAAGGAAAACTGTAGGGGCGACAGAAACTTGACCTGGGTGTTGCACAGGCACTGTGTGTGTGTGTGCGTGCACGTGTAGTCATTAAGATATAGACTTTAGGTTTGGGCATCTTATTGTGATTATACCTCAATAAAAAAGTGTTTTTAAATAACTCAAACTCACCAGTTATCCTGATTCTAGTTTTTTCTTTGCTGCATAAGCTTAGGAGACACGTTATTTTACTATGCTATTCTTCTTCCAAATGTAGATACTGAGAGAGCCTACCCTCCTGGGGTTGTCGTGAAGATTAAATGAAAGATGTATAAGGCATTTCAGAGTGTCAGACATGCAGTAAATGCTCCCAAAATCAGTTATCACAGGGGCAAATGGGGCCTGAAGAGGAGGAAGACAGGATGGCAACTGTGGAGTAGAGTAAAAATTATGGAGGGAGATCGGCAGGCATGTATAGTTTAAAAAGGAAAATAAAGAACCACAGGCCCTTCTGATACTCATGAACCTCACCCCCAAAATACTCACAAACAGCCCTGAAAATCACACCCCTGCCACAGAGCAAGCCAGGCCAAAGGCTGAAGTGACATGCAGGCTCTGACATCATAGCCATTTCCTTTTTCCTCCTGAGTGAAACATCAGAGTCCCCTTTTTCCCCCTTTTGGAATTAATGCCTAATAATTGATAAGAACAAAGAAGGAGCCCTTAGCCAATTCTAGAACATCTGCAAGGAACTCCAGATGAGAAAAGGAACAAATGACTTAAAATCCTTTCTAGAACTCAAGCCTACAATTCTGCTTAAAATATAGCACCTACTTTTCACTCTGAATCAGCCCTTGGTTAGGGCTATATCTAGACCAGCTTGAGGATCATGATCAAGGATCTGCAATTTTCTCTAAAGTGGCACCCTACCTCTCACACTACAGGAGCAGTGCAGAAAAGAGTTATCCATCTATCCCGGGGAAACTGGTACCCACCACCTTTTCTCCTCCAACTCTGGCCTCTGAAAAGAGCCCACAGAAAGCCACACATCATTTAGCAACACATCTAAGTAGCTGGGACAATTGATGTCAGCTCAGAGCCTTCTTATCAGCCAAGAACAAGCAGAATCACAACCAGTCCTGACTCCAGGGTTACTCGACAGCTTTCCTACCCTAATCTTATGCCTGAATCTGAGTCAACAATAGTGATCTCAGTGGCTTGGCAATTTACCCATTTCCTACTGGACAAGGAAATGCTATTACTAACTCCACCCCACTGAAACAAACACACTCAGAATCTAACAGTACTGTTCTTTCTAAATAAACCTCCAAAGAGCTAGGGTTTACTCATTCATAAGATTATAAATTTTCTGTTGGCAAGAGTTTGGTCCCAGCTTCCATCCACACTTACAGTACATTTAAGGGTCAAGTTCAGAGTAAAAGGAGGACTGTGGCACCCACAGAACCACATGTTCTCACGGCCTGTGCTTGAAACCTGCCTCACTATGTTTATATAGCAAGACAAAGGGAAATGATGAAAGCCTGGAGAACGGGGCTGCCCTCCACAGGTGAAAGAGCTGTGCAAGTGCCAGGGAGAGAAAGTGCTCCTTTGCCGCTAAAGTGCTCCTGGGAAACTGATTTCTAACAGCTTCTGAGCAGTTATAAGAGCTCAAGACTCAGTAAATCTTCATTTTCACAAATATATGGCAGACATTCATTTACACAAAATAGGGCCAAAGTCAGGCAGAATAAACTTGGAGAATGACATCTCTTCCATGTCTGTGTAAGAGATTGCAGGCTCAAATAGAGACCAGGCAAGTAAGCAAAATGAGTGAAACTGGGGAAGAAATTCTTTACTGCCCCAACAAAAGTAGGCTTGGTCTCATTTTCATTAGGACATATAGCTTTTTGTTTTTCGTTTGCACTTTTACTTTTTGTAGAGACATAGGAACAAAAGAGTATTTTCCCTCTATCAGAAAAATAACAGTGCAAGGCAAAGTGACAGCAGTCACCTGTCATCATGGCAGAGACTGCAGCCCAATGAAAGGCTG
This sequence comes from Tonatia bakeri, assembly GCA_004024845.1. NCBI lineage: Eukaryota > Metazoa > Chordata > Mammalia > Chiroptera > Phyllostomidae > Tonatia > Tonatia bakeri. Next base: position 171,534 of record PVIA01000466.1, read on the forward strand.
TGCCCCACCTCCCAGAGTGACCCATCATTCAGCTCTGCAAATAGCTGATACATGAGAAGGCAAGACCAGCATTTACAGACTTTTCCAACTTTAAGATGCTGCCTCAAACACTACTCAAGCCAAACCAAACACACCTGTGGACCACCAGTTTGCAATGTCTGGTACCTGTGTCTGTCTGTCTCTGCCTCTCTCCACCCAAGCTCCACTCTAGGTTATCATGTCATGTTATAGAATCATCTCATGCAATAGGATCAATAATGACGTATGTCTGTGCTCTTGGTTAACCTCAAAGTCAAAAACAGCAAAGCATCTCCAGTTCACCAACAGAGGAAGAACTTGGACGACTTTCCCATTTCTCTCAATGCTCAGGACCCAATCGTCATTGCTGAAGGACAACATTAATCTACTGTTTGGAGATTAAAAGTTATAAATCTGCACAAACTATGCATGCTCTGAGGTAATCAACTACTAAAAGTCCCTGCCCATTACAGACCCCTGTGCACAAGAAGAATATATAATACGCCATGAGAAGCTGGGCAGGATCCAGGTAAAAGAGATAGAAAAGTGAGCCCTGGCTGGTGTAGCTCAGTGGATTGAGAACGGGCTGCGAACCAGGCATCGCAGGTTCAATTCCCAGTCAGGGCACATGCCTAGGTTGCAGGCCATGTCCCCCAGCAACCGCACATTGATGTTTCTCTCTCTCTCTCTCTCCCTCTCTCTCTCTCTCTCTATTTCTCCCTCCCTTCCCTCTCTAAAAATAAATAAATAAAATCTTAAAAAAAAAAGAGAGAGAGATAGAAAAGTGAGAAAGAAACCAGAAGTTGTGAACTGGTGGCCCACAAACTGTCGGTAAGATTTATTGTTTATAACGGGCCAAGCACTATGCTAAGGACTTTACATTTACATATATTATCATTTATTCTTCACAATAACTGTATGAATTAGGTACTATCACTATACATCTTTAAAAAAAAACTGATTTTCAGAAATTACTTATATAATGTCACACTGCTAGCAGGTGGCAAAGCCTCAGCTTGAACCCAGTCTGCCTGACTTGAAAAGCAAAGCCCACACCTTAACCACCATGCGGTACTGCCCTCATGTGCATGCTGGATAGGTACTGAGATCCAGGATCACCAACTCCCTAGGAGGGAGAGGCACCAGACACACCTCTCCTCTGTCTCTGTCTTTCTCACATACACATACATACACACACACACATACATACATACATACACCCTTAAGAAGTTTTTACAATAGAAACAATCTTCTAATTAATTTTTTTCTAGTTAATTAGCTGTGAAGAGACAGGATGGTGGTGCTCCAACATGTTCTGTAGTTGTCCCCTCGGTGCACTGGCCCTGGCCTTTAGCAAGTGGTACAGGCCAAGGTCAGCCCCCACCTGTGTTCTGCCTGGGGCACCCTGCCTGAGCTATAAAGCAATCTGAGATGACTGCTACTTGTGCTGGGTTTGGAGATTCCTAGGTGAAGCCAATCTGTGAATCTAGGCTGGCTGCTGCTAGTGTCGGGCCTGGGACTCACTGAGGCCAGCTATTGCTTGTTTGATAGGATTTAGGAAGTTGTGAAGCATTAGCCAGGACTGGCCATCCACATGGGAAAGCAGCTTGGGTGGGCACATAAATTGGGTGGAGCTGAGTCTCTGGGGATCTCCAAGGTGGGTCAAACACTGTTAGTCAGTTTGATGGAGTCTCAGGGATGGCACCAGCTTGCTGGCTCTGTGTGAGGGGGGCTCAGCAAAGGGAAAATGTTCTCTGTTCTCCTTTATGCCAGACACTTCAGTTCCTCCCTGTTACCCACTAGTGCCTTTCAAGCTGCTGTCCTGGTGCTGGAGCTTAGAGGAAGTGAGTCTAAGTAGGTGAGTCCATGTGTGGGTTCTTTAAGAGGGACTGCTTGAAGCTCCAGCAATTTCTCCCACCAACTCAATCCCCACTGGTTTTTGCAGCCAGAAGTTGTGGGGACTTATCTTCCTGGCACTGGAACCCTGGGCTGGGGGGCATGGTGTGGGGCTGGGACTCCTCACTCCTGAGGTATCCCTCCCAAATTTTTATCCACCACACGTGGGTGAGGGATCAGCCCATTCTGCGTCTGTACCCCTCCTACCAGTCTGGATGGATGTGGTTTCTTTAATTCCATAGCTGTCAGACTTCCATTCAACTTGATTTCTGACAGTTCAGAGTGATGACTGTTCTATATTTTAGTTGTAATTTTGATGTGGTTATGCAAAGAGGTGAGCCATGTCTGCCTACACCACTATCCTGACCTGAAGTACTCCTAATTAATTATTTAGAAAGGATCTGATACTAATGAATGAATTTGGTTATAACCTATTACAGCCTACAGCACTGACCTCTTGGGAGAAAATGTCCTAAAATAATTAGTAACACAGCAATAATAACGATCCATAGAGTAACTATGTCCAATAACATCAGTTAATTCCCTACACATTTTTATTTTAAAGGTGACTGATGTCACAAAACCTCAGGAAGCCCAAAGAAATTGTTGGCCCATTAAGTTGCATGGTTCCTAAGGGTAACAGATATTGACTGAGTGCCTATTACATGCCAACTATGAGGTTAAGCGCTCGGGACACAGGAGTAAGCAAATTTTAACACACTGTACCAGAAGAAAGCATCAGGAGAAAACATTATTAATTCCTGGGATGAGTAAGACTCAGAAAAAATGCAAGCACCTGTTGCCACACTTCATAACAAAAAATAAAAAAATATTCTAATTCAAGAAATGTCCTAGTTCATTTATAAATATTTTTTCATTATTATGATTCTCTCTCATGGTCAACAGAAATGCACATAAGTAGAATTTACTAACTGAATTGTTTCCCCTCTTCAGATTTATGTAGCAGAAAAATTTTGGTATAGGTTTTTTAAAAATAAATATTTTATATGTAGAAATTGGAAAACAAACTAGTATACCCAGTCAATAAACTCCCAAATTTCACTATGCGGATTCAAGAATAGAAATAAGGTTGACTTACTTCATACCACAGTCCATTAACCCCATTCTCACTCAAACCAGAATCAAACAGCAAATACTCTCTAATAAAAAAAAATCTCAATGACAAGTTCAAACTACATGAATTCTAAAAATTCCAAGAACTTCTCAAGTAGATTATTTTATGGAACAGCCAAAAAGCAATCCAGAAAGTACAATATTTCCGCCTGTTCTACCCCCACCCAAATCATAGAAGTCAAAGCAGTATAACACCCTCTGAGGAAGGAAAAAGCCATTTCCTCTCTGAAATGTCACTGGCACTGAGACCAGGGCTCTAATCCATCCAGCAGGAAGGCAAAATCAAATATTATTTCAAACAAGGGGTGAGAAGGGGAGGTGAGGGGAAGTTTGAAACCAGGAAAAATGGATTCATCTGTTGCAAAAGATAAAGGCACACTGCACCATGAGGAAAGTAGGACTGCCTGGGTCTCAGCACACACCAGGCAGCCGAAATCACCCCACTATTTTCTTCACCATACTCAAATACACAGTCCCTGAAGCCAAGAGCCTGACACTTCAGAAAGCAAGGTAAAATGTGATGTTTACACAGAGGCTAGATTAACTGTGCGTGCTTGCTTTTACAAGAAAGTAGGTATGAAGTGATCCATCATAAAAGTTGGGAGGAATTTCTAGAGAAGAATGAGTCATTTAGAATACCTTTCCCTTAAAGAGTAATATTCACATGATTTCTTCTACAGAACCCCCCCCACACACACACACCACCGCCACCACCACCACCACCACCCCACCCCCCCAACCCCCCCCCACTGACTCCTGTCAATGTATAAAGGACAGCTAATTTTCAACTGGGCAGCCTCATAGTAATACATGTACAACACTGCCATCTAGAGGCTGAATACTGAAACAAAGTCTGTTACATAAGCTGATTCTTTTCAGAAAATAAAATCTACCCTCACAATCTCCCAGACACACAAACAAGTGCATGCACACACACACCACATACCAAATTGGAAGTAACAGTATTAATTTAGCTTCAAAATTATTATGGTTTTCTTTTTAGGTCATAAATTGGAAGGAGGAACATAAGACATTTTACCTTGTGCAGGAAATATATATATATAAAAAACAGGTTATCACATATATACTTTGAAAATAGAATCTTCCTGTAGTAGCCCCTTTGCACATATACATTCAATACACCTGTATTTACTCGCAGCTTATAGGTGACTGGAAAATTGGTGACATTATAGGAAAAGGAACACCATCAGGATGGGTAAAAAGAAGCTAAAAGACAGAACCACCAAACCTAAGGTTCACCATAAGAACAATGAATTCCCAGGTTTTATGGAGAGGAAAAAAATCAAAGCCACAACCTTTTCCAACACATGACTGCATCAGAGATTAATATTAATGCATCCCATCTTCAAAACAATTCTGCAAAGTAGGTATGCTAAGCCCCACCTTACAGATGTGGCCGCCTGCCCAAACTCACATGGCTGGTAGGGGGCAAATCCTAAATTCAAACTTAGGGCTGCTTAGATCTTTTACCTGTATCATGCAGCCTACTATAAAAACATACTTGAAATAAAGGTGGTGGCCTATTAGAGGGTATAAATAGATTCTTCAGATCTTCCACATGTCCTCCTAGCCTCCACTATCCTTACTTTAACCAACCTTCCATTTTCCTGGGGGTTTTGTCCTATCTACACAGACATGCAGATCATGCATGTACTTGAAGTCTTAGTTTAAAAAGCAATTAACATGTTTAAGCTCCTATAATCTCTTTCACAATAGTTCACCAACATCCCCAAAGGAAAAATAATGTAACTCAAAAATTGCACTTCATAAAAAAACAAATTGAACAGCCATATGCACACAGTACTGTATTAAAAGCTGTATAACATGATGTTATTCTGCCTCTGGGAGCTAATTACCTGAGGCAGATATTTAGAAATGAGCAGAGGTACATAAAACATGCCTAATTAAACAACCAGCCAACCAACACAAAGAAAAGCTCATATACTGTGCAAATACACAGGACACGGTGGGAAGACAAGGATAGAGGTGATAATCGGGTGACATTCCTCACTGGGACTGGTCCAGTAGAAGGCTGTCTCTCTTTAGGTATTGGTAGAAAGCTTGCAAAAGGAGGATTTCAGATTTGGTTTGAAAGAAAAATAGATGATGATTTTTAAGAAAGTCCAACAGATTCATAGTGCTTCACTGAACTTGATTATCTCTACTGCCACTGTAGTGTCTGGCATATAGTTATGCCACATAAATGAGGACAAGAGGAAAGGAAAGAGAAAATGAACTCAGGGTATTCTGGTCATGACATCATTCTTTGTAAGAATGAAAGGCTAAGGTCCCCCTGTATGTTACATTTCCCCCTAGCATTCTACTCCTCCATGTTTGCTGGAACACTCAACATACTCTACCTTTATAGTAGAGCCTTTAACTACATGAATGTGTGTGTGTGCATTCTAGACTCAAAGGTAAGTTTTGTGAAGGCAAGAACTATGCTTGTCTTGGTCCCCATTACACCCCTACAACCAACTATCCTTGTCATCTCCAATAAGTTGTCCTTTGTAGCCACCTCTGGAGCATGCCTATGCTAGGGATGGGGTATTTAACACTCCTCATAATATCTTCAAATGTATGGACTTCTGTAGGAGGCAGCTAGTCCTGGAAAAAATGAAGCATTCTCATCATTTCCTTTCCCCAAGTATAAACATTACCCCTCAAGAGGCTACTTCAGTGCATCAAAAAGAAGCCTTTTGTTTCTATTATTTTCCATATGGTTTAGTGGCTCCTCCAGGAAAACATTTGGGAGAAAACCATATGTCACTTACATCTGTGAAAAATTCCTTAAAAATAAACAAATCCAAGGATGTTGGGAGATGAGTACCACCACAATTCTTTAGTTTAAACAAATATTTTCCCTATGTTTGCTCACTAATTTCCATAAAAGCTGCAAGGTGGAGTTAATCATTTAAAGTGACTGAAGACAGACATTGGTAAGTATAAACAATGCACATACCATTACCACTAATTCACATGCTGTTTTTAGATGAAGTCCATTTTTTTAATTTTTATTTTTCCATTACAGTTGACATTCAATATTATTTTATATTAGTTTCAGGTATATAGCATAGTGGTTAGACAAGTATATAATTCACAAAGTTATCCCCCCAAGAGAAGAAGTCCCTTTTTCACTCAGGAATTTTACACTGAACTGTCTCCAAAAGAAATGACACACTTTCACAAGAAATGATAAATCTAGTATTTATTCAATTAGCCATTATAAAATACAAACTTTCCAATGCCCTTTGCTATCTATTAGAAGTGGCTAGCCCTGGAAGCGGCAGTCTCTACCTAGTCAGACAAGTTCTTAAGGTGTCAAAATACCAAACTGTTGAAAATAAAAAAAGACAAGTAATACGGCAGAACTACAGATTTTGCCACGTATAATGAGCACCCACGTTTTTGTGCGCATTATACACAGGATTGTTATACCCATTATTATACTCATGGTATGTACTCATACCCATGTATAATATGCATCCTTATTTTTCCCTCAAAAATTCAGGCAAAAAAGTGTGCATTATCTATGGCAAGATACAGTGTCTACACACTTCCTGATTATTAAGAGATTTAGCAGCCTCATTCTGCACCGTGACTCAAACCCCTCATTTCATGCCAAAGGAAGAAGAGAAGCAACTTAGAGGAAATCAACTTCCCAAACCCGCTGAATATTTTGAATGTGACACATTTGCTCTCAGCTTATAACTGGGACATGCAAAGGTTTTTGGGCACAGTGAAGGAGGAAGTGTCAACAAGGGTAGGAATGAGATGGAAGAACCATGGTGAGTTTTAATTGCCTAAAAAGTGACTCTAACTTCTGGGTAAACATCTGAAGGAGAAAACAGAAAACAACTGTCTCTGGAAGCATCTCTGTCTAACAGAGAGCTACGATGCAAGGCAGGTCCTCAACCCAACAGCCGTGTGAACATACGATCATCTCTAGGAACTACACATTTGACCAGCATCGAACAACCAGCTCTACTTCCAAACAAACACATTTTCTTAACCTCTTTCATGGAGACCAACAATATAAATTCCTTTAAATTTTATGCTTAGAATGAAGAAATGTCTGTAAGAGCTTAACCCATCCTGATTTAAGATTTGTTTAAAATCAAGAATAAGCAATTTTAATTGGAAGCTACTTTTTGTAATACCCACTGGCTACCCCAATTCAACGTATCCCTCCATACATCCCTCCTCCATTAACTTCCCCTCTCATGTTCAAAACACCGTGAAAGACTGGGGTACTTCCTTTTTTTTACAAATTATGTTTACTTCTTTGCATTTAGAGTCTAGTCTTACAAAGTATCAAGTCTGATAAACATGTAGATGAGCTAATTACAATAAATAACAACAGCTAATACTTGAGAATTTATTACTTGTCACTCTACCAAGTATTTGTATACACATTTTCTTCTTGAATCCTTACTATTCTTGGGAACTATGTATTATAACTATCTTCATTTTCCAGATAAGGAAATCAAGGCCCCAAGATTAAGTAACTTGCCCAAAGTCACATGGCTACTAAGCAAAGTCAAAATTTAGATCCAGGTTGCCTGACTAGAGAGTCAAAGTTGTAATGACTAAACTGCTAAAGAGATACAGTTAGTTTCCATTAACTTTTTTTTAAATTATATTTTGATTATGCTATTACAACTGCCCCAATTTTTCTCCCTTTGCCCCCCTCCACCAAACTCTCTCACTCCCTCAGGCAATCCCCACACCACTGTTCTTGTCCACAGGTCATGCATATGTTCTTTGGCCACTCCATCTCCTACACTGTACTTTACATCCCCATGGCTATTCTGTAACTACCTATTTGTACTTCTTAATCCCCTCACCTCTCCACCCACTCCCCCACACCCCCCTCCCATCTGGCAACCACCAAAACACTCTCTGTATCCATGATTCTCTCTGTTCTTCTTGTTTGTTTAGTTTGTATTTCAAATTTAATTGTTCATAGATATATATTTTTGCCATATAATTGTTCATAGTTTTTATCTTCTTTTTCTTAAGTCCCTTTAATATTTCATATAATAATGAATTCCTTTAGTTTTTAATTGTATGGGAAGCTCTTTATCTGCCCTTCGATGCTAAATGAGAGTTTTGCTGAGTAGAGCAATCTTGGCTGTAGGTCCCTGCTTTTCATGACTTTGAATATTTCTTGCCAATTCCTTCTAGCCTGCAAAGATTCCTTTGAGAAATAAGCTGACAGTCTTATGGGAATTCCCCTACAGGTAACTAACTTCTTTTCTCTTGCTGCTTTTAAGATTCTCTCTTTACCTTTAACCTTTGGCATTTTCATTATGATATGGGAGTGGTCCTCTTTGCATCCATGTTGTTTGGGACTCGCTGTGCTTCCTGGACTTGCGTATCAATTTCCTTCACCAAATTAGGGAAGTTTTCTTTCATTATTCTTTCAAATAAATTTCCAATTTCTTGTTCTTTCTCTACTTCTTCTGACACCCCTATGATGCAAATGTTGGACATCTTGAAGTTGTCCTAGAGACTGCTTAAACTATCCTCATTTTTTTTGGATTCTTTTTTCTTACTGTTCTTATTGGTTGGGTTTTTTTGTTTGTTTGTTTGCTTCTTTATGTTCCAAATCATTGATTTGATTCTCGGCTTCATCCACTCTACTGTGGTTTCCTGTACATTGTTCTTTAATTCAATTAGTGTATCCTTCATTTCTGAGTAGATCTTTTTCTATGCTATTGAGGTCTTTACTAAATTCCTGAACATCCATATAACCAGCATTTTGAACTTTGTATCTGATCAATTGCTTATTTCCATTTCACTTCGTTCTTTTTCTGAAGTTTTAATCTATTCTTTCATTTGGGCCCTATTCCTTTGTGTCCTCATTTTGGCAGCCTCCCTGTGTTTGTTTCTATGTATTAGGTAAAGCTGCTATGACTCCATGTCTTGGCAGTATGGCCTAATGTAGTAGGTGTCCTGTAGGGTTCAGTTGTACAGCCTCCCCTATCACCCAAGCTGGGTACTCTATGTGCACCCTTCTTGTTTGCTGAGTACACCCTCCTCTTGTAATTGAGCCTTGGTGACATTGGCAGGTCCATGTAAGGGATTTACCCAGGCTGGTCAGCTGCAAGGATTAGCTGGGAACAATTACCACTAACCTCTGCCTCTGTGGAGGTTCAGCTGGCAGGGGCAGAGTGGTGGTGCTCCAACATGGTCTGTAGCTGTCCACCGGTTGTGCAAGCTCTGGGGTTTCCTGGGTGTTGCAGACCAAGGTCAGCCCCCACCTGTGTTCTGCCCAGGGCCACCCTGCCTGTGCTATAAAACAATCTGAGATGGCTGCTACTTGTGCTGGTTTGGGAGACTCCCAGGCAAAGCCAAGCTGTGAATCTAGGCTGACTGCTGCTAGTGCCGGGTCAGGGGCCACTAAGCAAGAGGTATGGGAGCTGGGGGCTTACTGAGGCCAGTTGTTGCTTATTTGATAAGATTTAGGAAGTTGTGAAGCATGGGGCAACACCAGCCACTCATATGGAAAAGTCATGGTTAAAAATTTGGGTGGGCCCATAAGTTGGGGGGCGACAGAGTCTCAAGGGATCTCCAGGACAGAGATAACAGTGTTAGCCAGGTTGATGGAGTCTCAGATATGGCACCTACCTTCTGGCTCCATGGCTCTGTGAGGAGAGGGCTCAGAAAAGGGACAATGGCCTCTGTCCACCTTTCTGTCTGGGAGGAAGCTGTCTCCCAGCTTCCACCTTGATGCCAGACATTTCAGTTCCTCTCTGTGTGCCACTGGTGTCTTTCGAGCTGCTACCCCAGTGCTTGGAACTCACAGGGAGTGAGTCTGAGTAAGCCTGTATGGGGTTTTTTTAAGGAGAACTACTTGGGACTCCATAAATTTCTTCCGCTGACTCCCCTGCTTGTTTTCACAGCCAAAATTAATGGGGATTTATCTTCCTGGCAATAGAACCCTGGACTAGGGGGCCTGGTGTGGGGCTAGGACTCCTCACTCCCAAGATATCCCTCCAGAATTTTTATCCACCACACATGGGTATGGGACCAGCCCGTTCCATGTCTCCACATCTCCTACCAGTCTGGATGGATGGATGTGGTTTCTTTAATTCCATAGTTGTCAGACTTCTATTTCAACTCAATTTCTGATAGTTCTGAATGATAGTTCTTCCGTATTGTAGTTGTAATTTTGATATGGTTGTGCAAAGAGGCAAGCCATGTTCACCAATGCCACCATCTTCCATGAACTTCCAACTTAGGCCAAACAGACATGCTCTCTGCATGGGAGCTCCAGCAGCCTCCAGCAGCTCCAGTGCAGACAGACATCATGGCAAAAGAAGGCATTCCACACCTGCCCACACACAGAAGAGCACACCCAGATGGCACTCAATTTCTGGATCCTCTGGAGCTGGGGCTAAGTGGCCACAAGTAAACATCCCAGGGGGTAGAAGTACTGACTTAGCAACACGGCGTGGCATTTTTGTTTAATAAAGGGGAGAAAATAAGTGCCATTATGTGTGAATCACGCTGGGATTTAAGGATCTTCATGCTAGCACTGCTGATCTTGAGCAGACAGCTCAAATAAGCTGAACACGTGGCTTTCATTGAAAGAATTAACCTGTTGCCAAGTAAAGTGTCTCTAAGAATTGGAATGTTGTCAAACTAGCTTAACACAATGAAATGGTACAACTTAATGAGACTCTATAAATCTTGAGGACTACAACATAGAGCTCTCTCTCCAAAGACTGATTTCACAAGTGGGTCTCTCTCTTTCCTAGATGCACGCACACACCCAGTGGCAGGTAAAATGCTGTAACTAAAAGCTGTCTTTTTTAATTGAGGAGAACATCTTCCACTCTTCTCTTTACACAATTCCTTTGGAATCATTATATAACCTTTTAAAAATTAAACATTTTTTAAAGTTAAAAAATGTCAAATAGCTGATACAGTCACACTCAATAGTCGGTTTTATTTAAACATCTATTCAACCTCCTGAGACATAACACATATTCCTGAGACAAGAAGCCTTCACACTAAAATAAAACCAATCAACCAGTAGCTCAGTGCTGAACCTAAAGGAGTGAGGAGACTAGACTGATTCTTAACAAATCAGCAATAGGCCTGTGGAAAACATAAGAAATCCAAAGCGAGTAATATTTGTTCCTGGGAAAAGTGTGATAGCTACTCACCTGTCTACTGCTTCTACGTCAAAGCAAAACCTCTTCTCAATAGAATCTGTTTTCCGCCGTATGCAGGATTTGAGGGTGACTGACTCATCTTCTCCCTGTTGGAAACACACAGACTATCGAGATGGAGCCAGAATAGGGGCTCTGCTCCTCTCGAGGACAAACAGGCCACATGAACAGACGTGATCACTTCCTCTTCTCAAACCTGAGTGTTCATGACCACAGGAGGTAAAAGGTTCATCATAAACCCTATAAGAAGCTGAAAGTTGTCAACCATGTTCTACTTGGAGCTAAGTGTTATTAGTACTAGTAGATCATGATGGTCCAGCATCAACCTACATTACATTGAACTCTTGCTGATAGATTTAATTTGTAAGTTTGATATGAGTCAAAACAAGACAACCTTGTAGTTTCCTCCTAACTCAGAGCTTCTCAGATCTTAGTTCAGTCATCACTTCTCAGGAAAGTCTTCCTGGACCAGGTCAAACACCTTCACACATGTTCACACAGCACCATGTACCTCTCCCTCCCTCAGGGCACAGATCACAGCTGACATTTTCCACAGATATGAACAATGATTCAAATAACATGTCTCTCCTCATTAGACTCTGAACTCTCAGAGGAAAGGAACTGTGTCTGTTTTGGCTTACTCTTGTGTCCCCAGAGTACAAAAAGGCCCTGAAACACACTAAGTACTTAACAAATGTTTTAACATATATATTGAGGTATAACTAATGTGTAATAAACTGCACTTGCTTAAAGGTACAATTTGTGAGTTTTGACAACTGTATACATGCATGAAATCATAACCACAATCAAGCTTGTGAACATTTCCATCACCTCCAAAATATCCTGCTGTCCCTTTGTAATCTGTCCCTCTACCCAGCAAACACTGAATCTGCTTTTTGTCACTACAGGTAAGTTTGCATATTTTATAACTTTATAGAAACAGAATGCCTTTTTACATCTGACTTCTTTTACTCAGCATGATTCTTTTGCAATACACTCATATTGTTGTGCAAATCAGGAATTTATTTCCTCTTATTGCTGAGTCGTTTCCATTGTACAAATGAAATATAACAGTTTTACCATACAGTACTAATTTCTTCTCTTCCTGTCACAGAGGAATTTGTTAAGGTTCCTGTTTCCCCTGCCTCTCCAATATTTTCTTTTTGTGAAGGAGGGGGAAAATGAGCAAACTAGCCTAGTTTATTGAAATAATAGGAAATGTGAGGACTTATGGTAAAACTAACCAGGCATTAATATCAAAATAGCACACAAAACACAGAAGACCTAGGAAGAGACAGTTTATATTCACAGGCCTTACATCTATTGTTTTTTACTGAATAGCTCAGATTAAGTTCTCAGATTGAGAACCGCTCCTTCTACACTGTGCAAATGTCCCAGTGTAAACGCCCAAACATATGGGATTCTGACCATGTGGATGTCAAACTATATCTCAGATCAAATGACCAAGGACCAATTTCTACTTTGAATGCTTATGGGGAGAAGTCCCTGGTGAATAGGAGGGAACAAGAGACCTATAAAATATCGTCAAATGTAAGAAAACAAAGGGAATTCTGTTCCAAGGAAGACCTATCATATCAAAATAAAAATCTATAAAGATGATTTGTTCAACTACTGATGTTTAAAAAAAATGGGGGATACAGACAATAATCAAATAAATGAAAAGTTACTACTGTGCCAACTACTACAGGAAATAAAAGGCAGATTGCGTTACAAAAGCTTAAATTAAGGGAATTTGACCTGGTCAGGAAAGTTAGCAAAGGCTTTCTTGGGCTGCAGCTTGAAGCATTCATGAAATAAGACCAGGAGAACAGCAGTGGGGATGGGGATGGAGACGTGTAGGCAGAAAAGCCCTGTGGCTAGGGTCCTTGGGTGCCTGAAGGAACTGAAGGAAAGCTGGTGTGGCTAGAATTCCAGAGCAAGAGGGAAAGTGGAGTGAGCAAGGGTTTGAGGAATGCAAGTGTAATAAGATCATGCAGACTGTGGTCTGTGCCCTGAGAGCAGTGGGAAAATGACGAAAGGTTCCAAGCAAGGTAAGGGACAGGGTCAGCTTTGGGCTGCAGCAGACCTCCTGCCGAGAGGTGCCTCATCTCAGACTGTGGGACACAGGGAAGTCTCTTTCACCAGATGCAAGGGCTGATCTCAAGGAGGACGGAGCACATCTGCCCACATCTCCTGGCCCGAAGCTCACAGAAAAGTGTGTACTTTTAAAGGACATAACCCAAATGAAAGGGACAGTGAAGGGAGAGAAAGGGTGGAGCAAAACCATATTAGGAAGAGAAAACACCCTATAATCTATGTTAAATCTACCTCCACCTCCTTGGAAAGCTTTATACGAACATGTATACAAAGATGTCACATGATCTTCCTGCATAAATTTAAAAGATATCACCTCTCGGCAGGCAGTCTTCATATTTATTCCACCCTAAATTTAGGGAAATAGAGCCATACCTTGGAAGGCTATTTATTTATGTATATGTTATTTATTGTTATTATTACTTGTATTATTAATATAAAATATATATTAACTTATAGTACATGTACTAATATAATATTAAGTATATAAATAGATACAATTATTATTGTTATAGGCCTCAGAATCAGGAACTGCAGACCCCAGAATCAGGGTTCGAGTACTGACTCTATCACTCATTAATTATATGGCCTTAGAAATCATTTTCTCTCTGTGAACCTAAATTTTCTCTGTTGTTAATGAGGAATACTGGATCTACCAGGATAATATAGGACAATAAAAGGACTTAGAAATGCGTAAGACATGACATAAATACAAGAGATTACTATCAGGAAAATTATTATAATAGCAAGCTCCTAAGATAGTGCTCATTATGTGTCCAGCTCTATCCGAGAAGTTTACATACACAAATTCATACAAATCTCTTAACAACTCAATGAGGTGTTCATTCTTATCGCACTGAAGCCTGGGGAGTCCCAAACATCCACCATAATTGGTCTCTGCCCTTCACTTTCAAGTGTGATGAGAAGTGGAGAAAGTACAAGAGAGCTCTTCATTAAAGGTTTAGGAAAGCACAAGATAAAAAAGCCCCAAATAAAGACTATGTGAGGGAATGATCTGTTGAAGCTGAATTCCAGAAGGACAGAGATTTGGAAAAGGACTCAACCCTATGACTCAACCCTAGAGAGGCAGGCCTAACTTTATTTCTATTCATGAATACCAGGGCATACCTACTAGCATAGCTTTTTAAAAAAACATTCCTTCTAACTCGGTGATTTCTCTGTGTTTTGATACTTTCACATGTCTGTTTTCTTGAGATTACATATATGTCAACCCTACCCCTGACAAGTCACATTAAAAGAGTTTTGGCTTTTTTTTTTTTGCTTTAATACAGGGAAGGAATAAAGATGCTGGTAAACTCCCACACTGTAGCCTAAGAAAAAGAAGGCCAGGAAAAAAAATTGGAAGCAGTAGAGAGCAAGGGAGCAGCATGGCACAACAGCTAACAGTAATGATAACAGCATCTAACATTATTGACCCAGGCTGTCTAATTTCAAAGCCAGTGCTCTGAGCCTCTGCACTGTAATGCTCACACATGTGCAAACCCAACATGTTACATAAAAATGCACCAGAGGCAATCAGGGTTGGTATACTGATAAAGGACTAGTTTATTAACAGATCAGACATAGCTAAAAAGTTACTTAAACTAAAGATAGAACCAGAGACATCAGAATGGAATGTAGAGATCCAAAGAGGTGAAAAATATAAATATTTTTACTGAAAACATTTAAATAGCTCCAGAAGAAGATAACAGAAATAATGGGGAGGAGGAAAAATTCAAAGTGATTATAAGTGGGAATTATCTAAAGTTACTGAAAGATACCAATTTTCAAACTCATAGGACCATCAAAATGAAATGAAGAAGAAGGGAAAAAATAGTAAATGGAGGAGGTGAAGGAAAAGAAGAAAAGAAGACATTAACATCAGTCAGAGAAAAAAGGCAGATCACCTAAAAAGGAAATGCATGCAGTATGTTACCACGGACAGTCAGTCTGACTGCCAGGGAGTTTCCCGCATTGGCCAGGTTGGCGGTAAAGAGAAGTTCCTACACTGTCCAAAGCTGGAAAGATGAATGGATAGGGTCCGAGTCCGCCAAACCTAGAAAGATAAATTGGACAGGACCTGAGCGCACCAAAAGCTAGAAAGATGAATGGATGGGATCCCAATGTGCCAAAAGCTAGGAAGATAACTGGATAGGAAAAAAGCCCTCCCCTCCCTATTCCTGTAAGAACCTTGGGCCTGAGCAGGAAGAGGAGATGGTCTTTGAGACAGAAGTCCACCATTCTCCCAGGTCAAGAAGGACCTGAATAAAATGCCTTTCCTTCTGCACCAGTACCTGCCTCATGTAGTTTGGCTTTTGTTGGGGCGGGCAGCTGAACCTGCACGTGTTTTGGGGGTTTTTTTGGTTTTCTTTTGGGTTTTTTGTTGGTTTTTGTTTTTTGTTTTGTTTTGTTTTGTTTTGTTTTGTTTTATTTTGTTTTGTTTTGTTTTGTTTTGGTTACAAGTGCACCCAGAGGAAAAGAAAACCCTTCAAGCACAACACCAGTAACCCACAGAGCCTGGGCAACCTGACTCTCCCAAAGATGGCCACATGAATATCTTCCATCCCACACACAACTGCATACAGTATGACTTTGCTACTCCTCCTCCCATTGAGAGGCAGGGTCTGCATCCTCTCCCACTGAAATTGGGTGGGCTTTTGTGACTGTTTCAACAAACAACAGTAAGTTAATATGACTTCTACGGGTAGGACATTAAAAAGCAATGCAGTCTCTGCTTTCATTAATGGACTATTTACTCTTGAAGCATTTAGCTACCAGCGACCACCATGCTGGGAGGAAGCCCAAACTAGCCCACATACAGAGACCAGACAGGCCCTGAAATTACAGAGAAAGAGGGAAGAGAAGGAGAGAGAAGGAAATCAGAGAAAGGAAGAGAGTTATCCTCACCAGCCTTAAGCTGCTTCAGACCTCACTATTCCAGCAACAGCCATCATCTGATTGGAGCCGCACAAAAACCTGAGCCCAAAACACCCAACCAAATGCTCACCAAATTCCTGACCCACAGAAATGTGAGAAATGCTAAAATGATTTTATTGTCTTAAAAATTGCTAAGTTTGGGGGCGATCTGTTACAAAGCAATAGATAACTGGAACATCTGAACCACCAACTGGCAGCCCTGTGGGTATCAAGTGAGAGTGATGTGAATCAATTTTGCAGGATGAGGTTGTCCAAGAATTTCTAGCATCCAAACACATTTGGTACACTTAATGCTGCATATCTGTGAAACACAGGAATCTTTCTTAGTTGTAATTTCTAGTATAACTTAGAGCTAAGAAGACTCATCTTGTTTCAGTTACTTTTTAGGGATACTATGCCTCCTGAAACTATTGCATAAAAATTAAGAAAATCAGAGTGAAACATTGGAAGTGTTACTTTACACATGCATTATAATTACTATTTGTTAGCCAAGCAAATCAAGCATGAAATTTTAAAAAAATTAACTTACCCCCTTTCCTCCTGACTTTTGGTCAAATGGTACCATGGTGATTTGTTTGGAATCCCGCTCATACGTACAGTAGTGCTTCACCCAAGAAGTTCCAAAGTGACCTGCAAAGTAACATTTCCTGTAAAACATCTATATATAGTCCACTGCATGCTGGGAAGACACATAACTGTAACCCACAATGCTCACCTACCCTTTATTCGTTTCTAGGGGTAATATATTCTCCACAGCAACTAGACTAGAACAGGCAGAAATCTGGTCCAACAGGCTGGAAATGGAACCTACCCAGGGCTTTCCCCAGGGACCAAGGGAGACTGTTTCCCACTAAATGCTACATCCGATGGGTCTTAAAATGTAAGGGAAGTAGAGGTTCCCTGGAGAAATTAATTCACTTTCCCATCATCAATCTCCATTTGAAGTTTCCTGTCTCTCCCATGACAGGAGGAAGATGATTGAGGAAAGAACACAGAAAGCTCCTCAAAGTGCTTGTCACCAGTCCCATCTGGTGCGATGACTTCATGCTTCCCACACAGCTGCTCCGCGACTGCGTGCACAGGCACACAGGGACTCTGACCTACTTCCAAGCCCCTCGTTTTCACTTTAGCGGAACTTAAGAAGATCTGAGAACCAGACAAGGAAAACTCGGAGACACCAGAGATAGAGTATGCAAGTAACTGTGAATACCCAAATATAATCTAAGGAGTCTGCCCCTCAAAATTACCCCTCAGGAAAGAGGGAGATGCCCTATAGTCAACCTCTGACTAAGTCTCTGATTTTACCCAGTGCTTGGCCAATTACCTTATTTTGAACAACGAAGTACTAAGTACTATAGAAGGCATCTTTGGCATTATTAGCCTACAAGAACCTCAATCAACACTAGTTTTACATGCATACAGGAATCATATTGCAGAAATGGTAAAAGATAATAATAATGACAACCTGAATAGAGATTTAGCAGACATTTAATGATTACTTTTCAAGATATGACTGCCCATTGCAAGTGTTGAATATTACTTAGTAAAATTTAAAAGGCAATACAGTGGGTGTCTACATTAGAATATCAGGGACAAATTAAAATACCCAGCACTCTAATATATCTTTTGTGGCTTCAAGAAGAAAAATAAATCCAGTAATAGCACAACACAAAGATTCCAAAAGTGCTTGTATTTTGGATAATTTGAGCATCAAAACAAATAGGGACACTCCCTGGCCAAGTGGCTCAGTTGTTTGGAACATTGTCCTGTACACCAAAAGGCTGCGGGTTCAATTCCCAGTCAGGGCACATACGGGAGGCAATCAATCAATGTTTCTCTCTCACATTGATCTCTCTCTTTCCCTCTCTCGCTCTCTCTTTCATTGATGAACATATCCTCGGGTGAGGATTAAACAAACAAACAAAAAAACACGAATAGGGATAGTAATGAATTTAGCCTATGAATAAAATGGGAATCTCTAAGTCTCTACTGTCAGTCCCATACTGACAATAGAAAAGTAGATGGATGGATAAGTGGATGGATGGATGGATGGATGGGTGGGTGGATGGGTGGGTGGATGGGAGGCAGCTTGAAGGGCACCAGTGGCATACAGGGAGAGACTGAAGTGTCTGGCATCGGGGCAAACAGAGGCCATGGTCCCTTTACTGAGCCCTCCTCACACACAGCCAGCAGGCTGGTGCCATATCTGAGACTCCGTCAGCCTGGCTAATGCTGGGTGACCCACCTTGGAGATCCATACAGGCTCTACCCCACCCAACTTATGGGCACACCCAAGCTGCTTTTCCATAAGAATGGCTAGTCTTGGCTCCTAACCTAAATCCTATCAAAAGAATATCCTTATTTTTCAGATCAGGGAACTTCCCGCCAAGATGGAGGCATAGGTAGACACACTGTGCCTCCTCGCACAACCAAAATAAGGACAACAACAATTTAGAAACAAAAAAACAACCAGTACTGACAGAAAATTGAACTGTATGGAAGTCTGACAACCAAGGAGTTAAACAACATTCATCCAGACCGGTAGGAGGGGTGGAGTCAGGCAGCCGGTGGAGAGGACTCAAGGCAAAGCGGTGGCTGGCGGACACCAGGCACAGCATGGCAGCGGGCGAACCCAGCGAGGTGGCAGACTGTGGAGGGGCTCGGAGCACGAGGTGGCTGGCGGACCAAGCAGTCCCACATTCTCGCACAGATAAACCAGGCAAAACTGGGGAGCGAGACAGACCACGCAACCCAGGCTTCCAGCAAGGGGAAATAAAGCCTCAAACCACCAATTAAAAACACCTGTGGGGATTGAGGTGCCAGGAGAGACTCCCAACCTCACAGGAGAGTTCACTGGAGAGACCCACAGGGTCCAAGAATGTACACAAAGCCACCCACCTGGGAATCAGCATCAGAAGGGCCCAGTTTGCGTGGGGGAAGTGACTGAAATCCGGCAGAAAGTGGAGCAAGCGCCATAGTTCCCTCTCTGACCCCTCCCTCACATACTGCATCACAACGCAGCGGCGTGGATTGCCCCGCCCCAATGAACACCTAAGGCTCCGCCCCTCACTATGTAACAGGTGCATCAAGACAAAAAAATGGCTCTAATGAAAGAACAGATCACAGCCCCAGAAATAATACAACTAAGCCACAAACAGAGAACCAACCTATCAGATGCACAGTTCAAAGCACTGGTGATCAAGATGCTCACAGAACTGGTTGAATACGGTCACAAATTAGATGAACAAATGAAGGCTACACTAAGTGAAATAAAGGCAAATATACAGGGAACCAATAGTGATGGGAAGGAAACTGGGACTCAAATCCATGCAGTGGACCAGAAGGAAGAAACACCCAAACAGAAAAGAAGGAAGAAACAAGAATTCAAAACAATGAGGACAGGCTTAGGAACCTCCAGGACATTTTTAAATGTTCCAACATCCAAATTATAGGGGTGCCAGAAGGAGAAGAGGAAGAACAACAAGTGGTAAAGTTATCTGAACAAATAATAAAGGAGAACTTCCCCAATCTGGCAAAGGAAATAGACTTCCAGGAAGTCCAGGAAGCTCAGAGAGTCCCAAAGAAGTTGGACCCAAGAAGGAACACACCAAGGCACATCATAATTACATTACCCAAGATTAAAATAAAGGAGAGAATCCTAGAAGCAGCAAGACAAAAGGAGACAGTAACCTACAAAGGAGTTCCCATCAGACTGTCAGCTGATTTCTCAAAAGAGACCTTACAGGCAAAAAGGGGCTGGAAAGAAGCATTCCAAGTCATGAAAGGCAAGGACCTACACCCAAGATTGCTCTATCCAGCAAAACTTTCATGTTGAATGGAAGGGCAGATAAAGTGCTTCTCAGATAAGATCAAGTTAAAGGAGTTCATCATCACCAAGCCCTTATTATATGAAATGTTATAGGGACTTATCTAAGAAAAAGAAGATAGCCCTGGCTGGCATAGCTCAGTGGATTGAGCGTGGGCTGCAAACCAAAGCATCGCAGGTTCGATTCCCAGTCAGGGCACATGCCTGGGTTGCAGGCCACGGCCCCCAGCAACCACACGTTGATGTTTCTCTCTCTCTCTTTCTCCCTCCCTTCCCTCTCTAAAAATATATAAATAAAATCTTAAAAAAAAAGAAGATAAAAAACATGTACAGTAAAATGACAGCAAACTCACAATTATTAACAACCACACCTAAAACAAAAACAAACTAAGCAAACAACTAGAACAGGAACAGAAACACAGAAATGGAGATCACATGGAGTTATCAACAGGGGAGTGGGAGGGGGAGAGAGGAGGAAAAGGTACAGAGAATAAGTAGCATAGATGGTAGGTAGAAAATAGACAGGGGGAGGGTAAGAATAGTGTGGGAAATGTAGAACCTAAAGAACTTGTATGTGTGACACAAGGACACGAACTAAAGGGGGGGAATATGGGTGGGAGAGGGTGTGCAGGGTGGAGAGGAATGAAGGGGGGGAATGGGACAACTATAATAGAATAGTCAATAAATTATATTTTTAAAAAAGAATATCCTTATTTTAGAAAATACACATTGAAGCATAAAAGCATGGTATATGCAACCTGTTCTCAAATGGTTCCGAAAAAATCAAAATTGTGTGGGTATCTGTGACTGTGATGTGTGTGTGCACACACACCCACAGAGAGAGTGATATAATTGTGGGAAAATGGTAAAAATTTGTCCATCAGTGTAAAGGTCATATGGTTATTCTTTATAGTATTCTTTCAACCTTCTTAAAGTTTTAAATTACTTCAAAAGAGTAAGTTACAAAAACATTCAAAGAGGAAAAAATGCTGTATCCCAATGATATACTCTGGGTTACTGTGTTAGCAAATCAAAACATGGTTCCAGGGATAATCAAGACACTAATGTTAAGAAGCCAAAAAACTTATATGTACGACCCATGAACATGAACTAAGGAGTGGGGGGAGAAGACTGGAGGGCTGAGGGGTGCAGAAGAGAGCAGGGAGAAAGGGGGAAAAATTGAGAAAACTGTAATGGCATAATCAATAAAACATACTTTAAAAAAGACATTAATGTTGAAAGGGCACATGAAATGTTTGAATAAAATTGTACAATATAATGTGAGAGTGCAAAACAGAAACTGATTTTATATATGTAAGTGAATAATATTAATAAATTAAGTATTAGCCCTGGGTGGTGTGGCTTGGTGGATTGAGTGCCAGCCTGTGAACCAAAGGGTTGCTGGTTCAATTCCCAGTCAGGGCACATGCTTGAGTTGCAGGCAAGGTCCCCAGTAGGGGGCGTATAAGAAGCAACCACACATTGATGCTTCTCTCTTTCTCTTTCCTTTCCTCTCTAAAATAAATAAATAAAAACTTTTTTTAAAAGAAAGAAAATAAGTAAGTTTTATAAGTAGACACTGAATTGTATTTTTATAGTCCTAAGAATTTATATTTTCAAGTTCACCTTAAACTCTTGGGAGTGGATCTTCTCACTGGGCATCACTTTATATCAGGTATGTATGAAACACAGAACTGAAGGAGCTTGTTTCCTCCCCCTCTAACTAAACCCCAACAAGTTCATCGGTCTAAGAATGAGGGGCACAAAGCTCGTCACAACCAATGCCCCAACCTCCAACCCCACAACTGCCCCCATTGTCACCCAGGAACAATTTTAAGCCCATGCAAATTCTTAGTAATTACCAAATAGAAAAATCACTGAAACCAAGTGTTCTAATTCTCCACCACGAAGCTTCCAAGAATAAAGGCATTTGTCTAACCCAAAATCAACAGAAGAACATAAGAGCACAAAACCAACAAAAATCTGGGAGAAGTAATGTGTCCAGTCTAGAAAGCAGGAGTAGATTAGGAGAAAGGCTATTCATTAAAGAAAAAAATTGCTTTCTTTTCTCCTTAGCACTGCATGCATGAATTAAGCCTAGAAGTGCAATCCTAACAAAACAGCCTCATCAATCATAAAGCTTTCCCCAGACCTAGCACATGAACTTGAGACTCATCACTGAAAACTCCGTGTCATCAGCATCTGACATTTCTTTCCTTGACATCACATCAGCAAAGCAATGATGAATCTTCTTCCTGGCTACAGGAATGAGCTTTTTTTCTACTTTTCACAAAATTTAAGTGTTGGGATGACAGGAGTTGAGGAGAAAAGGGAAAGGCCATAAAGTCATGATTGCTTGGGCCTTGCAGAAACAATCTCAAATGAAAACAAAATAACTAAATATTCAGTCCACCAAAGGATATGATTGCTGAAAGACAATTAGGTCTACCAGGCAAGGTCTTTCCCAGGCCTCTATGCCACAGGTATGATGTCTAAAGCTAAACTAAGGGGCAGGCACCTCAAGAGTCGAGTGACACAAGGAAGAAAAGAACTACCACAGAGCCTCAGTATGTTCCAGGTTCCCAGGGGAATTCCCTGGTACAAAGAAAACAGAACATGTCCCTTGGGGATAGACAAAACTTGTAGATACCACCTTTCCCTTAGGAAACTAACTATGAAAGTACTCTCATTCACCCAAACCTGGCCAGGCACCACTGGACATACCCTTCACCCTCTGGACAAAAGGCATGAGTACACCCCAAGCTGTTGGTCATCACAGGCACTCACGTTTCTCCTGAACATAAAGGTACCCTTCCATGGTGTAGGGACTGATGGTCTTGTGCTCAAGGGGATTCTCTTTCATCTTTTTCATCAGTGATTCCACTTCTGACCTGGTGCCTTCAAAACGATTTCTTGTCTAGGATGAAAGGAATTGTATTCAAATCAAAGATACAGAACCATATTCCCACCTCTAACAATTCAGAACATTAGCCAATTGAATCCTTAGACCTAAAATCAGATAATTTAGTTCTAGAGTCAGCCACCTATATATTAAGCGGATATTCAACAAGTTTACTTTGGCCTTAAAGTCCTATACCATTGTCTCTCAGACTCCAGGGGCCATCAAAATCACCTAAGGAACTTGGAGAAATGCAAATACCCAGGCCTCACCACTAAAGGGGAAAGGAGTGCCTCTGGACTCAGAAATGTGTATTTGAAACAAGCATCCAGGTGATTCAGTCCCCAGGAGGGCATGTTCCCCTCTCCCCGTTCCCATTAGGACTAAGAGGCTCATTCCAGCTACAGGGGGTAATATCCCAAATGGTTTCCTCCTCCAAAGGGAGCTGCTTCACTGAGGGTTACTCCCTTCCCCAGGGCAGGTGGTACCCACTCAAGGAGTAAGTAGTCTAGAAACAAAAGGGGAAGGTGTCAAACACCTGGACCCCTTGCTTCTATTCTGGCCACTCTGAAGGTCATTCCAGCTCCAGGGCACCCATGGCATTGACTGAGGCCTCTGTTGCAACTGCATCACAGCTCAACTTCTCTTGGAGGGACCTCACTCTCTCCCAGTTGTTTTTGCTGACACCTGCTAACACCCTATAAACTTGCTACGTGTAAATCTCCACTTCAGTTGGCCCTCAGAAGGAAGCTGGCTGAACAAGAAGCCATGCATTGTGAAACCTTTTCCGAGATTCTGCAACTACCTGTTCTCGCAGAAGACACGGAGAACTATGTTGGAGAAAGCTGCAGGCTTCTAAAAGCCTTGCAGTACAACCCACATGGGTACATTTGGTTTCTTTTCCACACAGAATCATCTAGAAACAAAGACGACATGCAGTCTAAGGTGGCCCAGACTTAAGGAAGAAATGGGCTCCAGCACCAGAAACTGCTGAACAAAGAGCCCTAGGCAGGATTCCTAGCACCAAAAGGTCCTGCTGTTTAAAATCTGGGAAAGGAGATTGGGATTTCCTTTGATTTGGATTTCCTCTCAGCCTTACTAAGAGTTGAAAAGAGCACATCGTTTGAGCTGGGGCCAGCATGTGTGCCCCACCCCCACTCCCGGAACACACACACGGACACTCCAAGGTCTTGTGTGGCAGGGCAGCTAGAGGCACAGAAGCAGGGCTGGGCAGGGCTGGGTTGGGCTGGGCTGGGACTTCCACTGCCAAAGGAAATCCTGACCCTGGTGCTACAGATTTAAAATATAATCAGCAGCAGCACTTCCAAAAATATAAATAGTGCTTTGAAATAATGGAGAAGAGGATGACGTTCTAATCTGAGGCCATCAAGACCCTAGAAATGCCTGCCCCCAGCTGCCCTTTGAACCAAGCAAGACCCATCCTCCTTACCTGCATTCTAACCCACATAAGCGGATCTCTATGCAACCAAACCCATGATTTGTTTTTTCCTTTTCTTAACCAAGGAAAGGAAGTCTGTCCCTTTGCCCACTCACGTTCTGTATGCTAATGGTCAGCTGCATCTTGAAGTCGCTGAAATCCTTGGCCAGTTCATAACCATGGTGATAGAAAGTGAAGAGTCCTTGCAAGAATGCCAGTAGCTGCAATGAGGTAGAAAGGTGGAGTTTACATAAGTAGGTCAAAGAGGTATCACATAGTTGTATCTGAGTTCCCCACCCTGGTTTGAAAATCTAGAATAAAGTAATAACAATGACTATCACTTACTGAGCACTACTTGCATGCCAGGCACTGTTTCGAGGAGTACTCACAACATCTATTAGATAAATACTACTGTTATATTCATTTTAATAATGAGGAAGTAGATTCTCAGAGAGCTCAGACAACTTGCCCCAAAATACACAGTAAGTGGCAGCCAAGATTTGAAACCAGATCTCCTTGACACCAACCCAAGCTCTTACCACCTCCTAAGAAAATCTTTTTGTTAGAAATTAAAGACCACAGCTCCAAATCAGCCTCCTTCTAACACATTTGTAGTATCGGGTTATTGTGCAGAAGAGTGTGCTTATATTGATAATCAACAAGAAAGGGAGAAAAGGAAGCTGGTGTGTTCTGAGTCTGAAGTCTAACAGGCAAAGTCAAGTTAAAAAAAAACATACAGGTCAGACTTCAGCTCAAGTGTTTCTTAGCTCTCCCTAAACTATTGAAAAATAAACACTATGGATTTCTTTATTAAAATACTCCCATGTTCCCACATCCTCAGGTACAATGGTTTCCCTAAATTCCCACTTAAATTGCCTAGGGCTAAAGGTAAGCCCATTCATTGTTTAGTCTTGTCTTTAGTGAAGAGTGAAAACATCTGTTCACCGAAATCCTTACAACATGCCTTCATACACTTAAAAACTATTAAAGTCCCTGCCCTGGGCTCCTGCCAGCCTTCCCTTCTCCAAACTAAATAAACGTTCCTGCGGTCTTTTCTCTCACAGCCTACATGCAAGCCTCACTCCTGTTAGGCTGCCCTGGCGCCTTCCCAAGTTGTACAAATCTTGCCTCAGTTCCAAATCTCAACATAAAAAGCGATTATAATCAAAGATTGAACAAGGTTTAGAAGAACCAGAACCTCACCTCATCATAGGCTCAGTTTTCCTGCATTTGGGGACCATCCCCATTCTAACTTGAACTTCTCAATGCCGACTCACATGCTCCAAAAGGTCTACTGACCTCCCTCTATCACGTTACATTAGACACAATCACTTCACTTTATGTTTTGTTTAGTTTTTCAATCCCTAAATAATATACTTTTACTTATGAAACACGATCTCACTTATTTTCACCGAACTCTCCTTTTCTGAGGGCAGCCCTAATAATGCAGTTAAGGGAACTCATTCCACCCCTCTCCCACCCTGCTGTAACAGAAATGGGAATCATCGAGGCATGTGCTACTCCACCTGAGATCAGAGGGAAGACCCGCTTTGGGCTAAGCCACAGGCCCAGCCCAGTCCTTCAGAGAGCTCTACACTGAGAAGTCAGACAAAAGCTGGCTTACAACAATGTGGTACCTTAACTTCCTACTGCCACTGTCTCCAGACTACCTATCCCTTCAGACCCTCATGGGAAGTGGGGGAACAGGCATTGCTGGGTCCCCTGGCTATTAAAACACACACACACACGCACACGCACACACATCTAGTGGCATCAGAGATAGATCCTTAACCTAAATCAATGAATGAGCAGTAAGTCACCTAGAGCCACCAAAGACTCTGAAGCAGATAAACTGCTTCAAAGACGACCAAAGCCTTTGGACTTACTCTCTGTAGAACACTTTTTTGAGAAGGCCCATAGTTTTCTTTCTACATGGCTCCAGTAGTATACAAGAAGGGACTTGTATACCAAACCTAGTGTCAGTATTTACAATGAAAACGGTTCTAGCTCTTCCCTCCTTGCTGTCCTTGAATGCCGAGTTCCATCACTTTTCCACGGCACTGAGCTATCCTCCACTGGAGAATAAAGCAGAAAATAAGTAGCTAATGGTGAAGTCATTCCTCCTATTAACTCAGACTTATCCTTCACTTCAAGTCAACAAAGCCTCTGTTGCTTAGGGTAAGCAGTATCTCAAACAGTTCACTAAAATGCCACCAGGGCATACATGCCAGTGCTCCAAAGGCAGAGTCACCAATACTTATTTTGGCTTTCACATCCTTTAGTATCATGCCTGACTATCCATTGTTCTGCAGGAAATGATTCCTTAGACACTGCTATCTTTGGCCCACTTTCCCTTCCTTCTCCCCCGGTAGCATCTTTTCTCATCATCCCCAACTATGGACATCCCCTTCCCACAAACTGTATGAACCTTTGCATGTAATACCCAGTGGGTAATGAAAGTCCACTCCTCAGGATGCCGGGCAAGGCCCAGAGAAGGGCTCCAGAGATGGGGAGATCTGTCTGCCTCAAAGTAACACTTCCCCTCAAACACAGAGAGGAAGAGCTTGCTGTAGCCTCACTGGCTGTCAGGTAAGAGGAGTCAGCGTGTCCACCCAGGGTCCTCCCTGAACAGTCAGGAACACAAAATCACAGCACAACCAAGGAAATACCAGTAAAGACCTTCCCGCCTCCCTTTACCTTCTTCTCCATCGTTATTTTCCTCAGGAAATAACTGAAAAAATACCTACTCCTATTTTCTAGCTGGCAATATAGATCGAAATTTTTTTTTAAATAAGCAAAAATGTAACTCCATTTAGTGCTGGCTGCATCATTCTGGACTATCTGAAAAATTATGTTGCTGCCACTAAAAGACTAGGGCTACTGTTACAGATTAAATTGTATCCCTGACCCCTAATCCCCCACCCCCAGTCAAAATATATATTTAAATCCTAACCCCCAAAACAAACAAGCGAACAAAATAGAACCACAGACATTAAAATAAAGAACAAACCAACAGTGACCAGAAGGGAGGGGGGAGGAGGAGAACAGGGAAAAGAGGGGGAAGGGTCAAGTCAAGGAACATGTATAAAGGACCCATGGACAAGGACAATGGGAGTGAGGATTGAAGGTGGAAGGTGGGGGTGGAAGGGCAGGTGAGAATAATGGGGGTAAATAGGGACAACCGTAATTGAATAACAAAAAAATAGGTATTGACTACACCATTCTACTTAATGTGTATTTGAACATTTTAATAAAAAAATTAAAATTAAAAACCATTGAAAACATAAAAAATAAAAATAAAAAATAAGTCCTAACCCCAAAGTACCTCAAAAATGTGACTCTATTTAGAAATAGGTCTTCACAGAGATAACCGAGTTAAAACAAAGCTATTAGGCTTTAATTGAAAATGACTGGTACCCTTACAAAAAAAAGAAACTCGAACACAGAGAAACACACAAGAAGACAGCCATGTGAAGACAAGGGACAGGACTGGTGCAGCTACAATGTGAGGAATGCCAGCAAACCACCAGAGGCTGGGAAGAGGAAAGAAAGGATAATTTCCCAACAGCTTGCAGAGGGAGCATGCCCTACTGACACCCTGATCTTAAACTTCGTTCCTCTAGAACTATGAGGCAATAAATTTCTGTTGCTCTAAGACACCTGTTGGCTCTAAGACACAAGTGTAAGGCACTCAGCTACAGCAACCCTAGCAAACTACCGCAGCTGCCAAGAAGCATTCATTGATACCATGGAAAGGACAGACAGTAGAATGATGTAAAGCTGGGCTGGGTAAGCCATGTAACTGCTTTTAATTCATCGTTTACAGGAGCATCATAATGCTGCCTACTACTGCACTGGGCTGAGTAAAGACTTGCTCATCCACGAAATGGGTTTCGCACAGGAGTGCCAGCAGGAGCTGCTCAGCAAGAGAGATATAATCAGACTGATGGGTTAGAGGATGCACTGCGGTAATAGGGTCCAGGCCAGGATGGAGAGGGGGGAGGCCCAGGACAGGGTGCAACAGACCTGAGAGAAAAAATGAAAACCTGCAATGAGGCAGAGCAGTGAGAAAGCACAGGAAGGCACAGCAACGAGAACCACTAAGGGGGTGAGGGTCAAGAGGATGCAGCATCTGACAAATGGGAGAATGAGTTCTCTGTAGCACAAGGTAACCTTCAATTATGAAAACTTGGGGAACAGATGGAATGGGCTTTCACCTTCATGAAGTCCATATGTCATTATCTGCAATCCAAATCTCCAGAACATTTGGTACCTAAACAAGAAAACAAAGGCTTCCAGGGGACACACACAAAAATTATGTACATACAGTTTAGACCCCAGAAGTCTGATTTTTCTTCCTTGAGATGCTAGCATTTTGTTTCTTTTTCTGAAGGTCAATAACATCCTGTTACACGAAGTTACCTTCTAAGAAACAAATGAGTGGAGTGGGCATGGGGGTTCCTTGTATGGCTGGAAGATTCCTTTCACTACAACCAACTCAAACTATGAATACCAGCCCCATTCACTAAATGTGACCTTGGAGAAGTAAATAAATGTGCTTCCATTTCTTCATCTGAGGCAGATACAGAAACAGTGCCTACCCTCCCTGACAGTGTAAGGTCTGGATGACGTACAGCACTTGATGCTGGCATAGTATGGCTGCAGCCAGTATCGATCACTAATTCTCATTCTTTTCTACGGTGTAGGCCAGTGGCAAAAACTTTAATGTGCAGCAAAATCACCTGGAGGACTTATTAAAATACTGATCACTGGGCCCCATCCCCCAACTTTGGGGCTAGGGTAGAATCTGAGAATTTGTATTTCTGAGAATTTGTATTTCTAAGACTTTGAGAACCACTGATCTAGTCAGTAGCATTTTCATTCTATGAATCCCTTCTCCCTCTTCTCAGCTGCTCCTGAAGCCACTGGCTTGCCTATAAGCTGGCGTATTCAGAAATGAGAACTCCTGTACAAAAGTGAAGGTTAAATATCAAGCCTCGCGACCAACTCATTTAATTCAACTTTGGCTATGTCTCTTCATTCTAACATGAGACCAGACCTATTTTCATTATGTTTCCAGGTGTCTCACTTTACAACTTAAAAAACATCTGCCAACCACAGTGATTTGCTCCTCTTTAAATTCCTCTGGCACTTCTGTGGCATGCATCCTGTCTGCCTGGGCCCTGAACTGCCTTCAACCTTGGCCACCTCTCCACTATATACATCTTGCTTTCCTGGTGAGGCTGTGAGCTCCACAGACACAGCAGCTGGCTCTTCAGCATTTTCTAGCATATTCAATAGATAAATGCTTTTAGATTTACTGAGACTATTTACATTAAAACTGGTAGACTGTTAACATTGGCACTTGAATATTTGTTCCTTTGAGGAGACCCTGGGCAGCCAAAGCTGATACATTCCTCTATCTCAGATTAAAAAATAATTAACTGGATGCTAATTAGCAATTATGTAACAAATATATAAAGTTGCATGCTAATGAGGCTAACTCTCTTCTAAGCATCTTACACAGACGAAGAGTTAATCCTCATAACATCTTTATATGATAAATGATATTATTTACCCATTTTGCAGATGAGGGAATTAAGGTTCAGAGAAATAAATAACTTCCCCCAAGGACACAGCCCGAAAATGGATGAGCTGGAATTTAAATCTAGGCATTCAGGCACTAGAGCCCTAACAATGATGATATACTGCCTCTCAAAAAACTCAACACACTTGTGTACTATAAGAGAGTGCCAGGATACTGAAGGATAAACCCTTATAGATTTCTTGAGAGGAAAAAAAAAATAGGACAAAGAGGAGGAGGAGGAGAAGGGGGAAGGAAAAAGAAGAAGAAAAGCCCACCTCAATCAGCAGATTCATCCAGCTAAGCCCAGCTTAGACTGGTTGAACCCCACAGAAGTATAAAAATAAATGCATCTTGTTATAATTGTTACCCAGCAAAACCTAAAAGATACAATACCTGAGTCACTAGGAATACCTGCTGAGAGATCAAAGTGCACCACAAAGCTCTGCTCAAAATGTAGGATGGGCTAATTAAAGTGCAACTCATCAAAATTAGGAAATTATAGAGTAATTTCAATCAACATATTATATATTACATACAGATTGTTAGAATGACAATCCGTATTTTTCCCACTAGGAGCAAACTCTCATAAAAGCAAGCAAAAATGCCAAAGGCTAACTCTGTGGCAGCATTTTAGTTCCTGCCCTGACCACAGACAGGAAAAAATCTTCAGTACACCTCTGACTGAATGGCTGGCTTTAACATCCCTGTGCCCTCAGCAGGGAAACCAACAAGCTTGCCCTCTCTGACAGATGGCTTCTCCCACCTCCCACACCCTACTGTGTCAGCAACCACTGCTAGCTAAGAAGTTGGCTCTAACATTTTCAATATTCAGATAAAAAGACTGAAGTAATTAAGGACTTTTAAACATTTGCCAGATAAGCCCTGGCCAGGTGGTTCGGTTGATTGGAACATCATCCCATACACCAAAATGTTGTGGGTTCAATCGCTAGTCAGGGCACACACCTAGGTTGCATGTTCAATCCCTACTTGAGGCATGTATGGGAGGCATCAGAGAAACCAACTGATGTTTCTCTGTCACATCAGTATCTGCCTGCCTATCTCCCCTGCTTCCCTTCTCTCTAAAACTAATGTACATATCCTTGGGTGAGAATTAAAAAATTTGCCAGATAAAGTGGCTGAGAGTGGAATTCCAAGATCATAGTCACAGTACAGTGAAACATGTAAGCATCAAATCCCAAAGCCAACTGGAGTACTGATAAAACCATTAGCAAGTCTCCATGTCTAAAAAGCATCCCAAGAGTTTGTACATTTGATGTGGGGCCTAAAACACTCTCTACTAAAAAGAATAGTCATTTTGTTTTCAGTTTCTTATAGTTTTATTCTTAAGAGAATCACTCTTCTTACCTCTAGGTAGGTAAGAATCTTATTTGTACAGACAGCCCACCCAGGCTTGGGTCTAAATCAGAAGCTGCATTTGACTAAAAAAAATCAAGGTCTGCAGAGTTTTTAATTGAGACCCTTAAGATCTTGTGTTCCACAAAGTCCTCTGAACAGTGCCACAGTGGGGTGGGGCAGCACCATGTCTGCATGAAGCCACAACCACAATGGGGTGGCCTCAAGTACAGACAGACCTGTATCCACACTATAACCTTTCATGGCTGCAAAGACACTGCCCAAGTCCAAATCCTATCACAGACCACCCAACAGACTCTCCATGCTGCTCGGTTACAACAAACCTAAAGTGAGAAATTGCATGAGTGGGATAAAGAGGGGCTTTAAACTCAGTATGCAAAAAAGAGAAAGGTATCATGTACATTCTCCTATTTCCTAGGTTACTAATACACTTGGATTATTTGAGGAGGAGAGGAAGGGAGAGGGAGGAAGAAAGTGGGAGGAGAGGAAGGGAGAGGGAGGATTACACCTTTGTAATCACCATGTATCAGCAAGATGGAAAAAAACTCCTCCCCTCCCTTATTTTCACCAATTCCACCTGCAAACCAAATAGGACAACACAGGGTGGCTGGAGGAAGCAACTATTGCTGAACACACTATCTCCCCATCTGGGGTTGTACTTGAATAACAACAGGAAGAACCCACAGCAGCCAGGTTGGGATGCACTGCCCTTTACCACAAGGCACAGCTTCAGGGCTGGTCAACCTCTTCATCAGCAACTGAGATCATTCTGTCAGCTAAGTAGCTGGAATAAGAGGTGGGGATAAAAGTATGGAAACACCACTAAACACAGAGCATCTACTTACAGGTTCCACGAACTCAAACATCTTTCTCTCTTGGACTTCCTGCACCTTGAAGACATACTCCAGGGATACCTCATAGAAATGCTGCCGGACCAGGTCCAGTTGGCTGTCTGCCTACAAATAAGATGGAATTTCAGAGAAAAATCAAGTTACAACCCAAGGAGAACATTCAGCAAGCAGGCCAGAAAAAGTCTTGAGGTAGTTTTTAAAAAGAAATAAAAGAGCATGAAACATAAATAAGAATAACAATAATGGTTAGCTGAGCACTTGACTTTGTACCAGGCACTGTGTCCATAACTATACATACGTTACCTTACTCAAACTTCATTAATTCTAATTATTTAATACTCATTAAATTCCTAAAAAGAAGATATTACCTTTACCTCTAATTTACAAGAGGAAAATGAATTCTGCTAACATTAAGGTTCCTGAGGCAGCCAGTACAGGGCAGAGCTAGGACTTCTGTCCTGGCTGATCTGCCTCCAGCACTCATGAGTGCCTTTAAATCCCTAGGCAGCTCTGCCTCCCCATACTAACTCCTCTGACCACCTCACAGCCCCCATAGATCTTTCCCACATAAGCTAGACAACTGAGACCTCACTGGGAAAAGGATCATTCTGAAAATCTGCAAAATGCCTCCTACAGAATAAAGGAGCCAGAAGGAAAGTCCTCTGAGAAAAACAACAGAGTCCTGCATCAGTCCTGGATTGGAGTTGCAGCTCTATCATTTTCTATCTAGTGAGACTGGCTCAAGCCATTTATCCTCTTGGGTTTCTTTCCCATACCTGGAGGATGGAGATGATAGCATCTGCCCTTGTTCTGAGTAGAGCTATTTCAAAGAGAAACTGAGCTAAAAGTTGCAAACTACTTGAAAGCCAGGAAGTTCAGTACACCTTGGTTGTTATTATCACCGGGGACATGAGAGTAGATGGGTTTCAATCCCTGCTCCTCCCCTAAGCCAGCCACATCATCCCCAAGCAGTTACACTGCTCTCCCAACTGGTCTCCCTGCTTTCAATCTCTCTCCCTCCCCTTCCAATCCAGTCTCCACCCAGCAGCCAGAATACCTTTTCTAAAACCTAAATCAAATGCTCTCACAGCCTCTTCGGTCCCTTCCCCTGGCCTCCACCATGGTCTACAAGACCTGGTGTGACCTGCTCACCCATCCCACCTCACCTCCTCCCCTCCCAACCCTCCAGACGTTCGGGCTCCTTGCTGTCCTCCAACACTCCACATTTCTTTCTTGCCATACGACCTTTGCACTTGGTGTTCCTTCTGCTTGAAAACCTCTTCCCTTAGATAAATATACCATTTTTTTTAACTTCAGTGCACAATAAGAAATACCTTTTGCATTATGACCTAATAAACATACATTTATACTTAGGTGCAATACACTTCCATATTTTTCATTCTATCCCAGCCTACTCTATTCTATTTCATGACCCAGACAATCAGATTTTATGACACACCCATAATTATGGAACACTTAGCTTGCTCCTTCCCATCCTTCTGGTCTCTGTTCCAATGTTACCTCTTTAGAGAGGCTTTAGCTAACCACATTATTTTAGATAGGCCACTTCAAGAGGTCTCTATCTTCTCTCCCAGTTTAATTCTTTATCATTATGTAACATTTTTATTTATTCCTCTGTTCTCTTATAATTGACTAATGGAATATAAAGTCAGTAAGAGCAAAGACCTTGTCTTATTTTTCTACTTTTCTATCCCAGGTCCCTGAAGGGTGCCTGACCCATAGTAAGCATTCAGAAGACACGTGAGGAATGAATGATTGCCCTCTGTCTGGGTGGCCATCAGGACCCAGCACTCAGAAGAAATGTGCAACTGAATGCAATTCCAAAGGAAAAGGAAGAAGAAATCCCAAATGGAATGGGATGTGTCTCCTGCCAAATGCCCCCCTCATCTGAGCCATAGAACTCACATCCTTAGCTCCCCCCGAAATGGATTCATAAGCCAGGATTCCAACCCATCCAGTAGGCCACTCAAGACAGTTTCCCTACCTGTTCCTTGAGAAATTAAATCTACCAGTTTGTCTGAGAGCCACCAACCATTCTGTGCATCTTGTAAAAGAGACATACTCCTAGACTGTAAGTTCCATGAAGGCAGATCATTCACTTCAGCTCAACAATACACCCAATGTCTGAATAGACTTGTTCACAGAAGTACGCAATGAATATTTGTGGAACAAATGAGTATCGTCTTCGAAGCAAGCTTCTGAGCCACTGAAGAATACACAGATTTTTAAAAAGTCATCCACTAGATGGCAGTGTCATTCCACATGGCCGCCCTAGATCCTCACCAGGGATCTAGGGATGAGCTAGGATTTTTAAGTATTGGGTTCAGAGCCCTGCAATCAGGGAACAATTCTGGATAATCAAAGAAAGCAGATTCTATTAAATTTGTACTAGGTATTTAATAATGATCCTAAAAGTTGATTTTTTAAAAAAACTAAACGTGCAGAAAGTTACCACTAAACAGCTGGAAGGCCTTGAGTAAATCAGTTGACCTCTACATGAAACTCAGTTCCTTCAAAGGTAAGCTCAGGAGGTTCAACCAGATGATCAATCACCAAGCTCCCCCCCATTCTGGCCAGTTCTAGATGCCTGACACACGTTGAATGACAATGGCAGGCAGGCAGCAGAGCACTATCCCTCCCTCCCCCATGAAGCGAGAAGCAGGAGAGCAAACTGGGTTAAGGGAAAGGGCTCCAGAGTCAGGAGCAGGGTTCAAATCCTCGCTGACCGGCTGTGGGCAGACTATTAACCACGTAAGTTTCCTAATATGTAAAATAAGGGAATACATTACATATTACATATGTAATAAGGGAATACATCTGCACCTCACAGGGTAGCTATGAGGAGTTTAAGATTCCATGTAAAATGCTCAACACAGTATCTGATACATAAACATGCATTTAATATTTGCTGCTATTATTGTTGTTGTCAGTACAAGTATTACCACTATTGTTATTCGATTATTTAATTTAATTCAGTTCAAGTACAACCAAATAGTAATGATTGAGCATAGGCCAGGATTCACTGGAAAGACCTTTGGCCTACTCCTTGCCCTCAAAGTACTTAGAAAGTATGAATGGGTAGAAGACAAGAACACAAAGGACCGTGACAAAAGAACATAATGAAAAAATATCCACTAAAATATAAACTAGCAAAGTCCATGGTACAGACTGAATGTTGGTGCCCCTCCTCATCAATTCACATATTGAAACCTAATCCCCAATGTGATGGCATCTGGAGGGGGGGGCCTTTGGGGGTGACTAGGTCATGTGGGTAAAGCCCTCAGGAATGGGATCACTGCCCTTACAAAGGGACCCTTACCCCTTCTGGCCAAGTGAGGACACAAAGCAAGACTGCTGTCTAAGGATGAACCAGGAAGCAGGCCTCACCAGACACCAAATCTGCCAGCACCTCAATCTTGGACTGCCCAACCTCCCGAACTGTGGGGAATAAATTTATGCTGTTCACAAGCCACTCAGTCTGTGGTATTGTGTTAAGCAGCCTGAACAGACTAAGGCAGTCAAGAAGAGTGCCATCTGATTTAGGGATAGGGGATGGAGAAGAACAGGCCAGTCACAGAGATAATTCTCTATATTTGTGTGGCAGCTATAACTTGCCTTCTCAGACATGAAATAGTCAGGACATGTATTTTAAGAGCATTTTACAAAGAAACTACAAGCTCAGAGAGATGAGTACTTGTCCCAGGTTACAAGTGAGTACATGGCAGAGCAGGCTTGAAATAAGGTATCTCCTTGCCAGCCAGTGTTCTGGTCCCTCAGTCGTGCTACTAGGGGAGATGATGTTGGCACATCCCTGAAGAACTTGCCAGACTCTTCCCAGATCAAGTCTGCACTATCCAGGCATGGAGAGAACAGACGGGGAGGACAGTGCCCTCACTCCGGGGAATGCCATGCCTGTAGGGTAAGCGTACAGCAGGCCTTCCGTAATCAGTAGGGACTGGAACAATACACACTTGCTCAACTCTTGAATACCTCAACTCATCTAACTGCTTAGAAACTG
Source organism: Tonatia bakeri (assembly GCA_004024845.1). Lineage (NCBI taxonomy): Eukaryota > Metazoa > Chordata > Mammalia > Chiroptera > Phyllostomidae > Tonatia > Tonatia bakeri. Next base: position 207,831 of record PVIA01000466.1, read on the forward strand.
TAGAGCTGGCCAGAGCTGGTCAGAGCTGGCCATTGTGACCTGCATCCAGAAACTGTCCTTAAATACAGTTTCCAAATGCACTAAAAAGAGAGAGCATAAGGACAAAATCTAAGTGAAACTATATACGGGGTCCAGCAGAAGTAACACCTGCTTGAGTGTGGTTGGGAGGATAATAATATGGGTGTAATCATTTATAGCTTTAATTTGAACATTTCACCTAAAATGTCCTATGGTGTGCTTGAGTGTGATATTGTTATGTTACGGAATTACATGCTTATGATTTGTAATAAAATATTTTATAATGAAAACAGGGTTTTATTTGCGCCAGACCCTGTATTTATCCTGTATAAACACATGTCCTAGGGTGTCTTCTGGTGCCTACATCCCCATGTAGAGCTGTGAATAGCCTTTATATACCAGGCAATAAAAATAAATATTTCTTCAGCTTTCTCTATCATATTTGACAAGATTTACCTGATTAGCTATACTACTTTTAAGAATCACCTCATGTATTTGCTTCATTTTCCCTACTCAGGCACAAGAACTTCAAAGAAAGCTTTTTAGTACTTTCTACGTTCTACAGTTCACACCAAGTACTCAATTGCTGTTGGCTGGTTGGCCAGAACTGGTCTGCAAAGTCCACTATAAACACTAGCAGCTGAAGTTGTTGGTGAGTCTTCACTGTCACTCAAATAACTGGTTTAAATACCCAACCAAAGAGTTCTGAAAACCACACATCCCTAACTGAGGAGGCGGAACAAATCTTGCTTGGGAGTGGATTCAGACTCCACCATCTCTTGAGTTGTTTTCATCTTTCCACTTCTGACCCTACCACTTCATATGAACTTTCACTTGACAAAAGTACTGGTGTGGTATTTGCTCAAAAAAAAAAAAAACAACAACAAGGAAATTTAAGAATGAGGTCTAGCCTGAAAACCATAGCTACTCTTTAGCATATACCTGAGAGAGATCAGCAAACTGTTAAGAATTAAATAAAATGACATTTGTGAAGCCAAATTTGGAGTTTCACCAGGAAACTATCCTGTCTCTCAGGAACATAAACTTCCTTGCCATGTAAACCTCCATGAACAGAATAAAAATGGTCACTGCTCCATGGCTGCAAACCTGACTCTCAAAAAGACCCCATTCGGATCCAAAAGGCCAGGGGCAGGTCAGAAAATTTACTTTTTTGAAACAAGGTTATTACCAAACCACAAACCATAGGAGTGACAAAAAGTATTGCTTTAAAAAAAAAAAAAAAAGACTACCATCAAGTACAGGTTGAAACAGATTCTTTAAATTAACATAAAGGAAGGTTGACCAAAGTGTTTCAGGTGCTAACATTTCAAATCACTGATAAAAGATAGAAAGTCAAAAGGTAAGGAAATAGAGTACAGAATCAAGGTCAATGGGTGAGAGAAACAGGAAAACAGATCTCAGTTTGAAAGGAAGAAGCACATTCTAGCACTTACGGCCGCCCAACACAGAGGTGGGTGACCTTCACCTGCCGTATGTTCTTCTGCACTCACAGGCTGGACAGCCACCAGGGTATGGTGTGGGTGGGAGGACACAAAGGCAGCCCAGGCACCCAGCATCAGATCAAGCGCCTGGTTTTCGAGGTCTCTCCCAAACCTAGGATTTTCTGGCAGACTGTAACCAGTACATATCCACAGCACCATGTAAAAATAAAACACTTTATTCAGGATGCTAGTAAAATTTCTTACCTCCTGAAGCTGAGACTCTTTCTTTTTGGAAGACAAATTTAAGTGTTTTTCTAAGACACCATAATACTTCTCTGTCTCCTTGTCATACTTCTTTTTGGCTTCCTGGAAAAAGAGAAGAGGAAAAGAGAAAGAGTAAAGCATTGCAGCAATAAAAGCAACCTGGGTCAAGATCTTTCTGCTCATCTTCACAGCTTCATCATTCCCTCATACCACAGAACCACAGCAGACAACTTAGCTTCTACTCTTCCAATAATGTCCATTAAACCAAACAACCACCCATCAACAGCCCGATGGCTTTGCGTGTCTGTCAGAGAGGCCACCACAATGCCAGACACAAGGCAGACACTGGTGCTTCACAGCGGCAAAGCCAGAACTCCACCTTCTAAGAACTTCCATTGTGAAACAGAAATTTCTAGCTTCTAACTCACAAGGATGTTCAAAGCCAAATGAAGGAGGAAAGTTACCTATGAAGATAACCTCAAAGTAGGAAGATCTACTTATTGCTGGAATGGGATAAGTCTATAGACTGAGATCCAGCTATAATAGTGTTCAAAAAGTACTTCTTAATATAGAGACCCAAATACCCATCGATGCAATAGTATGACATACAGGCCTTTAAGCTGAGGAATAATTCAAAACAAAGAAGATATTATCTTCATGAATGTGTTCACTGCAGCATCATTAATCAGTAAAAAAAAAAAAAAAAGTGGGGCAGCGAGGAACAGCAACAGTGGCAATAACATCACCATCCAAGGTTAGAATCTGGGATGATTCATGGATAGAACATCCAACATATGTAACTGGGAAGGCTAGGCAGCCATATGGAAAACTGCTCATCATATAATGCAAAGTAATGATAGTATGATATAAGCTTGGTATATCCTATGGAGACTATATATATATTTATACATAAAGATTAGGTGGGAAAATACCTAAATGAAAATACTTGAGTTAAGGCAATATGATGTGTGATTTTTATGCCTCCATTTGGGAAACTTTTATTGTCCTATATTAATTGCTTTCAAAATGAAAAATAACATAAATATCGTAACACACATAATCATCCCTGCTGTCCCACCACATCACTGAGTCATTGAGGGTGTATTTTATCTCCCACTTACAGACAAGAAAAACTTAGATCCAAGGAGTTAACCTGTACAAAGTCACAGAGAGTGACGGAGCTGGGACGTGAGCCCAGGACAAGCTGCCCCCAAGGCCCGCATATCCACTTGAGATACAGTCACAGGCATCTCTTCCTTCAATGTCCCCATGGAGATGGTAGGGAAAGGGACAGGGAGAAGGTCAGCACTGGCCTGCTGTAAACAGGATTAATTTACTGAATGCATCACTCCTGCTTTGGACTTATGTGGACTGGAGCCCACAGAAGATTTTCCTGCAACTCCCAAGCCTTTAAGAGAAGAAAAAATCCTGCGGCCAGATAAGGAAACTCAGAGATATCGCTTGTCATTTAACAAAGATATAACACACAACCAATGTGTGTTGGGCTCTTTTAGGCACTAACTGCAGTCCCTACCCTCACAGTGAGGACGTTCCAGTAGAAGAAACACAATTAACCCTAAACAAGTGAGCAGCATAATGGTAGACTGCCACAAATGCTGTGAAGGAAATAAGCAGGGTGTAGTCACAGAGATTCTGCAGATAGGGTGCTTTGGGGAGGCCTCACTGGGGAGGCAAGGGATGAGTTAAGACCTGCTGATCCCTCAAGGAGCAAAGTGGAGGCTTTTAGAGCAGGAGAGCAGTAAGTGCCCTGGACAGAGCACTCTGGGCCAAAGTGGCACAAAAATTACCAAGAAGTCATTGCCTGAAGCTCCTACCAGCTCCTGTGATGTCAGACGCCATTTATCTGGTTAACAGCAAAATTCTAAATGGGCAGAATTATCATCTACACAGTTTTATTTTTTATTTAGTGATTTTAGAGAGAGAGAAAGGGAGGGAGGGAGGGAGGGAGGGAGGGAAGGAAGAGAGATTAAGAAACATCAATTTGTTGTTCCACTTATTTACACTGGTTGCTTCTTGTATGTCCTCTGACTGGAGATCGAACCTGCAATTTTGATGTATAGGGACAACGCTCTAACCAACTGAGCTACCCAATTTTAGCTGACACGTATCCATTTCAACAAATCTGAATTGTGTTTAAAAGACTACTTACACACAAGAAAAATTAAACATGAAGAAGCAAATGAAAAAAAGCCCGACAAGGTTTACTCCTTCAAATTTGAGAGGGACAGGCAAGACCTTGACTCAAGCAACTCTTTTCCTTTATAGAAACCAGTGACTTTGCGCTGAAGCTCCAAGTCCCATTTAATGCTCACTGAGCCACTCCACCAGCCCTGTCACCAATCCCAAAGAGGAAAACCCTGAGCCAGGATAGTCTAGCTAACCACAAGTGAGAAAAGGCCGGGAAACGTGAGTCACTGGAATTCTGTGACTTTCTGGCAACTCAAGCCTCCACATTCCATGTTCAGGAGAACAGCCACAGTGAAAGGGAAAGGGAAGCAGTTCTGTCCTGAGCCACAGCAACCAGACCTCTGTGGGAATAACTTTACTGAGATTTACGTAATGTCCTTAAGATTGGGTAGTATTACTGTTTCTCAGGGACAAGACAGTGTTTGCCTTCCAGGGCATCCACTGTGGGTGGCTAAGTGGAGAACAGACAGAAGTAGGATCCTCCACTTCCAACTCTATATGCACCGACTCGAAACCAATCATCGCCCCTGTCCAGGACTTGGTTCCCTCATCTACAGACTGAGCAGGACTAGATGAGACCATTGCTCAGGTTTCCTCTTTCAGCTCAAAGACTGTCTAATCAAATAAGGACAAGGACACGTACCCCTCACAGGTTGTTACAACTAGATGAGATAAACTATATATAATGCTTAGCAGAGTGCCAGATACATGGAAAGTACTTAATAAATCTCAGTGGTGGTGACAAAGATGGGGTGGTAGCAATGGTGGTGATGGCAATGACGAGGTCCATCACTGAACCCCACCTCCTTCTTTCCAGGAACACCACGTGCTTTCCACAGCCCATATCCCAGGAAGGTAACCCTCCACAGCACTGCCACACTTTGAGATCACGTGTATTTAAATCTCTGCGTCTGACGTCCTTCTCCCCAGTCACACTACAAGTACAGCAACCACATCTGCGCTTCTCCTCCACCATATGCCAGTGTGGAGTGCAGGGTCAGCCACACAGCAGGCTCTTGCACATTTTTAATGAATCAACTGTGTGTACGGAGTATAGTAACATCAATGACTATATGACAGATACTGTTCTAAGCACTTCATGAGTTCACGCATTTCTTCCTTATAATAACTTGATGAGGAAAATACTATGATGATCCCCATTGAATAGCCCAGGAAATAGGCACGGAGAGGTTCGATAACCTCCCCAAGTCTACATGCAAGTGACAGAAGTGAGATCTGAGTTCCAGCAGTCTAGCTCTAGTGCCCACGCTTAACCTCTGCTTGCCAATGTCTATTCTACTTTCACTGCAGAGCCCAGCTGTGGCTGCAGGAAAAACACACTCACCCAAACTCAGAACTCTAAACGCAGGGCCAAGGTTACACCAAGCTGCAGGGTGGAGCCCTACTCCTGAGAAGTCACACCAGCACAAGAATGCCCAGGAGTCCACCTCCCTGGCAGCCTTCACACCTCACACTCCAACTTCAGCTTCTTGAAATTAGCGACAGCTTGTTAAAACAACGGAAGTGGCACCAGAGGGGACAAGAGGAGGCAGGGCAATTTTAGAATCACGCAAGCAGAGTTCAGAAACTTGAACTTGGCCACGGAAGAGCACTTGCTGGCTCTTAACAACTCTTGAATCTGCTTTCTAGAGCACCTAGTGTAAAGGGTTGGTTGTTCCTTTATTTTCCTTGAAATGCACATGATACTATGATATATAGTGGAACCGCAGTTCCCGAATTTAATTCGTTCTGGAAGGCTGTTTGAGAAGCAATTTGTTAGAAAACCAAATCTTTTTTCATTAGAAATAATGTAGATTGAATTAATCCATTCCAGACCCCCCCCACCACGATGACTGTTTTAATCTTACGTATATATAATACAACTCTATTGTACTGTCTAATCTACAAATAAGGACAAGAAATTTTAACAAAACGAAAATAAAATATACAATACAAATTAAAGTTTACATAGGCAGTAGAACTTATCTTTAATGCTGAGAGCTATCGATGACTGAATACAGAGAAAAGGGGTGGAGGTACAGTAGGATATTACCCTTTGGAAGGGGAGTCCCCTTTCATAGAAATGTCATGTAGCTCTTCTTCTGGGGTTCTCTCTCTCTTTTGTGTCTTTGCTCCACAAGAACATGCCTCAGGCTTACTGGGCATCCGTCTCACTCAAAACCTATCCAATGATGTTTGTTTTTACCTGTGTTTTAACACTTGCCTGAAGTGAAACACGCATTGTCATTGAACAAGCTTATCGCACAGTTTGCTACTTCTATGTCAGGGTGATATTTCTCAATTAAACTTTGCAATTCTCCCCATTTCCCAAGCATTTCCTTGGTAAGTGAAGTAGAAATAGCCTGCCTTCCCTCTTTTTCTAACTCTTCAATTGCAAACTGAACAAATTAAGTTTGAGAACCAAGTTGCCATTGTATCAACATGAAAGGGTTGTCAGGTAGAGAACTAACATTTTGTTGGACAACCAAGACATCTTTTTCTATGAAGAACTTGGTCCAGAGCCAAAATGTTCAAGATGGGAAACTGTTGAGAACTGAGGCTTGACTGTAAATGTATTTGGTGGGGGCGGGGGCAGTGGAGAGGAACCAGTGCACTGAAAAAGAAATGACAAAGGAGGAGGGATACACAGTCACCCCCAACACCAAAGCATCTTTTGTCAACAGGAGTAAGTGAATAGAATATGTGTGAGAGGAAACATGTTTTGGTGAGCAACCATTTTTCTTAAATGTTTTAATTCTCATATTTCTCACCAGCTACAGCCCTGCCCCCACCCACCCAACCTAGAAAAGTACCTGCTCCTGCCATTATGATCAATAGGATGAACCCAAAGGGAGCCTCAGTGAGACTTCCACTCCGCTTCCCTCCTCTGCCCCTCTTGCCGCCTCCATGCTGTGATAACTTGTCAAACCAGTGCTGAGGGAAGAGGCCAGAGTGAGAGGCGTCTGTGCTCGGAGGGAAAAGTCACTACTGGAAAGATGACTCAGTCAACAGGTCCATGCTACCACTGCCTCAGAGCCCTTCAAAACCTCCAGAGCTGCTGCAGTGTGCTTTTAGGAGCAGGAGGCACAGTCCCCAAGGCCACGGAGAAGCTACTCATTGGGCCTGCATCAGCAAGAACTGGGAAGGGACACTCAGGACATTTTCTTGCCCATTGCTGGGTTTGCTCACAGTCTGGGACAAAATCCTAATGGACAAGACATCCCTTTACATCTTTAGTCTCTGATACAAAGCCAATAACCCCCAATTGCTTCATAAATGTAAACTGTAAAATTGGTAGAAAAGTGCCGTAGAATTGAAAGAAAAATCTTTGCCATGGTCCTTCCTTCAAAGAATGAATAACCATGACTGAACTGAACATCATCTCTTTCAGGCCCTAATATATTCATATTCAGAAAGCAGATGCACTTGGGAGAGAGGGAATGATGGGGGAAGGCCCCACTTCTTTTTTTTTCTTCTTCAATGTACATTACTTCATTTAATCTTCACAGCAAGGGGAAAGTAGTACACTATATTACCTGCATCTCTACATGGGAAGACATGGCCCAGGCAATATCCTAGTCTTGTCTAGTAAGTCACGGAACTGAAATTTATACTCATATCTTTTTTATATTTTATTTTAATCATTGGTCAAGTACAGTTTTCTGTCCTTTACTCCCATCCCAGCCCATCCACCCATCCCTCCCCACCTGCCTCCCATTTCCACCCCCCCTAGTTTTTGTCCATGTGTCCTTTATACTTGTTCCTGTGGACCTTTCCACTTTTCCCCTGAAATTCCTTCCCCTCTCCCCTCTGGTCACTGTCAGCCTGTTCTCTATTTCAGTGTCTTAGGTTATATTTTGCTTGTTTGTTTGTTTTGTTGTTTAGGTTCCTGTTAAAGGTGAGATCATATGGTATTTGTCTTTCACTGCCTGGCTTATTTTGCTTAGCACAATGCTTTCCAGTTGCATCCATGTTGTTGCAAAGGGTAGGAGCTCCTTCTTTCTCTCTGCTGCATAGAATTCCATTGTGTAAATGTACCATAGTTTTTTGATACATTCATTTACTGATGGGCACCTAGGTGGCTTCCAGCACTTGGCTATTGTAAATTGTGCTGCTATGAACATTGGGGTGCATAGGTTCTTTTGGATTGGTGTTTCAGGGTTCTTAGGATATAATCCCAGCAGTGGAATTGCTGGGTCAAAAGGCAGATCCAGTTTCAGTTTTCTGAGAAAATTCTATTTGGGCTACCTTTTTCCCACCTACAGGATCTTCTCAAGGCCATTTCACAACTGAGTATAAAATCCATCTAAACATAAGAGTGTGACGCTGCCCCAAATGTCCTGCAGGTGGCGCAAGGGACTGGCTGAAAGACAGTTCTGGAAAAGCAGAAAGAAAATCCTGAAAATCCTCTTGCTTTTACTGATTCCAATGAAAACACCTCTCCTGCAGGTGTTCTCTAAAACTCCACTGAAGGTCAAACTGGCTAGGGCTTCTTAGGGATTTCTCACAGGACACAGGAACCCGGGAGAATCCCCCTCTTAAAAATGAACAAGATTCCCCTTGCGGTTTTTTCAGCAACATTAGAATTGCCAAAGTTTGGGCTACCATCCCTCCAAGTGATAACAAATGGTGACCTCTGGGTTGAAGCAGTCCCACCTGCACAATTGTTAAATACATATTTTTAATGTATTAAAACATTTTTTAAACCAGGCGATTTTATATAAAACTTTTGACTTTTCAATTTCTCTTGAAAAATGTAAAGATCAAGAGAGGGCTCATTTGAACACACAGCAAAAGGGAGCTAAGCACAGAATGCCAGGCCCACAGGGCCCTATTTATAACCCGTGTTTTAGACTCTGAGGCTTGGACCTTGCAATAAATACAATCCCACGTTGTCTAAGCACACAGGTATCTACCTACTAACACAAAGGAGTGTGGTCTCTACTATTGGATGATTTATGAACTAGCACAAAATAATTAGAGGACAAAACACTGGAATGACTGCTCTGGGAGTAACTGCCCAGGCTATGTTCAGACACTTGTGAAGGACAGATGAGCCAGGCACCAGGCTTACCTGCCCAAGGTTTTCTGAACACAGTGGGCTTAGATTTTCTGAAGAAGGTATGTTTTCCAGACCTCTTGCCCTAAGATCCAAGAAGAAGAACTGTAAAATTCTCACCTTGGCAGCCCCAATCTGCTCCTTCCGAAACTTTTCTAAGGGAGTGATAAGCACGTCGCTGGCATTCTCAATCTGATGAGGAAAAACAGAATGGAGCAGGGTCAGAGGAGACACAAGAGCAGTATCAGTAAAGAGGTAGCAGTTCTTGCACAAAATACCTCCCCCTGTCTCAACATAAAATTCAAGTAAGCAATATTGTGCATGTAGTAACTGTTCACAATACTTAACCTGACAGCATGTCAAATCAAATCTAGTCATCAGTTCAAAACATGATATTCTTCCTGTACATGATTAAAACTGATTCTTTAAAAATAAAAAATTAAGACCTCTAAAAATGTAAGCAATCATCCGAAGGTGGAGGGAAACTAGTGACATGGTAGGATCTAAATTTCAAGCTTCAAGTGACATATTGTATTTTGCTCATTCACTTAAGTTATATTTAAGTAGATACATTTAAAGCAGATCAACACTGAGTCTGGTTTACAAACAAAGTATCTTTGACATCTGGTGGCATGAAACCTTCCAGCCGGATTCTGTGTGGCCCTACAAACACTGGACTCTGATGACAACACTGTGTCTACTGACCACTGGCTGCCTCTCCACTTCATCTCACAGTCCCACCCACTCAGGTCCTGTACTCCAACCACAGCAACACCCGAAGGCACCTCAAACGTTCCAATCCTGTCCCACTTCCAGGCTTTTGTATTTCACTGTTAACTCAGATGCCCTGTCCCTAAATCCTTATGTGAGCAACTCATTACTTACTGCAATTCATTTCAGCTTAAAGGGCACCTCTTTAGGAAGGCCGGCCATGACTACCAATACATTTCAAAGAAACTTCCCACCAGCCCACCAAGTGTTTTCTTCAGAAGACATAAGCCAGTTAAAGTTTTCTGGTGTTCCACTACATACACACACACACACACACACACACACACACACACACACACACACACGTGCATGCACACACATACCATCCTGTAAATGCTCTCTTGTCCCCCACTCCCCCTAAAACACAGAGGAGTGCTGAAACAAAGGAGCACTCAAATACTTTTCAATGACTAAATGAACAAATGATTTCTTGACTAGCTGCCATCTGTGTGACCATGGGCAAAACATTTAACCTCTCTGGGCTCCAATTTCCTCATCTACAAAATGAGTGGGCTGGATTGTTCCAGCTCCAAGATTCCATGGTCTTTTCTAAAGCAGTACAGTATTTTACAATCTTTCCTCTTAAGTCATTCACTGCTTACTCCTTGCTCAACTAATAATTTCAGGAATCTCATCTCAACAAAGCATTATTTTTCTAAATCACATGCATATCCACTGCAATGAAACCAACAGAGTAAATGCCAGACGCCATAAATGGACACAGAGAGAACTAACTGAACAAAATGAGGGACAGAAGGTGGCAGATCTCCAAATTTATTGCCATTTGCGTTTCCTCAATTTTGGGACCACTTATTCTAGTAGAGAGCAACACCAGAGTGTTGCAGTGTTAACTTGTTTGATTTTTATTGTTATTTGATGTGGCTTAATTGGCTCACTTGTTATAAGTCTTTTCTACAAATCAAGTATTAGTCTCTAAGGCTCACAATGGTTTCTGAGCCCCTAAGTCAGTGGTTCTCAGCTTTATCCACAAGTTAGGCTCACCTGGGGAGCTTTTAAAATCCCTATGTCCAGGTCTCACTCCAGACTAATTAAATTAGAAACTCTATACTTCATCTTGGGCATCAGTATGTTTTGAACTCAAATTGTTCCAAAGGGCATCCATGATTGTGAATCCAGCACTAAGTAGATGCTAAATATATGAAAGCAGTAACTGCTCACCTGGGAATCAGGATGCCCAAGTCCTTGTCCCATTCCTTCCACTACTTGCTCCCAGCCTTCATAAGACCTCAACTGTCTCATCTGTCAAATGAGGGACTGCAGAGGTGAGGAATAAGATCTGAGTCTGTGATTCTATGACTGTAATTTCTACTCCATTCCAAGCACTGTGCTAATACTGGGGACACAGTAGTCCATCCTCTGCCCTTCAAGAACTCATTTACTATGGGACATGTGCCGTGATTACCAGGACACAATGTGCCAAACGCACAATAAGAGGCATGAAGTAGATAGTAAGAAAATACAAAAGATGGCCAAATATCCTGGGGTGTAAGGGAAGGCTTCCCAAAGAAGGTGCAGCTTTGCTAAGCTGAGCTGAACTGACGATGAAGCCATCACAGGACAAGGAAGCAGAGAAGGGGCTTGTGATAGCCATCTTCTCAGATGCAGACAGTAGAAATTTGATTCGCTGACATTAATAATAAAATTGCAAGAGCAAGCTGAAAAATATAATCTGGTTATAGCAATCATGCAGGGTATTATCATGATTTGCTCACTGCATCACCCACCCCAAAAACTGACTTGGCCAAGAATCAGACTCTAAAGAATCACTTCCCTTTCTTAGGCACTAGTTTTCCCTCTCTCCACCCCCAGCAACCCTGCTGTGGCTGCCACCACCACCACCACCACCACCACCACCACCACCACCACTCCCAATCTGGTTCAAGCACCCAGCAATGAGCAATGGAGGAAAGCAGTATGTCTCTCTGCAGAGCAGGTGAGAAGTCTCTGCTCTGTTTGGAGTTTTAAAGAAATTCCCACATTCTCTGGTGTAATACACACTTGGGTTCAAATCTAGACCATGCCACTTATTAACTGTGTGATCTTGGGCATGCTATTTAACCTCTGTAAAACTTGATACCTTCATCTGGACAATGAGTATGAGATAGGGACCACCTCAAAGTCATCATGAGGGTTAAAATAGAAAACGTATGGCTGGTAGAAGCTATGAAATAAATTGCACCCCTCCACCCATCAAAAAGTATCATGTTTGAAGCCCTAACCCTGGCAAATTAAACAAGGAGGCCATTAAACTGAGGTGGCTCTAATGACTTAGTAACCTGTATTAGCAACCCAGAAACTAAGCCTGTGAATGCCTCAAGGTTAAGAAATGAAAACCTAAGAGCAAACAATCACAAACAAACAAGCTTTCCCAAATAAGACAACTACCTAAGTGATAGCCAATTAAATCATTTCCTTGCTTTGCTTCCACATCTTCTGTATACAAGTCTTTCCCCTAGCTCCTGGCAGTGGATAATTCCTAACTACTTCCAGGTTGGTGCTACCCAATTTGATTCAATTTTTGCTCAAATAAACTCTTAAAAATTTAATATGCTTTAGTTTGTCTTTCATTACCCACAATGTGACAGTATTTGAATATGGGGCCTTCTGGAAGGTAATTAGGTCATGCAGCCACTATGGAGTCCTTTTGGTGGAGTTAGTGCCCTTGTAAGAAGAGACCTGAGAGCTTCCCTGCCCTTTCTCTGCCATGTGAGGCAACAGCAAGAAGGCAGCCATCTGCAAGCCAGGAAGAAGGCCCTCAACCAGGAACCACATCAATCAGCCCCTTGCTCTTGGACTCCCATTCTCCACAACTGTGAGAATAAATGTATTATTTAAGCCACCCAGGCCATGGTATTTTGGCAGCCTAAGCTGACCAAGACAGGAAATTTAGTCTCAAACCATCACTTATTAGTATGGAAAGAGAAAAAAAAATGTTTATTAACAGACTCTTCCCAGGGCCTCTGGAGCACCACCTCCAACACAGAGGCCCTCCTGGGGACAAACGAGCATGCAGCCAGCAGGGGGTTTCAAATTAGGCCTCAGTCTGATTTGGAAGGCACCAAAGAACTTGTGGTGTAGAATCCCTCATCTGTTAATGCTGAACCACATCAGAATAAATCCTAATACAAAAGAGATCTCTTAAGAACCTGAAGATCAGCCTTTGATTCTTGAATTTCACAGTGCCTCTCTTTGGGGAACCCCTTAGAGTTCCCACAACTTACTAAGTGCCTGTTTACTAGGTGCCTGCCACATGGCAGGCACTATGTTAGGTGCTTTGGAATTAAAGGTGAAGCAGTGTCCCCACCCTCCAAGAGCTCTTGGATAAGTTTAATGCGGGGTGGAGGGGCAGGGATGGGGTATAATTGCAGAGCAGGACACCTCCATTCCCATTCTGCCAACAGAAAATGCAAGTCCCCAACTAGTTAAATAACTGTAAAGATACACCCGGAAGTCATATGTCTTATATATACACATTACAGTGAAGTCATTCTCAAGTTATCCAAGTAAATATATCCTATTTTTTACAAAAGGCTCCAAGCCTTGCAAAGATGAGAAGATAAGGCTTGCTCAAGAGTTCAAAGCATTCAAGCCTGGACTCAAACCTACTTCTTCTGATAACAAATCCCGTGCTCCCTAGACATGACCACACTGTCTGGAACTAAGAGTGGCCCAGTCATACTCACCATCCGTATCCGTTCATCTTCAAGATTCCTGAGAACAGTGGCAAACTCCTGCAAAGACCTTGCTGGAAAAGGGAAAGAGACCGTGAAATGGAAGTTGAGTAATGGGCCTTTGGGAGACTTTCCAGATACAGCTATCTTGTTATGGATTGAAATCCCTTGGCACATACATAAGCCTTAAGTCATTTTTTTCCCCAAGGTTCCCCTTATCTTTTAAACATTAATCATCAAGGATGACCCAGAAATGCATGTTAATTCCACCTGGCACTTTAGCTAGGGAAGGATTTCCTTCAAAGAAAAAACTGGCTTGTTCCTGAGAGTACCCAGGACTGATGAGATGCTGGCTGGCTCCCAGACCCCGGGCTGGAAGGGGCAGAGTTCCGCTTAAGAGTTGAAGGATTTCCTGCCCAGGATTTGACCTCCTCACCCTTTGTTGTGGGGCTGCGTCAGAACCCAACCTTTTCTTTGGCACTAGAACTAAACAAACAGTGCTGCTGGCACCGGAAGCCCCATCTCTGGCTTCTCCTTGGGCTCCTCTTGAGTCCCTGAGCCACTTATTAATGCAATACAGCCTGCAGAATGCTGGTCAGATGGGGACAGTCTCCTTCTCTAGAATTATTCCCAAAGGCAATATGCATTAAGTGCAACAGCCCTGAGAATATTTGGGACATCTGTGTAATGTTGGGAAAAGCATCCATATATTCAGGATTTACCACTGTGATGCAGTTTCACTGTTCTCAGCTATCTCCCAACTGCCTTTGTTCATCCCCAGTTCCCAGTGCGCTGCATGGCAACGGGTACTCAATAAACACTTGATGACTAAATTCAATAGAACATTCTCAATTCTTGCTCACTTCATGGAGTCAACCAAGACGTCTAAGGTAAGAAGAATAAAGCACAGTGACTAGGCCTTGGCAAAGAAAGGTCTCTTTAACAATGCAAAGCCTCTGCACTCCATGCCACCTACACCACACAGAGGATGGTGAAGAGTGAAGCAGCACAGTGAAGTGATAAATGGTAACCCCACCATCAGCCTCTTGTTAAAGAAACAAAAGGGAGAGGTGGGGCCTACTGTGAGCTAGACACTGAACTCCATTCCCCTTTCAAAGGCAACAGCAGCAACACAGCCCTAGTCAGCTGTTGCCAGACAAAATGTGGGGCCAGCTGATTAGATTCTCCAATTTTCAAAGAAGCTAAAGAACTGAAACATTGGGATAAATTCAATTTATATGGTAATTCAATTTAAAAATTGAGAGCCAAAGAAAACATGGCTGCATTCTGATCTCAGTCCATGAGCTACCATTTGCAACCTCTGATCTGATTCTTCCCTCATCTACCTGAGTTCTGCTCTCGCTCAAAGTTCCCAGCACCGTGGTTGTGAGGAAGAAGGGCACAAAAACCAGCCAGACGCACAACACTAAAGGAAGGGAGAAGGGAGAGCCCCACTGCAAACCTTCGAGATTTCTCCTGCAGGAGGAGGCTGAAAGAGGCAATCCCAGAGCTCCGAGAAGAAGCCAGAATAGCCCCAAACCCCTGATCCTCACTTAACTCTGCCCCTTCCACTGTTACTACGGATTTCTTACTTTATAACACTTAGATTCTTCCCTTCCCCAGAAAAAGGCTCAGTAAAGACATAGAAAGTTGTGATAAACAGTACGGTTATGACTTACCTATACACATTTCATCATCTGTTTCTGCATCTCCTATGCACTGAAATTTAAATTCATTTAAGGAATCTGCAAATTTCCTCTTCGCTGAAGACAAATCTAGCAAGAAAAAGAGTAAGAAACATGAATTACTGACATAAAATGGCTTTCCAATTTGCTGCACTTTATAATCCTTCTACTACTACAGCGAGTGGCAGATTTCTTCCTGAGTCCATTTCAAATCACAAAAGAATGTGAATTCAAGATAGCATATATTGTTTATAACATGAAATGCTGAGCTGCTTTAGAAGTTAGTGTATTTGTTGCATTTGCCTGAATAATTCTGGTCCTATTTCTAATTCCTCCAGCTACACAGCTAGTCCTGTCTTCTCCATTTGACACAGGTGGGAATCCAGTTGCCTAAGGAGGTCAGGGAGGAAGTGTGGCACCAGCATCTACAGCCCTCCAGGTGGGCTTTGTCCCTGGCTCTCCATGTGGTCATGAAGCTGCCCCACATCAGACTCAATAACACCTTCCCCTAGCCCAATGCATATCACACACTGCTTGTCCCACAGCACAGGAGGACCTGTACTTCCTCTTCCAACTCAAGTACACATGAAGCCAGAATTCTCAGAACCCTCTCAAAAAGAGGGGCCAGCCAGCCTGACAAATTTCTGCCTGAACCATCTCCCTGGGTCACCACATTCCACCACTGCCACGAGAACAAAGCCCTGGCAATGTGTGGGATTGGGATAATCCCACACATGCTATAACCCCACACGTGCTATCTACAGAGAAAGCTCTCAGGGGCCTTGCCAAATTTAAAAAGTTCTCATTTAAGTCAGCAATAAAAGTCAATGATCCTCCCATGAGCCCTCAGCTTCTGTTAAGGGTACAAAACCACCAAGATACCTTTCAGTGGCCTGACAGGCATGGCTGCTCGGTACGAATGTGCTTAACTTAATTCCACATGCAGCCTTCCTGCAGATTAAGCTAATGATTCAAATTACCCTCGTAAATGTTCCCCTCATTGAAGGGGAAATGGCATTATGTTCATATTCCCAGAGGAGGGAAATATGAGGCACAACTGGCAACAAGGCCTGGCTTTAATAAGATATTTGGGGGTGGGGGAAGGGAGATAGGAGAATTCTGGCTTCACAGATCAACATAACCTACTGGGATAAAAGCACCCATGATCCTCAGCACTTGTCTTTTTTAGTTCCCAGATCTATCCCTTGAGGTTACAGTTAGATTTTCCCCATCTTTCGATTTTATACAAATCCAAACCCCATGTTCAGCTCACAGATCTAAGTGTTCATTCCGAACAATGGCTACCAGTAGAGGAGCACAGCTGGTGTCCTGGTCTCAGGTCTAGGGCTCAGGGCGCTACACTGGACACCAGCAGCTCCTGCTCTGAAGCTGCTCTCCCAGTGGCTGGGATGACACAGGTTCCGAGCTAGCTGTGCTTTGCACAAGGTCCTCCGCTCTACACCAAAAGGGGAAGGTAGTCGGAGTGGAGAAGGAGAACACAGGAGGCAACAGCCAAGAGTCTCCAGTCTCCTCCTGGTTCAGTCACTTGAATGAAATGGTCCTTGGGCAAAAAGTCCAAAGATGCTGGCAGGAGAACCAGGCATCTCTTAGAACTGGCCAACCCAGGCTAAGGATATCCCTGAGAACACAAATCACTCCTAGCAAGAAAGAAACAGATGCATCTGAAAGTCAGAACACTGTGCAAAGGACAGAGGAGGCTGCAGGCAGGCAGGATGGGAAAAAGATAAAAGGAATGATAACTTTTCAGAGTGGAAGTTTTGGGGCTCTAAGAGGCCCAAAGTGTGTAGTACATGGAATGTAGGCATGGTTGTACGCTGTGACATTTCAGTCAGAATGCTCCCTCGATCAGAACTCACAAAGAAAGGCCCAAGCAAAGAGTGAGAACAGGGCTGCTTCTCTATCCACTTAAAAATCCTTCTGTGCCTCCCCAGTAGGGCAAGAAAGACTCAAGCTGGACAATCTTCTCAACAAAGTGGAAAAAGGTGAAACATAAGCCAGGCTCGGAAAGCTCCCAGCACACACCTGAAGAGCTGTGCTGCCAGGGGCAGCTGCCAGTGAGGATCAAGAAGTGGCTCATACTGCACAACAGGGCCTTTGTGGGGCCTTTTCACAGGAGGACCCATTTAGCCAGAAGCAGGACCTATTAGCTTATGACCAGAAAGTAACCTGATTTCATTGTCCAGTGGCACACAGCACACCCCACCACAGCACAAACCTGAGAAGCAATGTGGGCCCCACGAAGCTGATAAAGAGGCCGGTCCCCCTGATGGAAGATTAGGTAATGGGTACTGGTATGGAGTCAATACTGGGCTGTAGGCCAGTAAGGACAGCTGGGTAGAGTAAGAATCCCAATTATTGGAGACAGAAATCTTTCTGTAAAGGTGCAGGGGACACCTGTTGTTTTGCTTCTTCAACACCCACTCCCCGTTCTTTGGCACAACATGTCAAGCTTGCTTTGGAAGACCTCCCTCCTCTACTTGCACTGCATGGGGTTCTGATTATATACTAATCAACCCCTTCCACAGCCTCTGGCCCTCACCCCAACCTCCACTGGCTCCTGGGTTCAAGTTTCAGCTCCTTCATTTACCAAATATGTAACTAACCCAGAGTTAGTCATAAAGTCTCAGTCATTTCATCTGACAGTCGTCAGCCCTACCTAACGCCATCGAGCTGTCAGGAGATCCAGTGGGGCACACTGTGTAAGCACTCTGCACTGTAAGCTTCAGTTCTAGACACAGCTGGGCTATTCTTCCTTAATATATAAATCCTCCAACAACAGGACGCAGGGAAGGTAATCATCACTACCTATAATGAATGAAAGCTTGGAGAAATTAAAGGACTGACGTAAAAACACACAGTCTCTACAGAAGGGACCTGTGACTCAATCAAGTCTTCTGAACTAATATCCTTATAGCATGTGGCTACACCATGCTGCCTCACTCCACTAAGATAAACCCCTCTTCTGTTACTGAGGACAATGAAAAGGACATTTTTTTTAAAAAGTCACTGCTTCTTGTCTGCTTCAACCCAAAAGGATTGGTGGCATCTTATGTAGATGATCACCCTGGATAAGCAGCCACATGGAGACTTAACTTCTGGAGGCTTCACTCTAATGCACACAGGAATCCAGCCTGCACCTTTCAGTAAGAGGAGGGGAGTAGGAGGAGAGGCTGGTGTTGGTGCTGGGTGCGTGCCAAGATTCGTGGTACCCTGCTCACATAACCCCACTGTTTCATGTTCAGGCAGTGCCAGACACAGCTAAGAGCCAAGCAGAGTCAATAATATTTACTGTTGCTAGAAAGGCAGAATGCTGGCCAGAGTAGAGAGAAGTCATGACCGGCAGCCTCTGGGGAGGACAAGTATCTGCTTTATAGAGTGAGAAGTCTCGGCCTCTGAGTGAGGAAACCAGGTGGGTAAGGGATATGGAAGCAGCCAGAAGCCTGGCCTTGAAAGGCTGCTCCCAAAGCTTTCTGCTCACTAGGGGACCAGAGGAAAGTGCCCTTCTCTTCCTGGAGATGCCACACTCTGCCACAGCAGATACTAATCTGCATAAAGCTTAAGAAAAGTTAAGCCAAGTATAATCCTTTTTTACAATAAAACAAGGTTTATCATAATTTTTTAAAAGTTAGAATCTACCTCAATTTATACAAGTTTTACTAATACTGCAAATTAAGCCATTTCCTTTTTGTCCTTAATTTACACAAATTTTACCAGCAATACCACAATTTGAGCCCTTTCCTTTTCTGTACAACTTAACATATATGTGCACACACATATACATGCATATACACAAACATGCATGCATACAGACACCCACATAATGACGGACTCAAGGTAACCATACAACTATATTTATTTTCAGTGTATCTATTGCCTTTCTTTCTCTAACCTCCAAAGTCACCAAAATTTCATATAACTACCCTTAAAATTTTCTGCTACTCTGTCACACCTCCCTGGACTTAGAAACTGATTAGTTAACAGAGACCAACTGCCAAGGAAAGTACTTCCAACAGAATTGGCATCTCAGCTGCTTAAAGCACAAGAATCCTCAAGTCCCCAGGACTGGCTCATCTCTCCCTTCTCTGAAAGCCAATTATGTGTACCCTCAATGCCTTATGATCTTGTGTGTGGAATGATTCTGGAACTACCCATGAGTGGTTTCATCTCATGATGTATTCATGCCTAGGACAGGGCTGGAAAGTGGCCCTTAAAACCTGTGGTGCTGATTTTATCAGGCACAGTCACACAGGTTGGTTTCCACATGGAGTGTCTGATATTCTCCAGATGAAAGGATGATGGTGGGAGCTGAGAGGTAGACACTAGCCCCTGAGACACTACAGCTTTACTCCACAACCACACTCCCGGGTAAAACTCAACAGAACCAAATTATCTTTCCACTTCTACCCTCTCCCAAAGGAGCCAACTAAGGGCCTCTTCCTGTGTCCCCAGTTCAGTAAAGGGCACCACCATTCGTTCTGTCACACGAGTCAGACAGACACCCACATGTCATCCTTGACAGTGCAGTCCTTTGCAAGGCCTCCTAAGCATCTCAATTCTGCTCACTCATCGCCAACATTATCAACAACCCCTAATCCAAATACCCCCATTTGCTAGGATAACTGCAACAGCCTCCTCTCTGGTTTCCGCACACCCACTTTTGTCCCTCCAGTCAATATTCCACCTAGTCATGTCAGCTCCAGCAGTGAATCCTGCCATGGCTTCCCAGAGCTCTAGGGACAATGAACAAAGTCCCTCTGAAGGTCTGAGAGGCCCTGAAAGGACTGGGCCCCCTTCCTCCCTCTCTGGACCCCAGACACCCTGGCCTCTGCCACTTCCTGGAATGTGCCCTATTCCTACCTGCAGCCCTTAGCATAAAGGTTCCCTCCTCCAAGAAGTCCTCCCTGACTTCTCTAACCAGACCAAAACTTATCCTATTATCACATCCTGAGTCCAACTCTTCTTCACAGCAATTTCATATTGTTCAGGTAAGTCTTCGATTAATATCTTCCCAACTAGCAAGTTCCATAAGGGTGAGGATTGAGTCCCTTCATGCTCATCCCTGTATCCTCAGAACCTAGTACATGGCCTGCAGAGAACAAGGACCACAGATAGAACAAAGGGAGAGCGGAAGTTGGACACTCCACTAGTCCATTACACTCACCGAAGGTGAACTTCCCAATTCTATGCTTGACAAGTGGAAAAAAAAAAAAGTAGATTAGGTATATTAGGAGAAACTTTCCAACTTATGTAAGTCTGATTGGAGCTTGTATACATAGGAATGTGTTTATTGTTAAGATAAAACCAACTCTCTTGGTACTGTCTATTGAGGAAAGTTCCCCTAGAGCTGCAGAGAAAGCTGCCAGCAAGCACGGAAAGTAACACTTGCTCTACACCAAGGGACCAGGAGAAATGAACAACAAACACGGTAGCGCTCGAGCACAGTCACGTGTCCCCAGGCCTGGGGCTAAAACAGATGAAGGAAGAGTTCCCAGAGACCCTTCTTTTCTTTTTCCCTGTATCTGGGCAAGAAGAGAACTCATCCTATCAGAAACTCGGCTTGGGGAGAGGCATTCCCCCTATTCACCATTGCCCCAAGTCTGCATGTGGCATTGTAAACCTAGTTCCATTGCTTAACTATAAAAAGCGCAAGTGCTGTTCCCTTGTTAAAGACAATTCTATAGCATGGACCCCTGCATTATGTGAGCAAAAAAGAAAAAAGATCATGTTCAAATCTTACAATAGAACAAAATTCCCCCATAGCGTTCATCTAGTTTCTATGATGCACGGTCTTATGTGGCCACTAGATGGCAATTGACTGTATCAGAGAAGGTGTGCTAAGACTCAAGGAGAATGACAGGGACAGCCCCCCCCCCCCCCCCCCCCCCGCAGGGCTGGGGACAGATGCTTTCCAATTAGTAAAGACACCCAAACAAGAGGAGAACTTTCCAGTGCATGTGCAATCAGCTATGGAGGGAGGGGCCCTGGCCTCCATGGGGGAAAACCTGCCCTAACACATGCAGAGGACCTATGTTTATCTTTCCCATCCAAGCCTGAGACGTGGAGGGGAAGGGCTGGAAGGATGAAGTCACCACCAACGGGTCTCTCACAGTATTTCCAATTTGGCTGGAGCAGACTCAGAACGCCTTCATTTCACCAGAGGACACCATGCCCACCAACCCTACCCACCACAGCATGTTATATCACGTGCATTCTGATTATACACGTCTATCTGCATGCTTTTCCTGAGGCCATTTCCCTAAAACTGTATTTCCTAAGTGAGGCCACAGCCAGCATAGACTCTGGAGAATTTGTTTTCCAACCAGAGCACTAAGGCTAATGAAATTTTCAAAGTTGATTTTAAAAATGAAATCACAAAGAACAAAGAAAGGTATGTCGCCCTTTTCCATGGGTGTTTCCAATGAGGTTTCCAATTCTATTTACATAGAAACCCCCTCCAAGAATAATATAAGAGACCCAAACCCACCTAAATATATACCCAAAATATATTATGCATTAATTTATTGAGTGCTTACTATGTAACGCGTACCTAAGTATTTTAAACTATTTCATCCTCATGACTATCCTACTGAGTACATATTATTATTTCCACTTTGCAAATGGGGAAACAGACTCAGAGAGGTGAAAGAACCTGTCACAGTCACGCAATGACTGGTAGTATAAGGAACCTTGACTCCAAAGCTCTTAACTACTACACGATATTACCTAATGTACTCAAACATTTGAGAATCATTTACCCATGTACTCAAAGAAATAAAAGGCTGCTGTGTATATACTGCATATCCTTGAGAAGAATACAATTTAGAAGGACCTAATCTGCATATGTGAATTTACAAATTAAGGTAGAACATATTAAGGCAATCAGAGAGTACAAAAAAAATAGCTACAGAAGTGTAAGCAGGATATTATTCCAGCTGACGCCAGTGGAGGCGGCCTCCCAGGAAAAAAGAATAGGGAGTGGCATTTGAACTAGCCTCAAAAGTTCAGACCTAGTTGGATATGTAGATATAGGGGGAGGTGCTAGGCATGGGAGACAGGCATGGGAAAGTATTCAGGACAAACCAAAAGCAAAGAGATGACAAAGCAAAGGACCTACCTAAAGCAGCAGGAAGTTAAATTTGATAGACAGGAGGCAAGACTGGGAAGAGAGCTTTACCAATGTAGGACCTGAATGCCAAGCAAAGGGATTCAGACTTCATCCCTAAGGAAATGGGAAGCAGATTTTTATACAGAACAGAGACAAGATCAACCTAAACACTGACTAACCCTTTCACTGAAGAGCTGGCCCAGAACTTAGTTTGGGACTTCTACTCTGACTTCCCACCCCACTTCACTGCAGGAACATGGAGCCAGTCAAGGGCTTGCTTTCTGTGGGATGATCACACGACACCTCTCAACCTGCACATGAGTACACAGTCCACTGGTCAGGCAGGGGAAAAAAAGAGTATGAGGGACTCAAACTCTGCTCTCTACTGAAAAACTCCAATTTCAAGTCCAGGTATGAGTGATCAGTAGCATCATCACTATACATAATTACATATAAATGAAGTATACAAAGACATTTGCATTTCCAAAGCACTATATTAATATCTTCTCCTCAAAACAACATTGAGAGTTTCAATAATAGCACCTGATCTGTTAAAGATGAAGAAAATAAGGACTACCTTGATAAGTGTACATCACATTAGGTGCCTAATAAACATTTGCCAATCAATGACCATTATGTTAAGTGCTTTATTCAACCTCTGGTCTAACACACAAACCCAAGCCCTGAAGAGTCCAATCCCAAACTTGAATCACTCGGCCCTGACTGACACAAAGCAGAACAGAGACACAGAGAACTGAGGTGCTGTGTCCAGAACATCTACATTCGCATGATGCCCCAGACTTTATAAGACAGCAGGTCAATACAGGAAAAACTCCCTCAAGGAAAACAGTGTTGATCTGCTAGTTAAAACAAAGAAACCCATTTTTAGAGGGTCTAATCAAGTGAAGAAGCAAAAAGAAAGGGTATTTCCAGGCTGGTTAAGTACACACACAGAGAGCCAGTCAAGGGCAACTCAAAGGAGTATGAAGTGCATGAACTCTGCAAACCTGGTTTCAAACCCTTGGTCTGCTAATTACTTACTAGCGGTAGACTTTGGGCAAATTATTCATCCTTTCCAAGCATTTATATAGCTGTGAGGATATAACACACCTCACAAGATTGTAGTGGGAGCTAATAATGGGGTAAAAATAAACACTTTATCGAAGAGCAGACCACAGGGCAGCCCTTAGGTGCAGATTTTCATTCCTTACCACAAGCACAGGCAGAGTGGAAGTTTACTTGCAGGTGGCAAAGAAGAGAATCAACCAAAGGAGAATCTTAATTAGCAAATTAAGCAATTTTTTCTTCATTGATTTTCTTCATTTCAAATAGGAATTTTTGCTTCATTGATTCACTAAACTACTCAACCCCATTGTAGTAAACTACTAAAAACACACTTGCATCCTTAGGTTTTTTTCCTCAGATGCTTAGAAAACCCTTATTCATCTACACATTTAAAACTTCCTTTCACCCCTAGCAGAGAAAAGGAAAGACAAAAACTCTGAACTAAATAACATTTTATTTTAAAGGGAGAGAGGAAGGGAAGAGAGAGGGAGAAACATTGATCTGTTGTCCCACTTATTTTATGCATTCATTGGTTGATTCTTGTATGTACCCTGACCAGGGATTGAACCCACAACCTTGGCATATCAGGACAATGCTCTAACCAACTGAGCAAACCCAGCCAGGGCAACACTATTTTTTAACCAAACTACAACTCAAAGCAGCATGGGTTTCTTCTTGACAAGTTTATTAAATTCAAGTGGTGCCTTTTAAATGCACAGGGGAAGAATAGTATCATCAAATCCTTTTCATCCATTTCCTGGGTGAGGGGGCCAGGCCCAGATAAAAGAACGAGCATGCTAAAGTGGCACCCAAGATAAATGGAATTTTCAGGGGTCACAAGGCTGAAGTGCCTAGCTTCCTGAGAAGGTGGTATTTGTGCTTTGCCCCTATGATAGGTATGTTTTAGGGCAAAAAAAAGTTGAAGCACATTAAGAGGAGACTATATAAGTCAGACCAAAGGGTCTACAGGGAAAGTGGGTCAGAGGAGGGCTAGGAAGACGAGAAGGGGTCAAGTATGGCTAAGCCTGGCTTGGGCCTCAAAACTTGACTTTTGCTTCTGGAAGGAATTACCTTCCTAGAGCAGAGCTTCTCAAACTTTAATGTGCACCCAATCAACCAAGGATCTTGTCAAAATGCTGATTCTGATTAGGAGGCCTGAAAGCCAGAGCTTCTGCATTTCTAACAAGTTTCCAGGTGATGCCAATGCTGCTGGAGGCACCACACTCTCCAAGGCAAGGGTGAGGATTCCCACCCAAGACTCTGAGAGCGAAGGTCATGGTGCCTTTCTCCTTCCAGCACAGTGCCTACAGCCAGAGGCCCTCAGTATCTATTGGAAGAATGGATTCCTTGAGAGGACTTCTAATGTGGCAGAAGGACTAGAATAAGAACCAAAATTGAGCTCCATCCTTGCTCACCCACCAACTATGGACATGAACATAGGGTAAGTTACTTAACACTTTCTTAGCAAGTTCTTAATGAACTTCACAAGGTTCAGCCTTAGAAACCCCTTTTGAAAACTGGAGGCTGAACCACTCAATCTATAAACTCCCTTCTAGCTCTAAATGCCACCCATAGTATCTTTTCTTTGCCTATTTTTTTTCCAATGGTTAAAGTATATAGTGGATATTCCTATGGGAGACACATCTCTGTCATTCTCAGACAGAACTTTCCAAAAATCCAATTGAGAGAACACAGACTCTGTTAGTCTCAGCAAATAACCATAGCAACTAATACTCCCCCAAATAATATGATGTCTTCACGGTGATGTACTGGCTCAATTAGATTAAGAGGGTGACTTGTACCACCTCAAAATTTATGGTAGTATAATTAGAGCGAAAGCCAGACCTTCTTGGAAGAGGTTTACAAGTAAAAGAAAGGCCTTGCCAATAAAATGAAGAAGGGATGGAACCAGAAAACTGAGTACATGTGGAAATGGAACAGGGCAGCCCTGCCTGTCTTGGGTCCACAGAGACAGGGCCCATGGACCAGACAGAAGGCCCAGACGTGCTTAAAAAGTACAGCTCCGAGTGCCACCCCTTCTTCCAGAGAGCTATCAAGCAATTACCGTGTCTTCCTCTGCCTGTGCCTTCCTCCACAATGTGAGGAAAGCAAACACTACCACTTTGGAAAAGAGGTCAGAAAGATTTACCAAAGTTAATTGTAAAGCTTTTACAAGAAGAAGAGGATAATCACAAAACAGTAAATTAGGGTTGATAATGGATTTCCAAGCCACACTGTCTCAACAGGTCACCTCAAGTGCAGAACCTTCTATTCCAAGGTCTTTGGCATTGTGAATTGTGAAAGTGTTTATAATTGGAATTGTGAAAGAAAAACTCAGCATCTATAACTTATCTTTTCACACCCTCAGGTCTGCCTCCTCCCACCTCACCATCATATTTGCTCTAAACAACTTTGGACAAACAAGAACCTCACTTGTAAGCAGAAAAAGAGAAGCCAAGGCCTGTCACCTCCCTGTAACCTCTGAATCTTTTTAGCAAAGGGGAAAAAAAGACAACACCAGCTCAAAGAATGGGTCTTAGTTTGCATTCAACTGTTATTAACGCAGAAAGCCACAGACAACAGAACCAGGACATAATACACAAAATCAGATACACCTCTGGTTGTTCTCATCAACAGCTAAGATAAATGTGAGGGTGTCGGGCAAGGCATGGAGAGTCCTTCCACCGGGTAAATAAGCCTAGAACCGTGGGTAAGTGCTGGGGCTTACCCCGTGGGAACGAATTCACAGGGTTCAGAATTCCACCTCAGCCACCTGCAAGATCCCTGTACTCATTTGCACCTGCATGACATGGAGAGAGAAAAAAAGGACACCTGCTTCCAGGGATTTCTGTGAGAAAAGAGACAGTGCTCAGAAGTGTTTAGCACAGGCACTGGCTGCAGCAAGCCCTCAATAAGCAGTGGGTATTAATAATATACAGTTGTACACAATAACATAATAAATTAAATGTCATG
The DNA here is from genome assembly GCA_004024845.1 of Tonatia bakeri. NCBI lineage: Eukaryota > Metazoa > Chordata > Mammalia > Chiroptera > Phyllostomidae > Tonatia > Tonatia bakeri. The sequence continues at coordinate 234,134 of PVIA01000466.1, forward strand.
TTGGTGTATTTCTGTGTAGAGATCACAGGAGAGCCAAGCCACTGGGCCTCCTCCCTCTCACCTTAATGCCCCTCCACCCTGAGGACCTCCCACCATTATTATCATCTGGATGGAATCAATGTAGTCCCTGGGCACAGCTCAGACACTCCTCCCCACTGCTATCACAGGAAGCAAGGCAGCTGCTCCTCAGTACCTGAATAAGGTTAATTAATAAAGGAAAATCTGTCTGTCTACCCTTGGATTAAATTAACATTTCCTAAAAACAAAAAAACACCTAGCAACTTTGAGCAGAGCCATACCTCATACATTCTCAGAAATTCGTTTCACTTTCTTTAATCCCTAAGGAGCCAGTTCCCTGCTGCACCTCAAGGGAGGCCAGGTGCTACTGGGACCAAGTAGGGAGTTCCCTGGGTGGGCAACATTCGTCCTCCCCACAGGTTCCCAGAAGTAAGGCCTGGTGAACGGTACTGAGTGCTGACTGCCCGGAAATCGTCCTGAACCCAACACTGTCACCTGTCAGATTCTGGCTGCCACTCAAATAAGAAATTGTGTTTCAACAAGTTCTCGAGAGTACCCCCTCACTCCACGCCACAGAATTTGGGAGGCTGAAGACTGTTTTTCAAAACATGGTCGACACCACTGGAAACAGACTCCCTAGGGAGCCCACCCCAGCTCCCCAAAGCAGATGAATGCATGAAGTTTGAGAGCTGCTGTCACCTAGACCCTCAGAACATCCAGGACCAAGTACCAGTTAATGGAACCTCTCCAGATGACAAAGTCAGAGCTGCAAAGAAGCCGGAACTTCTCCTTCCTGAGAGGTTTACAAATGTTCCTGAAGCAGGCAGTTAATGCCCATGGTGAAAGAAAGCTAGGTGGTAGTACAGGTGGGAAGAAACACCACAATGCAATTTAAAACTCACAAATTCAGAACCCGGAGCTTTTTTCCAAAAAAATGTTCTCCATCGTGTCCCACATTCTGAAGCCCACACAATCAACTACAAAGGCAACTCTGTTGAGGGCCTAATTGGTAGAGGCTTGCTCATGGCACCTGGAGCTGGTGAACGGTACTGAGTGCTGACTGCCCGGAAACCGTCCAGAAGCCAGGCTTCCCAAAGAAGCGGCAGCTCCTTCGGCAGCCTGGGGAGCCAAGCACTCTTGGACCACAGGCCTGGCCGGGAGCTGACAATACAAGCAGTTATTCTTTCCTGAGCCTGCAAAGAGTAAATCTGCCACAGACTCAAGTGAATCTAGGACAGGCCCCACAGGGCCTCTGAGAGATGAGGAGTACGGAGGCATAGGCGGCAGCTTCCCAGACGTGCAACCTGTCCCGTCGACACAGGGACCCACACTCAGAATAGCCTGCTTGGTTTAATGCTATCCTGGCACTACCCTGAAAATCTTTAAAGCTGAGGTGGAGCATGCATGTGAGCAGAGGAGACCTACAGCAGGGGTGTTGTGTGTGCCCAACAGGGTGCTTTATGGCCCCGTGTGTATACTGTGTTTGCAAACATCCCATGAGCACAGGACTCTGGAGCACCCACCATATGTGGGAGTTGAGCAAGACGAAGTGAGTACCCCTAAAAGGGCTGTGTCTACAGTACGAGTAAACACTGCCAGCACTGTGGGGCCAAGCTTTCCAACTGAACTGGCCAAATGAGAAACAAAAAAAAGCCAATCTCGTTTTAAGAAAGAGGAAGGGCCAAGGAACCTTGTCGTGGCCTCTCCTACTCACATTATTTTTTTCTCTGGATAAGCCAACACCTTAGGCTGATCGTGAGGACACAGATCTAGGTAAAGATCAAGCTACCCACAGTCCCTCTTCCTTTCCATCCTTCCTTATTCATCAGTAAGCCAAAGACAGATTGCTGGTAGAAATGTGCACAAATCAAGTGAAATAAAAACAGCTGAGTTAGTTTGTGCAGTGGTTCTACTATTCTGGTAAGAACTAAATTAATATGCATATAAGCTATGTGATACAAATTGTGTAATTTCAGTGATTCCATAAACGTCAGTTGATCTCACATTTAAAACTGCTATTGCCCAACATAAAGATGAGCAGTAAAAATCACACCAATACTTTAATTTTTTTTATTTTTCTTTATTTAGAACATTAAACAGCAAATGAAAAGTACCACAGTCAAGAGATAGACCATGAAAGAAATATCTTTCTACTTTAATACCTTTAACAGCACTTATTTCTGCTTTATGAACAAGGGTCCCTACAGACTAAATAGCCAGGCCTGGGCAGAGGAACACCTGGGATTGTCTGTCCACCCCCATTAACTTTCTTCCTTCCTCCAACCAGTGTCTGGAAAAAGACCTCATTCCTGCTGTATCACTGAAGCCGGGCCAGCACCATCTCTGGCCTGGACTCCTAACTGGCGTCCCCACTTCCTTCCAGCTCTCCTCCAGACCATTTGTCACTTAGCTACTCAGGATGACCTTTTCAAAATTAACAGATCTGATCCTGTGACCACTCCTTCCACATCCTCCCCAATTATAACTCTTCCTTTCATCTCAAAATAACAAGTCTGACCAGGTGACCTGCCTCACCTTGCACACCTCGTCGACCTCGCCCTTCCTCAGAGCTCCAATCCCACTGGCCAACTCAGATGCTGGAGTGTGCCAGGACCCCTCTGGCCATAAAGCCTGGCATGTGGGGTGCTCCCTGCCCTCAACCCTCTCCACCTAGTTACAGTGTTCCCCCAACCCTATCCACCTAGTTACTGCCCCTTGGCCCTTCACATTCTGCTTGAAGTATCACTTCTTCAGGGAAGCAGTTTCCTCTCATCCCCTACCCAATCCCAATGGTAAGCTCTCATCACTCCCTAGAATTTCCCTTCCCACCCCTTTACATAAATAATCTCCTTTGATTTTTGGTAACTGTTTAATGTGTACCAGTCTGATGACATTATAAATGCCAAGCAGGCAGTAGCCATCTCTGTCGTGTTCATAAAAGGACAGTCTTTGCAGTTCTAGCATAAATAAGTAAATGAACACACACATAAGAATGTGACTCTTACAGAGTTCACTGAGGAGAGCAACAACTCTGAAATCCCGTTTTACAGAAAGGGTAACCTAGGTCACAAAAAACGAAGACAAAAGAGCCATCCCATTATCCACCCCCTTACACACAAAAACCAAACTATCAAAACCCTGTTTCCTAGGCTTAGCTTTGAGATCATAAAACCCACATTCCTTACTCACTCTTTTCCTCATTCAACAGTATGCCTATAATGTTCTCAAGGTACCATTAATTCTATTTTATCACTTTGCCTACAGGCTAATGTTAGGAGAATTTGCATTTGTTTATCTACATAGCATATCTAGGTCAGAGTTTGAAGTATATAATCTGGTGACAAATTGTGTCAATTAACATCATGTAAATGTAAAACCATCCTGTCTACTACACCAGGTATCACTTAAAGAAACACATACACTTGTGCGCACACACGTGCACACTAAAACATACCCTTGGGGAAGGGTTTCTTAATTTGGTTTTTGAAGTTCACCTAAATCGGATCACCCAGGCTTACTGAATCAGAAATTCTGGGGATCAAAATCTGAAAATCAGATTTGGGAATCAAATTTTAAGATAGGAAAGCAAATCTGGAAATCACAGTAAGTTCAAGAACCACTGTTATAAGGAAGACACTGTTAGTAATTTCTGTAAGTACCAGAGAACTAGAAGAAGCTACTAACACTGAACCTGAGAAAGTAGAAAGAAAAGGAAAGTGATGTCCTGTAGACCCGGAAAGTCCCTGGCAACACGCCTCCAAGAAAGCAGCAGGAAACTATTCCCAGAGAAGAGAAGGACCATGGAAAAACCCAAAGCCATTGTTGGCTAGGGTTATTAATTACTCTGGCCAGTTAAGCTCATGAACACTTCCTCCCGTGTCAAGGTGCTCTAAGGATGGTCAGTAGGAAGCTCTGACATCTCCCCTAGCTGCAGGAAGAATGGGGGGAACTGTGAGCCTGGGAACTGTGACGGCAGGGCCACCTAGCACAGTCTCACAGCTCCTTAGGCACGTGAGAAGAATCCTGAGCCCAGGAGCCCTCACCAAAACTCGAATCCCAGCCACTGCTGGCCCACCCTTTCCACGACCAAGTCTCCCGACCTCCTGTCAACCCAGAACCCTGAAGGATAAGAAGACCCCTAGGAAGCCTCCCAGCATAGCTCCCCCAACTTCAACATGCCCTCCTGCTGTCGGCTAAAAAATGTCCCCAGAATTCATGAGCACCCAGAACCTCAGAACATGGCATAAGGCCATACTGTATTAAAATTGGCCCTAAATCCAAATATTAGTGTACTTTTAAAAAGAGGAGAAGACATAGACACATAGGGAAGGAGAAGGCAGAAGTTAGAGGGATTGATGCAGCTATGAGCCAAGGACACCAAAAATGACCAGGAGCAATAGTAGCTTGGAAGAAGAACGATCCCTCCCCTAGAATCTTCAGAGGGAGCGTGACCCTGTCGAAACCCTGATCTTAGATTGCTGGCCTCCAGAACAATGAAAGAATAAATTTATCTTGTTTGAAGCCAACTATTTGTCATAATTTGTTTAAGACAGCCATGGGAAGCTAATGTAGTATCTTTTTTAGGAAGCCTGGGCCTTTAAGTCATGTTGCTACCAAAATTGAGGGGCTCTGCAACAACACAAAAAGGAGTGCCCACTCTTCAGATACTGTGGATGGCCTGGCCCTGGCCTCAATGAGAGCAGACCTCCACACTAAGGCCATCCCAGCTTCCTTCCCAAGTTAGCACCTTTACAGGACCCCCTCTACCACTCCCACACAACCAGCACCTGCCTCCCTCCAGTGAGCCCTTCAAAGTGCAGTTGCACACACTGCAGACCCAGGCTGGCCCCCACTGTGTGCCCACACACCTGGGTTCTCCCTGAGAGCACTTCCCACACTTGCTCGGTGTGGGCAGCTCTGGGAGGGCAGAGACCACGTCAGTCCTGTGCTCCGTTACAGCCCACTACTCACCACAACTCCATGCACAGGAGCAGCTCAGACATGTCACCGAGAGCATGAGCAAAGTGCAAGTAGTTAACCTCACACACAAACATCCCTTGCTCTTCATTACTTGACCCAGATATAGGGGAGCCATGTTAGTAATTCTGTCTTCTGTGCAACTTCCCACAGCTGTGATTAGTCTCCTGTTAAAGTGTGTCCCACACTATACAGATCACTCATTTATTCTGTTACTCATACAAAACACTATGTATTGACCACCTATGTGCCCGATACACTAGTCATGGAAGAGGTAATAAAAAAGCAGATACATACAGCCTGTGGTTTCATCGAATTAGAAATGGGATGGGGGGAGGTGTAAATCAGTCATTGATAACCTCACATCGAAGCTAAAAAACAATAAGACTATCTTGTCCATGAGCCTGTCTCCTCTGCTAAATTATTCCCAACTCAGGGTTCCTAGGGTGCAGAATACTCCCTGGCACATAACAGGCAATCAGTAACTCTTGTGGCTGGAGGATGAACAGACTGAGAATGGGAGGGAGGGAGGGAGGGAGGGAGGGAGGGAAAAGTGCCTGGTATGTACAGGCATCATATAGTCAATAATGAAGGGCAGACGAAAGGATGGATGGACATCAGGGGCAAAGCACCTGAGATGAAACATGCACAAAATACAACCTCACTTCATCCCAGATCAGCCAGCTGCCTCCTAGGATCTGAAAGAAACAATAATTCTAAATAAATCTGGTATCCATCTCTTCTGCAAACACTTAGTAGAAAAGTAGCTTCACCAACAACACAAGTATACTCTTTTATTTCCCATCCCTCCCTTTTCCTTCTAGAATGGGGTTTTAAAAGCCTGTTTTGCCTGTTTTTTCCCACCGTGGAGAGTATTTACTGTTCTAAAATGTTAACTCTTACCAAAATGCACACCACACAGCACTACCTGGCTGTGTCATTTTTAATTATTATTTTTGTGATTCTTCCCTTAATGCCTACCAGAGACTTTTCTGAGGGAATCACAGCTCACTTTGAAAACTCCATGGTCATTTATAATGGGCAGGCATGTGAGGGATACAAGGGACCTGGGGGTCCTTCTAACAGCATACTCAGTTAAAGCCCCCTTCTATGGCAGCCTATAGACGAGGATCAGTTTGCAATACAAAAACAAACTCACAGAGCCCCAACAAATGTTTTTAACATTCCACTGAACAGCGGGGTCTCAGAATGACAGAGGAAGTCCCCACGCACCTCATCTTCAGGTCTGGCTTTTGCCAGGTTAGATTCCCTGCATTTCCAGGGCCTCAAATTATTAACCAAGTTCAAGTAATTCAGACCCTAGGAGGCCTTTCTTCCCTTTGATTTCCCTCCACTGAAAGTGAGAACAACTTTGAGTGTCTGAGAACAACTCAGTTTTCTCTGCTCCCAACTCGTGTCCCACACTGCCATGTATCTATTCTAGCAATAGGTTCATTCACCCCTTAACTCTCCACTGCACACCTTCTTTGTGTGAGGACTCATGTGTGTGGGAGGGGGGGCGGATAAGAATAAAGCACTGAACAAAACTGGTATGTTCTTATGCTCCCCACTTGCAATCTAATGAAGACAGATACTCAACAAAGACAAACACACTATAACCATCTACAATTTCAATGGCAAGAATGTAAAAATGCAGATGAAGGCTAGAAAGCAATGATGTGAGGAAGAGGAAGGCAGACCCTCCTTCCCTCTCCCTACCTGATGAGGAGGCCAGCTACATGCAAAGCCAAAGGGGAAGTGGTTTATCAGCCACAGAGAAATAAAAGACTTTAAGACCGTCATTAAGAATTCCCCTAATATGGTGGTGATGGCTTCAGAGGTGTATACAGATGTCAGAATATATCAAATTGTGCAGTATAACATGTACAGCCTTTTGTATGCTAATTAAGCTAGGTTTTTTTTAATAAAAAAAAAAGAATTCTCCCAATAACTTGCTGCCTACGTATTCTATTGCTCTACTGATGATGAAGGCTCTGTAGCCACAAACTAACAAAAATGACCTAGCTACGCCAAACACGCCACCCTGCTATATTCCTATTCTTGGTCTGCTCACAGCTTTATTCCTTCACTCAGCAAAGATTTATTAAACACCACAATGGGCCAGGGACTGTCTGCTTGGTTTTTCTAGTACATTATGAACAAACACATCCAAAACCCAGCTCTCCCAGAGCCTGCAGCATCCTGCAGATGCATACACAAGCAGAAAAGACAGTACTGTCTTCCTTGTCCTGAGCAGGACCTACAGCCCTCTAAGAACACAAAGTTAGAGCTACTTTGAAGGAGTTTCCACATCCTGATAGGCATTAATGTATTGAAAGGTTACTATCTATATGTGTCCAACCCCTAAGTGCTTTAAAGATACAGGTTTCCCCTGCTACTCTTTCATAAGTCAAAATGAGGTAAAGTAAAAAAGCAATTGTCTTACAACACATTTTGCTGATGGACACACAAAACAAATCTAGGTGGAGCACAGATGCTCACAGACACAGGTCAAAGCTATGGCGGCTTGATGCTGCCGTGATGCTGAGTGTGGTTCCCAAGGGAGAAGCTGGGAGGGGTCACCCTGGCTCTCAGGTGAGCACTGCCTCTGTTAACAGCTGCTGCAAAACAATCGCTGAACACTCATTTCACTTTTGGCCATTTTTCATAAAAGCAAAAATCCCTTTCACATTTCTTTCAGTCAGCAAAAACAGGTACTAATGTAGGTCTCCTAGAAAAGCAAAGCGGCATAAAGCAACCTTTCAGAAATTGGAGGATACCTGTACCATCAATTTAATTCTCCCAAAATCCCTGAGGTAGGTACTGTTGTTTAAATCCATTTTACAAATGGGAAAATAACCAGTAAGTGATAAAACAAAGACATAAACCCAAGAGCCTGACTCTAGACTCCACAGGTTTAAAATCTAAGCTACACCACCGTAAGGATGAGCTGCCCATCAATCACCCCTCCTCCAGTCCAAACTTTGCCTAGCAGATTCTCTGACCCCACCCCCCTCATCAGTTACTTCCACCATCTCTGGAGCTTGACAAAGGCCAAGTCTGAGAAGTGAGGGAAGTCAGAGGTTTCAGAGCAGCAGGCCTCTGCAGGAGAGACCGACTCAGACATGTCTCTGTGCCAAGGGAAGGGCTCAGTGTCATTGTATTTCAGTGGGGCAATGGGTTCCCTGGCTACAGGCAGAGTGGCACCCAGTGCTTCTGGCTGGTAAGCATTTCTGTTTTGTTGCTCTTTTAAGACACCAGTAAGACACAACTTACTGGGTGAGATCATGGTTGTCATGATGACAGAGAGTCCAGGGTGACACAGAGACCTCCTCTGGATGTAAAAACCTTTTCACAACCCCTCCCCCCACCAGGGCACTCTACCAGATCGTGTAAGAGTGGCCCGACCGCCGGCAGTCCCCAGGCAGCAAGGAGCCAAAGTGCATCGGCCTGTGAGACTGCACATGAGAAGCAGATGAAAGTCCCTGTGGCTACAAGCCATAGCATCTGCATTAATAGCATGAATCCTACCATTAGAGTCATTTAGGGAAAAAGAAAATAAAATAAATCTACTCCAAGACAGCCTCCATAAAGAAACCACACACTGAATTTCATGACAGACACAAAGATGGCTTTAAAAATCCAGATCCTGCCACGCTGACTTTCTTTCCCAAGAAAGCCTTACCTTGGCCGGCAGACATTGACAAAAGAGGAGTCTGGCATGTCCCCAGGGGGCACTGTGGTACCCTCAACAATACCCACTAATAACACCTGTGAACACCCCACAATGTCTCAAAAGCTAGATGGCTCCCATCTGAGACCTGCCTCCTCCAAACTACTTCTGGTCACTCAGAGCCCCTACCTGGAAAACCATCCCCCTAAGGCTTTACCCTACTGCTAAACCCCCCTCACACAAGGCCCCTTCTTCTCTCAGGAACAATTCTCTGCACAGCATTACCTTCCTCTTCACAGAAAACATACAGGACCCTCTATCACACATGCTCATCATGACTTTATCAAGCTCTGGAAGGAGGAGGACAACTATATTCTACTGCTAGTGTGCAGTTTAATTTCTTCCTGGCCAAAGTGAACCATCTTTCCAAGGCTGGAGAGGGAAGTATGCCCATGCAGAACAGACCCTAGAAACACACAGACTCTAGGAGCAATCTGCTACTGACTCAAGCAAGTCTCCTCACCTCTCTGGACCTCAGAATGATGAAGAACAGGAGAGGGGCTGGGGCTGCTGCAGAGAAGGATGGGAATCATGTCCACATGGGTGATGACTACAGCCAAAGACTAGACAGTTAGCAACAGAGTGAGACAGACCCTCTGGTCCGAGAGGTAAAAAAGGCCAGAAAACTTAGGAAGACCCTCAGCACAAGCAAGGTAAGCCAAGGAGGGATGCTCTGAAGGGGCAAAGGGAGACTGGAGAGCACAATGCCAATGAAGGCAAAGGAGGAGTCTAACGAAAGAAGACTGTAAGAACAATCACTGGTTTAATTAACCAAGTGGTCCTGTGGACCCGAGAGAAGGCAGATTCAGAAGAGAACGGCAGGCAGAAGCCAGCCTTCAGAGCTTCTGGTGGTAAAGCAATAGAAGCAGTAAAAACAGAATGCTCTTTCGAGCAGTCCAGCTATGAAAGCAGCAGCACCAGGTGGCACATGAGCAAGATAAGTACAAAAAGAAGTTTTATTAGGATTGGCACTTTTCCCCCCTCATTTTAAAGATAATAAAGACTTCAGCATATTTGCAGACAAAGAAAAATCTGCCACTGAAAAGAGAGGAGAATCTAATGATGCAGTGGGGGTGAGGGTGCTCTGCTCCAAACATCTAGAGAAGCGGAGGATTTGCAATGAAGAGGGCGAGTATCAAGAGTGCCAATTAGGCTAGCCTTAGAGAAGGGGGCAATGGGTGAACTGTGCCAGGGGAGAGCGCCTTTTGCTCTCCAACCATTCAGTACACGCTATTCAAAAGCCACACAGCAGGTAATTTTGAAAACACACACACCTTCCCAGGAGCCATTCTTCTTTTTGAAAGACAAGTCAAATACAAATATGAATGCTTTGGGAGGAGGGAAACAAAAAGGGTGGCTGAGTTGCTTCATCTGCACTGAAGTCTTGTGGTTTTCTCACTGTATGTGTATATGTGTGTATTGGGGGTGGGGAGGACAGGACATGAGAATCTGTCACACCCAAGGATGAGGAAACTAGACAGAGGGCAGAGTTCACACCTATTTCACCACGAAAACCTATGTGAGTTACCTTAGCTAAGATAAAAATCATCCCATCAATTTTTCAAAACTGCAGACCTTCACTCCCATTCCTTTGCCCCCTTTTAAAAGTACTGTTTGTGGCTCAGAGAAAATAGCAATGAAACTATTTTTCAGATCAAGTTGGAGTTGGGGATGGAATCGCCATGGAACCAGCAAGACAGCACAGAGCAGGGTGTGTCAGTAAATGATATGGGTCACTACCTCCAGTGTAAAACCAATTCAGCACAAAGGTAATGATTGCTCCTGGGACCTCTAACACTCTGACTGGCCAGGAAACCAAACTGGAGCGAAGAAAGGGCAGCCTAGCCCATAAACCAGAAACCCGCTGGTTAATTCCCACAGGTCTTGGCTGGATTACATACAGTGAGGAAGCAGCGTCCCTGTTTTAAGAAGCTTCCCATTTTGTAACCTACTCTAGGAAAATCCAACATATGAAAACCACACAAAGAAGCATAAATTAGGGCCCAGGTGTTCCAAACTAAAGCAATTCTTTGTCTTGCAAAGGACTCACTGTAGGCAGGATCCCTTCACGTGGTGGTCACCTTGGCAGCATCCACACCATCTACACAACCAATAATCACACACAACTTTTGCCCTAATGCATACGTCAGATGAAGTGAGAGGCTTGATAACCACCTCTGGTGAGAATGTGACCACAAAAAATAAGAAAAAATAGGAAGAGAATAAAGGAGGAAAACATGATTGGGAAAACCACAGGGTCACACACGATATTTACTTTCAAACAAGCTTTTGCTTGGTTCAAGGTTTTATGGTCTCAAATTTAAATGACCGCAGGGAAAGAGATGGCCACTATGTCCTATAATCTCCTATTACCATCAGAATGCTGACCAATAGCTCAGGTAGTATCCGATTCATAGTCCAGGAAAAAAACAAAACTAACATCTAGAATGACTTACAGTTTAAGTAAGGCAGCTGAGAAGGCTGGCATTTTATAGCAGAAATAAACCATCCCAGGTCTCTCACTGTGGACAAAAATCAGCTTCTCCAAATGAAATTCAAAATTCCCTTCTCCCAGGTCACTCCCCTTCCCTAACTAAATCTTTATCACCTCCAGAGACTGCCATTTAGCTGGACTGAACAACTCCCGCAAGGAATCCCTCCCAGGTGGCAGCAGTATTCTAGGTCAGAGCAAACCCAGCCCAGGCTCCACCCTCCAAGGACTTAGCCCTGCTTCTGTTCTGAATCAAAGGGTTCCTGAGCTCACACGCAAGCCAATTCTCATCAGTGAGCCTGTGCTCTTGCTGTTGCCTCCACCAACAACGTTTAGCTTCTCCATCTCCACTTGTCCAAATGGGCTGATCCTTCAAATGCCATCCCCTCCATGAAGTTCTCCCTAATCCCACACCAGCCTGCTGGCAGCATCTCCCTTCACCCACACAAAGCAAGTACTATTTCCTTCCCTTAAATCTCTCCATGGCACTAAGTGACATTTAATAACAGTTGTTATGTCACTGTCTTGTCCTTTGCTATATTCACTGTGTGACCTGGCCCAAGACAGCCTCCCCAAAGCTCTTAGAACAAGGAGAGAGGAATACCTAATAATAATAATAAAAGGAAACATAGGTACCTTTTATTGAGGTCTTTCTATATATTCATCAGAGAAATGCTATGAAATTTATAAACACTGTCTCATTTGATTCTCAAAAATCCTATAAGGAAAACACTGTTATCCCCCTTTCATAGATGAGAAAAGAGAAGGTCAAAGAGGCTGAGTAATTTGCTAAAGGCCCACATGCAGCAAGCAACAGAGCAGAGATTCTCACTGTGGCAGTCCTACACACCCTGGCCCTCTTTTAATCACTACTCATTCCTGACCCCTTCTTCAGTTTCCTACTCACCTCCCAGGTTTGTTCTCAGATTATACATAAAAAATCCTGAGCACATTGGCTGCTGCTGGGTTCTATGGTAAACTCCTTTAAGGGAGAGCTATTGGCATATGTCTATGGTTTAATCATATTAATCAACAGAGAATGAATAACGAATGAATGAATAGAATAGAACAAAAGATATTTGCTAAACTACCAAAATAAGATAAGGAAGCAACTTAGAAATGGTTACTTAACATCCTATATACAGATCCTCACAAGATACCACAGTATGCAATCTCTTTTTCTCCCCAATGTCCTTCTGATACAGCCTTCACTCCAGGTACAAAGGAACAGAGGTGGAGGAGGTCACAGCAGTGAAGTGAGGAGGAATGACACAGCTCGTCCCAGAAGCAGCAGGCCCAGTTCTGCAGCCCTCGCTAAGACAAAATCCTCACTGCAAGGAAATCCCATCCAAATCCTCTTTGCCAGAGGGGAGAAGGTCACAGAGACTAATCCTCCAGAGGACCTGAAATTCTGGCCTGCCTGTGCCACCCCAAAGGCTGGCCTCCTAGGAGCAAAAAGATGGGCATCAAGGTTGCACACCCCACCCTCCCTGCTGCTCTGTGCTGACTTGTCCTGGCCTCACACACCCTAGCTCCCACCTGAGCGTGGGTACTCCCCCAGCCATATGACCTTGGGCAGGTCACAGGACCATCCAAGCCCCAGTCTTCCCATCTGGAAAATCCAGACAATACCAGAGCTACCCTCACAGTGCTGGTGGGAAGAGTGGACTGAGAGTCCACAGAGCCGTGCCTGGCATGAGAAGCACTCAGTGTGTGGCAACTAAAAATGTAGCAGGCAATGGGGACACAGAGGAACCCAAATGTTGCAGTGCACTGCCCTTGTCTGCCCTTGACTTCCACATGCAGCTGCTTTGCCCTGTAAACTCCAAACAACCAGTGCATAGTTTTATAAGCAGGGACATGGAAGTAAAGAAAGAGATGTCCTCTGACCAGCTGCTGAAAAGCCAAGAGCTGTGATGGTGGCAAGCCCAGACTCAGGGGAAGGTACAAAAAGATCTTCCCTGTGAGGACTCAGCATTAAGTCTTTCAAGAAAAGAGACCCAAGAATCAGTCCTGTCCCTCAAAACATCACAGCAAGTAACCAGCCAGAAGACCGGTCACCAGCATGCAACACCCACCAGGGCTGACACTTGGTTGTTCAACTGTATGTAATAAACACTGGACACAGAAATCTCTTCCTTTTCTAAAAATATACGTCTGCAGTTCTGCACTAAAAAGGCCATCTAGAGCACATACAAAAACAGCAATCACGGATGTCTGGCTACCAGGAGGAAAAGTACTTCCTTTATCAACAGCAAAGGGCATGAAGTTACCCTTCACCCAGAGGCTGACTCCATCTCGCAAACAGCACGACACAGAAAAGCTCCATGACTGAGACAGACTGGACCTGACCCACACCTCTGCCACATGCTGTTCTTACCTTACTTCTCTCAGCCTCAGTTTCCTCATCTGTAAAGTGGGAGTAATAACAGTATCCACCTAGTAGGATCCTTGAAAGGATCAGAAATGATGAGTGCAAAGCATGGAGGACATTTCCTGGCACAGAGCAGTCCATCAATACACAGTGGCTTTGTCATCCCTGGGACCCCAGAATCTCTGCTGCCCCTCCCATTTTATCCGGCTCTTATCCCTGAAATAACCCAGCCAAGGAAGACAAACACTGATTTTCCCCTGCTCCCCTGGCAACTCCCTGGAAAGCTGCAGCTCCTGAAGGACATTCCTGGTGCTTGTTCTGGGCAGCAACACCAGGGCCAAGAAATCAGAAGGCTGCTTGTTCATGAATGGGGCAGCAGAAGAGAAGGAAACACCAGCTCTCCGGTCTTCATGGAGGGCTCCTCTGCCTGCCCTGGCCCCAGCCATGGGCAGCAGGCATCAGAGGGAAGATAACAAAGGGCCTTGCACAAAGGAGCAACAATGGTCTAAAAGAGTCTCATGTAGTTCACAGACAAGGAGCTTTAGAAGGTCCTGAACCCTCTGAAATTGAATATGATTTTGGATGAATATGAATTTCCTTGGGAAAGAGTCCAGACAGACCATTCATCGGATTCTCAACAAAGTCTGTGATACTCCCCTTAAAAAAAAAAAAAAAACTTTAAAACCACCAACTCATTTAGGGCAAACAAGAATGTCTGAGCGAGAAAGAATAACAAAAAATGATCTCTAATTTCTAGCTTACATGTGATGATACTTACCAGGTGGATTACCACATGTTACCTCACTTAGTCCTCATAATTTACGCAGAAGACACTTAGCAACCCCAGATAAGGAAAGTGAGACTTACAAGAACTAGTTGCCACTTACCAAGGTCCCTTAAGTGGTAAGTGGCAGGGACAGGACTCAACCTAGAGAATGTCTGAAGTCAAGGCTCAGAATCTTAATCACTACATTATAGTGTCACCTTCTCCAGGACAAGCCTCAGATCTTATAAAGGGTGCTTTAAAAAGTCCTAAACAAATCAAAAGAATCTGAAAGGCAACAGAACAGAGGGATCGGGGGACCCAGGCTGGTTATAACCTGATAATACTCTTCCCACTACACCCATCCTGCCCATGTCTTCACACACCAAGAAATTTTAATGCTTAAATTTGATACTAAGAAATTTTCTAGACATCAGGAAAACACCAATAAGTTATAGGAAGTATGTATCTCAGTGCCACAGGTCTCAATTTCCTTGCTGGAAAACCAGGGATTATAAATTACCACTCCATACATATCTGACATAAAGTAAGCACTCAATGAACAGTTGGTATAAATGTAATTGTTACAATCTGGTGACACGGCATGCCCTATAGATGCAAGGGGCCATCCTTATGTTGATGAACCCACAGTGTTTGCTTCAAAGAACCCATCTTCCTGCACCTCTGAACTCCATGCAGAAGCCAGTGAGAGAAAGGCCTAAATTGGGCTCCCAGGAGTAATCACACTCTCCCCCCAGCTGCATGCTCGAGAAGCCAGCAGCAGCCGCCAGCAAGACTTGGGAGCAAGCCTAGGTCCCAGAGCCAACTATCCGACATCATCCAAGGTGTGGAGAGGCCTTGGAAACCTCCAGGGTGATTACAGGAGGTAGGGAATATTCATGGCAAGTTTCTCCAGATGCTGTAAGAAACCCAGAAAGTAAGTATAAGAAGCTATCAAAGATAAAGAAGATCCACCTCTGACCCAGATATGCCAACAGATAAAAAAAAAAATAGGATTTGGTGGACCAGAGTTTGGGAGAACTAAGGTTTGGGGGGACCTTTGTCTCATAGCCCTTCATCTATACAAGAAAGTCATCTCAGTGATGTGATTCTTGAAGGAAGATCATTTTTATCACTTTGTCCCACTCTTCACAGCCAGAAAACATCATCTCTAACATAATCTATGAAATCTCCATGCAAAAAGCAATCATTAACAACAATAGCTACCATTTAGTAAACAGCTATACTATGTACTAAGCCCTTTGCACCTATTCTCAGATACCTAATCCTCAAAATGGAATTCTGAGAAAACTGTCATCCCTATTAGATAGGAAATTCACCTCACAAGGGTTAAGTAGCATGTCCGGGTCACAGGACTGGTAGGTAACAAAGACAAAATTCTAAATCCCATGCTCTTAACTACTGTATTTTCAGATAAAATACTGGTTTTCTACCCATGGGGTCTCCAGACATCATTTTCTCCCAGTCCTTCCAGAAATTCAGGGTCTAATTTATTTTCCTCTATCTCAACCCAAAAGATTTCTTATGCTGGGTACTGAACCCAGGATAAACTACACTAACCGAATACTCAACTCTGCTCAGGAGCACAGAGGACAGGGGCATAAATGATGTAAATAAAGTACATGCAAGGTGAGGATATAAACAGGTAAGGGAAAAGGGGATGTGACCACGAACCTTCTGCCCCACAGACTGGCATACCCAAATGCTGCACACTCCTCTCTTTTCAAGAACAATTTCAAGAAAAGATCCCTTCTCGTACACAACCAAGTTCTTGAAATGATAGTGGGGTATCTGTAGAATAAGGAAAGGTGACCATAAAGGAATAGGGAAACATCACTTAAAAAAAATAAACATATAACACCCTGCGAGTGCTCTCCATTAGATTTCCCAAAGTAAGTCATGACTTTGGAACCAACCCATTAACGCAAATCAAAATAATCTGAACCAAATGTTCCCATTTAAAGCCTCTTTCCCCCTTGAAGAATCGTACAATGTTTTATAAGGGCAAATGCACTCTCACACACCAGGTCACCTTGACCCAATGATTCCCACCACACCTCAAGGTTGGCAAGGCTCTGACCAAGTCAGCGAAAGTGTGAAACCCAAAACCTAAGAGGTCACAAGAGAGGTGGGGAGAGGTAGACACAATGAACATGGGAAATTCTGCAACAAGACCTCCCTCTGGAAATGAAACTCTCTCTCTGGATTTTGTTCCTAGAAGTCATCCTTCAACAGGACTCAGACACTACTCTACTCTACTTGCCTCACCCTTTTCAGTTGGCCGTCTCCTTTGCTCCAGCCAAAGGGATCTGTCACTTAGCAACTACTTTCCAACAGGAAAGCCAGGATGAAGTCAGACTTTTGACATCTTTTGCTCCCTAGCACTCATGGGACAAGCTTCAAAGCAGAGCCAAGAAATCTACAGTTCCTATCATGCCTGTGACCAGAGCAGGAGGAGCTCTGCCGAGGTGCCCTCATTCAGTGTCACTGAGTGTCACCCTGGATCACTCCAGCCAGGGCAAAGCGTTCTTATTAAGCTTCAAGTTTACAAGGATGGAAGGATACAATGCACGAACCACAGCAGTCCCCAGGTCTTATCCAGTCTTTCCTCAATGACAGTGTAAGCATGGTGGTAGTACTGTCCTGGATTTAGTCCAATACACCTTCCAGGCTAGACAGCTGGCTAGCATCCTAACTGACACCTGTGGTCACCTCCTGAGAGACCTTCCTTGACACCTCATCTGAAGTCATTCCCTCCCCATTGCCCATGATTAGTTTCTTTCCTGGATATTTTTATGACTTAACAGTTATTTTGTCTGGTTGCTTTCTTTTGTGTCTGCCTCCACGAATGGAGGGAGCCTGATTACTGTTTTACCCTCAGCCCCCAGAGACTGACACACAGAAGGCAACAATTAACATTTATTGTATGGATAGGATAAGATGGTGGAAGGGAAATCACAGAGGCCCTTGCAGGTCCTTAAGTGGTGAGTGACATATCCTAACATTATTAACTGCCTGCCCTAAATAAACTGTTACAGATCCAGTTTTTATAAATTTATAAAAAATATCTTTTATGTCTTTTCACACTTTCAGTCTCAGGGAAAATAAATAAATTACATGTGTTTGCTGTCTACTGTGTGAAAGTAGAATTTCTTTTTTTATGTTTCTAAATTTCCTCTATTGAACCTTTCTTTGGAGGAGAAATTGTGAGAAATACGAGTGTAGAATAGATATTGAAGGTGTGGCGAATCCAACTATTATTCTAGGATTTGGTGAACAAGCCCATGCTCACCTAGCTATTCCCTGACAATCTTGTCTCAGCTTACAAATGGAGTACACACACAGGGACCCCAATAAGACAGTTCAGTGGAACTCCTGGGATATCTAATGTGGTATGTTGTCTGAGGCAACGGACTAGGCTCAAACAACATCACGCCAACTACTACCCATCCTGGGCTCTCCCCATCTGTCTACCTAGGAACCTTATAACTATATGAAATCCCTATCCCTTTACTGTTTGTCTGCTGTCTGTCTTTTCTGCTTGAATCTAAGTTTCATAAGAATAGAACCATGTCTGTCTTATTTACACAAGCCCCTTGAACATTTTTGGCTGGGGCCAAAACAGTAGTCAAAAGAACTTACAGTAGCTAAGTGCTTTGTGAGGTTGCCCAGCTTTCTGGACAAAGACAAAGGGTGAGTTCGCTCCTAAAATAAAAAATAATCTATGGATTCTTCCCCCCTGATGAGGTAAGGCTTTGCAAGCCACTCCCCATCATATATTCACATGGCTCTGAGTAAACTCAGTTCAGATTTCAAAAACTATTTAAATTCTGCCTATTTAACATCTGTATATTCATAAATCACACCAAGTCACACCAAGGTGTGATACACCTTGAGGATAAAGGGACTCAATAAACTACCCAGGCCCTGAATGAGCCTATTTAGCAAGAGTGGAATAAACACATATGGCACATTATGTTTTCCACAGATGGTCACACCATTACAGCCCAACCCATGAATAAGACACAGCCCTCCATCAAGCAATGGGGCCTATATTCTCTCCCCTTGAACCTGATGAACCACTGCAGTGACCTCAACCAAAAGAACATGACGGAGATGACACTGCATGACTGCAGAGGCTAGGTCATAGGGGAAAGGTGGCACCTGCCTGGTGTGTGCTCTCTGTGCTCTCTCATCTCTTTCTCAATGGACAAATGGTTTGGAGCCCAGAGCTACCTTGTGAAGGTGAAGCCACCATGCTGGAGTGACCATACAAACACACCATAAAGAGATGACCAGTTGCTCCTGCCCCCAGCTGTTCTAGTCCTCCCAGCCCTGATGCCAGACATGTGAGTGAGCAGAGGATTCAGATGAGTCCAGTCTCCACCCCTCAGGTTACCCCAGCTGATGCCTAGTGGAAAAGAAATAAGCTCTCACTGATGAGCCCTGTCTACACTGCAGACTGGTGAGTAAAACTGATGCTGTTTTAAAACTACTGAGTTTTGGGAGAGTTTGTTTTTCAGCCATGGTAGCTGGAACAATGTATAACATCAGTAGTAAGAGTCACACACTGTAGGTCTCACCGCCATGTGCTATGGTAGGGTAGGTAGGGATGCAGGGTAACTTCAGTCCATGTGCAGCTGGTGGGGTTCTATACATAAAACCCCAAAATTTCTGGGTCAACTAATGTCATAAAACAAGAAGCAGAAAAAATACAAAACTGCACAACACTTGAAGCTTTCCCAAGTCCTCTGGTCTTTAAGTTCTTTGGACTTGAAAAAGCTGAGTTTGGCACTCCAGTCCGCTGCCACTTTCTCCCTTTGCTGCCCATTTCAGTTGTACAAACAGAGACTGAAGACTGAGAACGTTTCCCTTTTGAACAAATTCTTTTTACCAGCTTGTTCATTAAGAAATGTTGCAAACTTTTTTGCTTTGAATAAATCAGAATAGGATTATTTACCTGTGCGAGGTTTTCCTTAGGCCTGTCTCAGCAGACTACATCAATCAAACATGGAGGAATATTCTTCTAATGAGAAAAAACCTTTCAATTTAAACATTTACTGAAATATATTTCATGTGCATATGTCTGCTATCTCACATAGGCTTCAATGGTAGGCACGCATTGTGTTTAAATACTAGCTCGGCCACTTGCCAACTGTGTGACACTGGGCAAAGTTATTTGACTTCTCTGACATCAGTGTACTGTATCTATAAAGAGACAATAATAACTTTCCAAGGGGTGTTTTGAGGAGTATACAAGGTTATTACAGCTAACACTTACAAAGTACTTACTACATGCCAGACTGTTCTCAGAGTCAGAAGGTGCTCAGACCATGTCTGGTACTCAGTGGGTACTCTGTGGGCATCGGCTGCCATGAGCATCATTACTACCAACATCATTCGACTAGGACTTGGTCCTGGTAACTAAGCCAAAAGACTCAAATATACAGTCAACTCAAATAAGTCATCCCAAACTCATATAAATGCAAATTCCTAAGATGCATAAAAATTACCAAGGTGTCTGTTAAAATGAAGACCCCCCAGCTACACCTCCAGAGATTGTGATTTAATAGACTGGGAGAGAGTCCAGGAAGTTGATTTCTTAATACCCCCACCCCTCCACAGGTGCCCTGGAGATGCTGGCATAAATATCTGGATTTTATCAGCCATGATGCCACAGAAAGACCAAAGCTAAGAGTCAGAAGTTCTGGGTTCCAATCTCAGCTTTGTCCCTAGCTACTTCTATCACTATGACCCAGTCACTTAACTTTTCTGGGTCATGGTTTCCTGGTTGGTAAGTAAAATAAAGATTTCAGACTAGATAATCCCACAGGGGCCTCTTCTTCCAAAACCAATCCTACAACATGACAATGAGTCACAAGTCCCTCAGATCACCTTGTTTTGTACCTTTGTAGCAACTGAACTAACAACTATCATCTATTAAGCCCCCACTATGTGAGAGACACTGTCTAGGATGTTTAATCCAAGTAATCATATCTAATGTTCCCAGCCATCTTGAAGTATACACAAGATGAGAAAATAAACTCAGATAGGTTTGATAACCTGCCTGTGGTGACTCAGCCAGTAAGTGGCAGCACCCTGATTTTATCCCAAATTTACCTGATCCAACATGTGTAACCCCACATCATTATGCCTTTAGCCAGCTCACTATGAAATTCATTTTCCTTGCATTTCTTTGTTTCTGCTCATTTGACAGTTAGAGGTAATGAAAGCTTGCACCTAAGTGCCTGAGCTCCACAAAGTACCAAAGGACAAGACCAGGGCAAAAAGGGTGTGATGTGGGTGCAGAGAGGCACTGCAACCTAAAACACAGGTCTTCTGATCGCCTCCAAAGTGAAGGTCAAATGACAACAGAGAGAAACAAGATACCATGTCAGAAAGACATCTTTAGTATGAGCAAGGCAAGGTAGGTGGTAGAAGAGGAAAGCGGAGAAATAAACAGAAAGCACTGAGGCTGGTCAGCAGGAGAGGGCAAAAAAACAGAATTTCGCCAAGATCTTTCCTCCCTCTCTTAATTCCCCTCATGGGAAGAAGTGAACTTTCCGACAGAGTATCTTTTGCGAGTTTAGAGATACAATGGGGGAAAGTTTCTCATGACGTCTATTCTTTTGTTTTCTCTTGCCAAGTAACTTAAAGAGAACCTAATCCCAAGCCTTTTCGCCTCCAAATTTCATTACTTCATCTCGGAAACTCAAAATGAAAATGGAAAGAGGACAAGGAAGAAGAGAAAGAACATTAACTATAGCAAGTTCCAGATAATAGACTTTATACAAAACTGTTTAGGTTTCCAAGTTTGTTCCGTGAGAGATTTAAAAGGTGTCTGAAGGATATGTAGCATGGGGTAAATCACATAGGAAAAAGCACATAGGAAGAGCCTTTTCACATAGGAAAAGGCTTTGGAATCAGGAATTCCTGAGCTCTGAGCCCAGCACCACACGGGACACTAACTACCTGACCTGGGGTGAGTTCCATAATCTTCCTCCAGGTTCCACATCTGTAAAATAGGGACAATGATATGGACATCATAAACCTGTTTAAAGAATAAATAATGTATGTGAGATGCCTAACATGGTGTCAGACCTGAAGTTTTTCTAAATTGGGAAAGAGGTAAGCAAAAAATGAGCAATAAAGCCTTGCCTTCAAGATGTGTCAAAATACCCACTAATAATTAAGTTATGCAAAAGCTTTAAAAGTGAGAAAGCATGAAGCAAAAAGTAAAAATTCCTTATAAGTAAAAGAAGGAGGCAAAAGGATAAATCAGAAATACCCACTAATGCTAAGGAAAACCATGGCAATTATATGTTTCATGTCCAAGAAACTCATTATCACCTGAAGCCCAAACCAGAGATACTGAAACCCTAATAATCATACCGAGCTCAGGCCTTACAAATCATATTGAATGCTAACATTGGGAGAAAGGAAATTTTCTTGAAAGTTGTCAGTGATTTGCAGGACTAGGTCATCAGAGGGGGAAAGCTGTTGGGCTTTAAGGTAGACAGCGCCTCTCTTCAGAGGGGAAGAATGAACACTAGATTCAGTGGGAAGCTAAAACCCAAGAGAGATCATTAACTAAGTGAGGGAGCAACTTGGCACAAACAGGTCAAAGGCCCAGTGACTTCACCACTGCAGAGAGTCCTGGCCCTGAAATTAAACAATAGTGGAGGGCGGAGCCTATAGAACAGGGTCAGATATCCTGCCTTTGCTCTCTAATAATCCAGACATCATGCCAACAGATGTGAAAATTCCATTCCTGAGAGAAGCAAGAAATGATACCAAGGCTCTGCTTCAGACGGCATGGACTGAAATCCCGCTCTGCCACTGACTAGCTCTGAATTATTAACTCACTGTGCCTGGTCTACTGATCCACAAAATGGGTATAATAACAGAACTAATCATTTGGGGTTTTATGAGAATTATGTGAGTTAACATAACTAAAGAGCCTTGATCACAGCAAGTGCTCAATTAAATGCACGCTAGTCTTACTTGCCTCATAGAGTTGTTGGTGATCCATTATTGAGCTTTTCTTATGTACCATGTGCTAACCATAGGCTGCCTAATTTAGCCCCCCAAAGCCCTGTAAATCAGTGAATGGAAAGCACCAAGTTCAATGACGGCTTTGAAGATTTTCCATGTTCACTGAGGGGAGCCCACGCCTTGCTCATCATTACCAATAAAATACACAACTTCTGGTGAAAAAACCAATTCAAAGAAAATCACCCATTAGCCATCTACTTGGTAATACATAAACTGGTTATTTTTGAAGATTTGGAGCCTCTTCTTTTATCAGACAGCCTTGATACTACCTTGAGTATTTCATTTTAATACAGATTCCAGGACCCAGGAGTTAAATGTATAAGGCCTCCTAAATACCCTGACTCTGGGAGTCCATGGCCAGAAAAAAAGGAAGGGGTCTCTACCCCATAAATCTTATCTCTGATGATTCAAGTTGCAAAGTGCTTCAAAGAACAACCAGTTAAACTCCATAAGTTTTCATGTTGGTAAAAAATTTTAGCTTTTTATTATTTCATGAGATAGCAAGGGCCACTTGAAACAATGAAATTGTTAAGAAGAAAAAGATTTGGCAAAGATCAAACTTGATTAAAAAAAGAAAAAGGTAAATCCCTAAAAACCTGATCCAATCCTCTTGTATCAAATGAAGATAAAATTGAACCCCATCTGCCCCAGCTGACAACGAACAGTGTTCACATGTGGACCAGGTGGAACAAAGGCTCAATACTGTAAATAAAGTTCTGCGTTAACAATAATCTTGGTCCACATAGCAGTAATAGCACTCGTTGTCGGGTGCTATTGTTAAGTGGGCACAAATCTTCAATGTGAGCTTCTCTGCAATGTGACTTTGCCATTCCTCCCACACAGATGAGGAGTGTATTCCCCCTCTCCCTTGAATCTGGGCTGGCCTTGTGACTTGTTCTGGGCAGCAGAATGTGGCCAAATTGATGCTGTGTGAATTCCAAAGCCTAGGCCACAAGAGGACCTGAGGCCTCCACCTTTGCCCTTTTGAAACACAGTCCTGAGCCTGCCATCCCATAAAGAAACCCAGGAAGAAAGACCACATGGGGAGAGGCCCTGGACCCCAGCCTAAAGGCACCTGCATGACTGAGCCCAGGAAAGGACAAAGGAAGCACATAGCCAATCTGCTGAGCCACAAGAAAGAAATACTAATGTCATCTTCAGTCTCAAAGGTTTATTATACAGCAGTAGATAAGACATACTGATAGATTAGCTGGGGTTTGTATAGTTTAAAAATGATTCTCAAACACAACAGACAAAATCTAGGTAGCTGGAACTCAGTGGTTACCTTAAGAGAGGAGGAATGGGTGGAGATAAGAAAGGAACTTTATGGGATGCTGTTAAGTTTTATTTCTTGGCCAGAGTAGTGATAACATGGATGTGTTCACTTTGTGATAATTTATCAAGTTGTGCACTCTGAGCTGTGCACTTTTCTGGATATATGCTAAACTTAAATTTTAAATAGTTCAAAAGGAGCCTCTCTTGGCAAAATCTCTTCGAGGAACAGGGTTATGAGGCTAAAGGAAATAAATTATCAAACTCATAATTTTTTGTCCATCAATCAAAATTTCCTCAGAGGAGCCTTATTAATACACACAGTCCAGTGTTAGGAACTGAATGTCACCTGTAACCCACAAGCATGTTTCTTCCTTGCCAAAGGAGGACCTGTTTATGAGTCTAGCGATGGCCCCGAATCCCAGGAAACTTTACAACGCCTAGGTGAAGATACTCTCAAGAGCTGGTTTAAATGTTTCATGTCATTTCAGAAAGTGTCGACCACTTACAAGATAAAAGGTCTTCAGCACTTCCATGGCACAGGCACGTCTCCCTTAGGGGACCACACAAACTGCATGAGGCCACATCCCAACCGCATCTCAGTGTCCCCCGACCCAGGGACCCTAATAGGAAAGCCAGGCAGAGTGTCACTTGTTCACACAGAAAAGACTCCACAAATGTCTGTGGTTGGTAGGAAGACACCAAAGCTCTGAACAATGTTTACGTCCTTCGACTAAGTAAATCCTCTTCAAAGAGTCTGTGCAAAGTTAAAAAATTTAAATGGATACAAAGATTTACCCATGGAATTATCCATCAAGTTCTTTAAAATAGCAAAAAATAAATAAAGAATGGAAACACTCCAAATGTTTAAAGTTAGGAGATTAGACAAGGGAATTGTATTATATCCATAAAGCAGAAATCATACAGACATTAAAAATGACATTAAAAAAGAAAATAGAAGCTCTCTCTTTGTAGTGGTATTATAAGTGTCTTTCTTCCAACTTCATTACAATTTTCTGCAAGGAATAGGGTTTTTTTTTACTTTTTGCTTTTGTTAAAAACTGGGAAAATGTGTTGAACTAAAGATAATTAACACTATAATCTTATGAATTCATCCATTACTTAGATTCTTTGCCTGGAATCTTCACTTCAGCTATATACTTAACCTGAACATGTTACCAGACTCAACTCCCATCCAATCACAATAATCTTTCTTTCCCTCTAGGGCTCTGAGCTCTTCGTCATCTTTGTGATAAACCCAATGCTCAACACAGTGTCTTGATCCTCGTGGGTGCTCAGTATATCTTGACTAAAAGTTTTTGGATGTCAGGTTAGGAACAATAGGATTCACCTAAACTGCACAGCAACAGGGGTCATATTTCCCTACAGGGCCCATGTGTGGCACACAAAAAATCTAAAATAAGTGTTTGTTATTTGTGATAGCGAGCTTAGGCTGCCATAACAAAATACCACAGAATGGCCTGACTGGGTGGTTCAGTTCGTTGGAGCATCATCCTGTATACCAAAAGGCTGCAGGTTCAATTCCCAGTCAGGGCACATGCCTAGGTTGCAGGTTTGAACCTTGGTTGGGTAAGTACTGGAGGCAACCAATCAATGTTTCTTTTCCTTCCATACCAATGTGTCTCTCTCTGTGTGTCTCTCTCTGTCTCTCTTTCTCTCTCTCCCCCCTCCTCCCTCTGTCCCCATCCCCCTTCCTCTTTCTCAAAAAAAAAAGCCACATACCACATACTGTGCAGCTTAAACAATAGGTATTTAATTCTCACAGTACCATGGATTAGCAGTTTGAGATCAGGGTGTCAGCATGGCTGGATTCTGGGGAGAATCTCTTCCAGGCTTGCAAGTGGCTGACTTCTTGCTGTGTGCTCAAATCAGAAGTGCTTATGAATGGCCTCTTCTTTGTACATGTGCAAAGGGAGAGAGAGCTCTCCAGTGTCCCTTCTTGTAAGGCCACTAATCCTACCTAATCCCATTCTTATGATCTCCTTTAACTTTAATTACCTCCACACAGTCCCAATCAAATATACTCAACATACAAATTGGGGGGGACACAATGTTGTCCATATCATTAATAAATGAAAGCTGACATTTCACCTCACCAGTGGACCACTGAGGTGACACCAAAAATAGACTATTACCTATGACCATCAGAACAATGGCCTGAAAAACTTCATCCCTTGTGTCAACTGATGGGGAATACCAAAGAACAGGTGTAACCATTTGGTATGTCTTAACAATTTCCTGCACAACAGGAAGACAAGGAGGAATTTGGGCATGTACGTGCTAGGTCCAAACCTGTGCTTTAGAAGAATTAATCAGAAAGCAGTACGCCTGGATCCAGAAGTATAAACAAAGGAGGTGAGAACTACTGTTAGAAGCCATTGCAAGAGTCAGTTGGGTGCTATGGGTGCTGATAGTAGGAACAACTATGCCGGTAGTAGTAGGGAGATGGGGGAAAGAGCGGGCACAAAGGGAATCACCAGGGTCAGACACATGGGAAATTGCTACTGAATGGATGAGAGACACAGAGAAGGAAACAGCAGCAAACATAATGTTAAGGTAAAGGGAGGAAGTGGTTAGAGGAGAGTTGCACTATACAAAGACTCCAGAGATGGGAAGACAAGGTCAATGTGATTTGCAGAAGGAAAGAGAGGGTGGTTTGCATTAGAGATATGTTGAATCTCAGCTGCCAGGAGATATCCAGGCAGAGATGCTGGTCAGGCAGTTGGAAATGGGTGCGTGGAACCTCAGAACATGAGTCAGGCCAGAGGTGAATACCTGAACATCATCCACAGGAGTAATTAAGATGGCTAAAAACACTTACCAGAGAAACTCTCAGAAGCTGTCTTCTTTGGACAACAAAGAAAGAGGCTAACAAACAAATGAAAAGAAACGAAGAAAGGCTGAGAAGTAGGTGGAGAATCAGGGTAACACAGTGCCATGAGGGCCAGAAAAACAACGTTCTGGGTCAGACGAAGTATTCAGGGCCAGCAGGAGCACAGAGACATCAACAGGCTGAGATGAAGCATCTGGACCTGGTTCCTATGTGATGGGAGGGGTCCCATGAGAGAGTAGTTTCAACAAGGTAGGGAGAGCAAAGCAGGGAGCCACAGAAAGCCAGAGGGAGAAACAACAAGCTGATATCTATGTGTGTGCCAGGCATTCTGATAGGAATGTTGTGTAGATTACCATCCTAATCCTCATAAACACCCCGCATACAAGGTAGGTGCTACTATAATTTGTATTCAGAGCAATTTGTGTACTACTTCATAACAAAAGGAGCATGTCCACAAGGTCACATTTTCCTGTCTGAAAAAACAAACCTCTCACACATATTTTGATGTAGCTATGGAAATTTGAGAGCAGGCATGTGGGTGGAAACAGGTATCAAGGAAAATGATACAAACTGAGAGGGGGTCAGGCATGAAGTGGTCTGGATGGGTGACTAACCACACAGTCAAAATGTTTGTGATGGCAAATGAATTTGATTCCCAGAGGCTCAATGGCGTGAGTATGTCTGTCTATCTGTCCACGCTCCCACAGAAACTATTTAGGAGAAAAACATACAAACCAATGCTGGTCTGACCAATTAGCCCCAGTGCCAGCTTGTATTATAAGTAACATTTCTGAAGGCTGATTTTTTTAATCCACCTGAACAGCTATATTATACAGTAATCAAGCCTTGACTCACAGGTCATCACATTTATGAAAAAATATAGTGACTCCTTCAACACACTCTCAGAAACATCTCAAACTTATGGAAGTTTAACATAAATGGGAAAATCTGGGGTTTTAGAAATCCTTCACCTGCCCTTTTCTCCTGTCTACCATAATTCATTATCACCATAAAATAATTTTTCATCACTGCCATAGTCACTTTCGCTGGCATTAATTAAAAGATACATAAAATACCTTGCTTTTCTCAGCCAGATACTTAAACCATACTTGATAGTAATGAGCTGTTTTATTAAAATTGCTCAAAAAAATGCAAGCAATTCTGGGCTTGCAGAAAACCCTAATAATAGCAGCTTCTCTGGATTAACCAACCCATAAATCTGTGGATGCTGTTTGACATTTATTGAACATGAATAACATCCCCACGTGCTGTGATCCTGAAGGTTGGCCAACATTCTAGGGAAATGACTTAACTCTCGGTTCACCCTGCATCAATACATCCTAATACCAACTGGCCCTTTCTACTGTGCTCATCAGGCCGGAAACATTAATCATTTATCCTCTCCAAGGTAACAACTGTATAAAGCCCTGAGCTTCAATGTTAATCTCTGCTACTTCCTACCTGCAGATACTGGGAACAGTGGCCCATGCTCTGAATCAGTTTCAACCCCTATGCAATGGGAATAAAACTGTATCAGAGCCATGAAATGAAAACTCTAGGCCAATATGGCAGACAGCAAGGGGCAGTGGAAGAGAGTCAGACACATCTGGGCCCCTGCTCTGGATTCATCACTATCTGCTTGGTTGGGTGACAATGGGTAAATTCACTGCTCATTTTCCTTTAGTTTCTATACTCTTCCTAATTATCACATCCGGTTTTAGCCATACAGCCTTAAAGCTTTGCTTTTTTAATCTGGGTGGCAAGTAGCCAAAGAGATGTAACAATTACATCATTATGAGACCTCTTTCCCACAATGGTGGTCTAAAGTTCCCTTTCCTCTGCAGATCTGTAGCTTTTTCAAGTTAATAAGAGTAAAACTTGTGACAACCATTTACAGAAGTATCCTATCTTGATGACTTGAGTGGACAAGGAGGAGGCCTGGCTCTTACTATGATCTACTGGGAAAACGTACCACTGGAAGCTAATGTCCATTCCTACTGACAAAGGTTTCAAAAAAACCTGATGTGATCCATACACAGGGTGTCCATATCCAAACTGGGAAGTTTTGAGAAAAGGGACTTTATTAATAATTATGCTGAAACAGCAGATGTGACCCAGGCAGGACATATGGTCATCCTAGTCAAGTCCTTCGCAGGGACGGTGTACAGCCTTCTTTCTCCTTCCTACCAAGTTTCAACCAAAGAAATCTAGAGGACAGAAAGGTTAGAGTAACCACAAAGCCTCCTCCCCTCCTTATCATGACCAGCCTTTCCCTGACTCAACAAAAGCACATATCTAACCAGCATTTACTACCCCATATAATTCAAGTTTGCCCTTCTCTGGAACACACTGGCTACCTTCCAATCATACCCCAATAGTGGGGATCATTAGCACAGAAGTGCTAGGTAAGTAAAGCAGAAATGCAATCCTATGAGCTGGTTTGGGCTAAGGACTAGTCAGGCTGGTGGAGGAACAAGAGGCACCTGCTGTCTGTCACAGTCACCTGGCACACCAGTCCAAGTCTTGTTGGGAGAAGCAAAGACCAGATTTGGACAACTGCAGACAAGAGACAGGTGGCAGCTCTCCCTGAGAGTGCTGGGGTATTGCCAACCCACAGAAGCACAGAGATAATCCCCCCCAGGACAAGTCCTGTGAAATCAGACCATCCCGCCTCACAGCAACTGTCAATCACAGTCGCCATCACACGAATGCAAAGCATTTCTTCATAAATTATCCCACACTTCAGTTACAACTAATAATCAGGAAAGAGGAAGCAAGCTCATGTCAAGATAAAAACCTTTAGGGAAAAGAACAGCATATGTTAATTTCCTTATCAATGCCTTTTCTTTTTATTTTCATTTTCCCAACCATTTTAGAACTGGCCAGGAAGGACCCTAGTTTACCACCTATGTGTGAGCTTAAAAGAAACAAAAAGAGAGTAAAATAATCTTAATTCACAATCACTCATTTTATGGTGCACATGCTACAAAACTACCAAGAAAAGATTGTGACTGTGAAAAATTAAATGAGTTAAAGTGGAATAGTACATAATGCGGGAATAATTCTTCCACCAAAATACACTCAAAATTGTTTCCTTAACAAAAGGTGGAAATGTCAAAGAGGACAACACTTCCCATTTTTAACAGCTACTTGTCTGCTGAGTATCTCCAGCATTTCATACAACCTGCCAGGTGCTCCCAGGGAGCTTCAAGTCAAGGACCCTATAGGGAGATAATTCTTCCCCAAGAAGTAACATTACCAAGCAAAAAGTATCTATTCCCCAGGAATAGGGTTTGTGTAACTGTTTCCAGAGTAAACCATCTACTAATCCTGTGTCAATCCTTGGTAGACTAAGTCAAAGGAACAAAGACCAGGAAACCTTGAGCTGAATTATGGTGCTAGGAAGGAGGCTATAGCATAAACTACAACACTTAAGAAATAAGCAGTATCGGCACTTCTTGGATGCCAGGGGAATCAGGAGCTGGTAACAGCTGGCACTTACTGAGCACTTACATGTGCCAGGCACTGTTTGAAGCACCTGTATACGGATTAAGCTAATGCCCCCAACAATTCTGAGAGGTACATCCTATTGCCTGGAGATGAGAACCCAGAAGGCGGTTGTAGACTTCGGTCACACAGAGAGTAAGTGGCAGAGCCAGAAATGGACTCCCCACATTAACTCAGGAACCCACACTATTAACCTCTACTGTCTGTATATGTACATACCCTTCTATTACTGGTCACACAGCTGGTGAATGGGAAGGGCTGAACTCCCAGGTTTTCCTGGCCCTAAAGCCCATGCTGTTAATCCATGATCTACAGTTACCTGAACACTATCATTGGTCACGGGGCCCAGTCTCCACTTCCAACACCACAAACTCTACTATCACCATCAATAATAAAGGATGTCATTTATGGAGGGTTTGCTGTGCCAGGTAAGAAAACTTTGCCTTAGAGATGTTAAGTTGACTCAGATCCCAAACCAACATGTGGTGGAGCCAGGATCTGAGCCAGGCCCACTGCACTCCAGAGCCTGAGCTCTCAACCCCTCCAGCAGAGGCCAGGTTCAGCAAGACCATGACCAAGCACACAGGACCATACTGCAGCCAACCACGGACACCAGCTCCAGAGACGGCTGTCACAAAGCCACTGACTCTTAGTCTTTGGGTCATACCCCGCAATTTCCTGCTTTTTACAACACACACACACACACACACACACACACACACACACACAATTAAAAACCCAGAAGCTCAGCAGATTAGGGGGAAAAAATGCAAAGGAAGTAACAGGCAGTTAGTCACAATCTCAGTGACAGCAGGTAAAATGACAACTGACATGCTGAGGGGAAGAAAATGGAAAACTGAAAGTGTAGACTCCAAATTATATGGCACATCAATGAAGAGCATAATGACAGGCCTGAGTCATCAGGAAAAAAATTGGCTTATGTTTTTAAAAGCAGGGAAATGCCTAACATGTAAGCCAGGTTTTTAATCAAGTATTTAAAATTTTTCAAGTGTTGGCATTTGAAACAGTAAGTGGCAAAGAGGCTTCCTGGAAACAGGCACAAATGATAATGGACTGCCCTGGGCTCCAGTATTGATAACTACAGGACTCCCAGCTGTGAGGCCAGGAACCCAGGGAAATCACTGCACCTCAAGGGCCTCCGCAAGGAAACAGGCCTCACTGTCCCTCCACCACCAGAGTTCAGTGAGAAAGAGCATGGTGTGGTGACACTGTGCCTCAGACAATGCTGCGGTGAATCCTGACCGTCCTACTGACAACCTGTGTCTGGTGCTCACTGTGATAATCCTGGTGCCTGGCACACAGTGGAAATTCACTAAACGATTATTTAATGAATGGATGAAACCACGCAACTTTGAATAAATTACTTCTCTCTCTCCCAACTTCAATTTCCTGCTCTGCAAAACAGGTATAGCAATTCCTACATTATGGAACTGTAGTGAGAATTAGGTGAGCAATTATGTAGGGGGTGCTTCAGGCAGGGCTTGGATACACAAGCCTTACTGTGACCATGACAGAGCTAACCTTTAGTTACCTGGAATCTGACCTAGGAAGCATCCCCCACTCCCCTGTGATAATGGACAGAGGAAGCATACATTTTGGAGCCTGTCAAATACATGAACTACAAGTTAAGTAAATATCTACTCCCTTCCTCTACAAATAATCCCCACATTCAACAATGTCACACTGGTCCTTAACCTTGTGAGCTAGAAAGCTATTCTAATTTACAAATGAACACACGGAACAAAATCATAAATTTCCCTGGATTAACTAACAAATCGATAACAAATTCTAGGTCTTCTGACTCTTCTTCCTCCCCATCATTTCTGCTTGGCCACTGGAAAGTGAATATCCACAAGCATCCTATACATAATTCTGCAAATTCCAGACCAGGCAACTGCAGGAGGAAAAGCAACACTGTCACAAGCAGGTTTTAAAAGTGTGTTCTGAGCACTGATTCCATCAAGGACACCTCTAACTGATACTTTCCGACTCAAGAAGTTTCCTCCTGTCTGCTCTGGAGTCTTTGCAGGACAGAAAGGCCTTTTTAGAGTATTAGCTCCTAACTACTTCTTGTTTTAACCTTCAGTCAGTGTTGCCAATGTAGCTTTTGAAAGGAAGAAAAGGAAGGAGAGGAAGAAAGGAAGAAAGGAAGGAAGTCCTGAATGCCCCAGAAGGAATTTATCATCCTTCTAAGGAATTACAGTAGAAAAATAAGAACCCTTTGAATGCTGGGTAGCCTGTGGGTAGGGGGTTGGTGATGCCCAGGCAGTCTCCAGGAAGAGGCTGTTGACCTTGGCTCCCTCATAGCCTGACCACTGGGGAGGGACCAGCTTTCAGGGTCCTCCCTATCTAAGTCTCCATATCCCCATCCCCACATCCACCACCAGCAAAAGGGGGATTGTATGAGACCCCCCCCCCACCAAAACCCCCTGGCAGCCGTTAGAAGAGTTCCACATGCCCACCTCCTGAGAGAGCTCCCAACCATCTACTATTCCTCCAGACTGACCCCTCCTTGCTCAATAACAATGGTGATAGTAGTAGTAGTTAGTAATAAGGCAGTTATTAATAATAAACAGTATGTACTGTGTGCCAGATATTGTTACAAGTACTTTATTTTCTTCCTGGAGTAGCAGAGGGCAAAAGATCCTCGATAAATATTTTAATATGCCATATCCCCCCAAGCACCACCCCCCCAACTCCTAAACATTTTGTTAAAAGTCTAAGGCTAAAAGCCTACTACAACCTCTTGATGTCCTGTCCTGTTAATAAGAGCCCCTGGGAAATCCTACTACAGATGGCCATTGAACAACATGGTTTGGACTGCACAGTTCCACTTATCTACAGATTTTTTTCATTAAATGCCTATATTGTTTTCAATTCACCATTAGGAGTCGGCAAATGAGGAGGGCCGACCTTATTCATTGATCTACACCATTTTATATGTGGGACTTGAGCATCTGCAGATTTTGGTATCTGCATGGGTGCTAGAACCAAGCCGCCCCCCACTCCCAGATACTAAGGGACAATTAAATCTGGGGGGATTCAAGACTTATATGTAGATTTCTGACTGCACAGGGCTCAGCACCCCTAACCCATGCTTTGCTCAAGGGTCAACTCTGCAATCAATGCATTGCTCTTGGCTCTCTGATTTCTTCCACGCACTGAAGTCCCACAGAGACACAGCTGCTGAGTCTACTTTATGTGGGTGTCTGACAGTTAAGCATGGTGGCAGCCAGCAGTCTCACCTCCCGCCTTTGCTGGCTTTGTAATCAGCCTCTTTTAATCCTGCCGAGCTCCATGCTGCCTGGCACCAGAGGCCAGAAGCTACACATGGGTAATAATTTAACAAATCACCTGTCTGGCTCTCTTGCCAGGACACCCACCCGGGAGCTTATACAGCTGCTGATGCTAGGGCTACAGCCCTGCAGGATGTCAGCTAAACAGCAGGTACCAGGGCTTCCAGGCCCACACACTTTCCAGCTCTGTCTGGCCGAAGAAAGTCAAGGTGAGATGTTTGATAAGGGGCAATCCTCAGAAATTATGCTCCTAAGCTATATGCAACTTCCTCGGGACTTTTAAATATCCTTATTTTTGCCAAATGCAGGATCAACAGACAGACTGGGTCCTGCTCAAGAAGCAGCAACACATACTCTCAGGAACCGGGATCATAGCAACAACCCCCGACAGTAAGACACAGGGAGACAGAGGAAGCCAACTGCAACAAGCATATACCAAAAACACTTTGAAACCTACAAAAGCAACAAAAAAGTGATATGAAACTCACTGTACAGTTTGTCCCAAAATGTATCTGAGTCATACGCAGCCAGAACCACAGGAAGATAAGCTAAATGGCCTGCAAATGCCTCGCAATACTCATTCCACTGTTTTGCTATTTATCTAGAAACCAATGAAAGAAAAGATCTCTCCAGGGTTACAAATAAGATGCCCACTATTAAAAAGTGAAAATTCTGCCATGACAGGCCGTACAATAAAAATAAATCATTTTGCCCAAAGCAGAAGAGGGAAGTAACCTAAAGAGACACTGCAACCAGCAGTTAAATAACCATCAGCAAGCTATAAGCTGTCACAAGCAATTATTGCTGTCAAATACGTGTTAACACACACCCTATGACATTCACACTAAATACTGCAGGGTACAACTTTTTAGTATAATCTAAAAAAATACTTCAAATCAGACTCTCAGCCCTATATCTTAAGAAGGGAAACAGGATTTTTCTTCCCACAATACTTGATGATCACTAGTGCTTTCAGAATGATTTGCCACTAACATGAAATAATAGCAGGGAGACGATTTATTTCAAAACCCTAGAGTGGTGTCTAAGGTCATAGAGTCCCTACAACCAGGCTTGAGGATGGACAATGAGAGAACTGGGGTCTCAGCAGTCTGTGGCCTTCGTTCTGCAGGGAGTAAGAGGAGGAACACAGGGAAGGGGAGCAGTGCACAGTGCTGACTTCCACCAGGCACTAGGGCAGCCAACATTTTATATCTGCATCTGCTTATCATTTTAAAGAAAACAAACAAACAGATGCAATGGCCCCATATACCCCGTCATTTTCTGCTGGTCAGTGCCCCCACTTGCACAGAGTTAAATACCCAGGTGTTTAGCACAAGCTGCAAAAGCAGGTGACCTGGGATCCATTCCCTATTCCATCCTCAGCAGCTAAATGATGTTAACCAAGTTACTTTATAAGTTCCCTTAGCAGTGAAGTGGGAATAGTGACACCCCCTGTTTCATAAAGTTGTTGAGAGAATAAAATGACAGAATATACCTAAAGTGTTTAGCACAGTCCTTACTTTATAGAGAACACTCAATCAATGACAGCTGCTATTATCATCAATGTTCCAATAAATGGGAGCTCAGCTGTGAACCACAACAGTAAAGGTGGTCAATCCAATAGTCATTTCAGCAAATATATACTGACTGCTTGCCCAAGTGTCAGGCACCCTGCTAGAGGCTAGACATATAGCAGTGAATAATGCGGGGCTCAGAATTCAAGAACTCCAGTCTGCTGGGGAGACAGTAATATAACCTCTACAGTGTCAAGGTTCCAGACAAGGACAGAAAAAAAAGAATGCACACAATAAAACGGTTCAAATGCCTTACCATAATTTAGGATGAATTTTAATTGTGACATGTGTCAAAATTATATAATTATATGGATATATATATCAGGTACTATGTTTGTTTGCTACAAAGGAATTATACTGAGATTCAACCCTGCACTGTTTTGTCAGCACACCCAAAGAGTTAATGTGCAACAGTGGGCTAAAGTTCAGCACTGACTGGAGGAGCTGCCAGATCAATAGACACCAAAATGAAGATAGCCTTTGGAGATGAACAGATGCCAGTATGGGTATCACACACTCACAACACTGAAGTTGCATGGACATCCAGCTGGCTGCATTTATTAACTGTGAGTATGAGTGGTCAAACAAACTCTTAGGGCGAATGTGAAATTAAATTGGCCTACTGTTCACAGTTCAACAGAAAAATGAAGAGTGATGCCAACTCTGGGAAAAAGGGAAGAAAGGGAAGAAAACAAGTCAGCAAAGACCTCTCCAAGATAACCAAAACATGCTGGGAAGTCAATGCAATAATTTCCTTAAAGCCCATAATGATGCTCTTGGAAGAAAGTCCTTATGAGGAATGGAGTTGGTTAGTAGATTAATCACTGATCTCCAACTTTTTATTTCCTTCAAAGGGTTGCATCATATGCCACTTTATGGCCAACCTAAAAGCTCATGTGAATTAATGAATGTAGGTCACAAGTCCCTTTATCTAGCTTTGATTCAACTTATAATCAGTTGAGCACCCAATAAGCAAAGGACAAAGATAAGAATATTGCAGTTAGAGGCACCTTATTTTCTAAACAAGATTATACGAAAATATGGCTTTTTGTGAAAATTCCTCCTAGCACAGAATTAGCATTGGAAATTACCAGATGAAGAGGGTTACCCAGTGTTTCTCAAACTCTATGTTCGTACAAATCACCTGGGTATCTTATTAAAATGCCAATTCCAATTCTGTAGGTACTAGGCAGGGCCCAGGATTTTGTATTTCTAACAAACTTCCAGACAATGCTGATGCTGCTGGTCTAGGAACCATACTTGGAGAAGCAAGGACCTAGACCTGCCAGCCACAGTCCAAAAATGAACATCCCCCCGGTAGTGAGGCATGTGTTCAGGGTCCATTATAGATGGCTCAGTAGAAGCCAAGGATTCCACTACCCATAAAAACCCACAGGTGCGCTTGCAGGCATAGGCACACACGCACAAAAATTCAAAGTTTACCAAAGGCCATCGAAGAAGCCTCCTCATCTCCGAGAGGCAGTCTGTGCATCCCAAAATAAGAACCTCTGCTTTAGCAGACTGCCACTTCCTGTTGCCAACACCAAGCTACTTGGGAGTGGAAGGGAGAGCTGCATCCCCTTGACTACTCTGGATGAGCCCATGGATGAGCAGTTCATCCTCTCTTCCCTTGCTCCAACATCACAGGGTGAAGACATGGGATAATAAATGAGGAATTAAAAAAGACTATCAGAAAACTCTGTAACCTGGCACCAAGCTCCACCTCAAGGAGCCCTCCTTCCTGGCCTTCTGTCTGTCCTTAGTAGAGCAGAGGCTGCCTGATGCTCCCACCACTACACGGGCATTACCTTCACAGACCACGACTTCTGTCTAGACCCAGGAGCAGAAGGCGAGTCCTCTCTCCTATCTAGTTACTCCTGAAGTCTGGGTTTTCTCACCAGCAATAAGGAACAGACGCCACTTCATAGTGTTCTGGGGAAGAATAAGAAAGTGCATACAAGATGTGTCTGGCACACTGTAACTGCTTTAAAAAATGTTTATTATTATATTATAGCATTTAGGAACATGAGGAGATCAAGATTCATTCAAAAGACATAAATTTATCCAGCAACCTTTTATCCACAGACTCCAAAAACTCTTGACAAGAAAGCTTTACCAGTTTGTGCAACAGCCCTAAATACACTGGGTCAACACCTTCTTGAGCAGTGTTCCTCAGTGCAAGGCCTGAGAATCGCCTGCTTTAGTCACCTAAATGTCTATGGAAATGCAGGTTTTCCTGTATGGAAGGGGTTCCACTAAAACTGATACATCAGAGTCTCTGGAGAAGGAAACGGCATTTTCCAGAAATAACCCCGAGAAAATTGCAATGGACACTCCATTTTTAAACCACACTAAGACCTACACTCGAGGAAAAAAAGTCAAAGTAAATACACTCAAAATTTTGCTTAAATTTCAAGGGACTCATAGACCTCCTGAAGACTTCTCTGGGCTCTCAGGTAAAAACCCATGGCCCACCACTCACTATTTCTTGACTTCACTGAATCACATACCACCTTCACTTTTTTTCTCAAATCTATACTATTTAAATTTTTTACATAAACTCATTTTTACTGATAAGTAATATAAAAGGGAAATTTTATATGTACCAGATATGAAAGTGTGGGGTTGATCCTGCTATAAGTTTTCCAAATGAGATACATAATTATCAATACAAAAAATTTTGCCTTTGTATCACCTAAAACCATCTCTTATATCACCTGCATGTAAGAACCACCCCTCTTTGGGAAACACTGGTTCATATACTGCAAAGATCCGGGACCACCAGAGGATTTTATGAGGCACTCATGGACTGCGATGTGGGAGGCCTCCTATTCAGGCAAACCCAGATAACCAAACAGCCTCAGTCTACACACATCTGGCAGAGCTGGCTACGGGAGGAGAAAGAGGGGGCTTTTTCTCCGCCAGGAAATATGACAGGTTTAAAGGTGACGGACCTGTTCCCATACCCTTTTTGTGACCTGCCTGCTCCCATCAATGGGGTGAGCCATGCCCCCCGCCCAGCCCTGCTTCCTCACTGCATGGACCAGTGTGGGCACCGGGCCTAGTGGGGCCAACATGCTTCTCTTCAGGGAATTTGTAATGAGTGCACAGATGAGGTTGTTTGGTGATGCTGGAATGCTGGGCACTGAAACTGAGGAGTTTTTCAGAACTGGGGTGGAGTGGCCTTTCTCCTGTTGCACACACTGAGGCCAAAAGCTGGTCTGTGGCAGCAAGTGAGAGGAGACCCTGGCAGCCCCGAGAAGACATGCACACAGCCTGGTCGCTAACTTCCCGGCTCCTGCTTCCAGG
The DNA here is from genome assembly GCA_004024845.1 of Tonatia bakeri. Classification (NCBI taxonomy): domain Eukaryota; kingdom Metazoa; phylum Chordata; class Mammalia; order Chiroptera; family Phyllostomidae; genus Tonatia; species Tonatia bakeri. The sequence continues at coordinate 272,399 of PVIA01000466.1, forward strand.
CCCGCTATGCTCCCCGCCCTCAGGTCCGTGGGACATCCTGGCATCCCAGTAATACATTTCTCCTCTCAGCTTCAGCTGGCTTGAGCAGGCAGCTGCTCCTCACAAACAAAACAACAACAGGGACTCCGTGTGCCCCACAGCCATGGGTCAGATGACCAGGAGGAGCTGAAGAAAGGCCAGGAGCCAGGAGTCAGCGTGGGCACCCTTCCAGACACACCCTGAGAGAGGGTGGGGCTGGAACCTTCTCATAGAGATAGGGAAGGGGGTGTCCTAATCTAGGGTCCTCCATATCACTTCAGATGAGAGGTGCCCAAGGAGGAGCTGACCGAAGGTTACAAAGAGTTCTTTCTTCCTTCCTGCTGATGGTAGAGAAAGAATAAGAATGACAACAAACACAACTCACACTGACTGTGTTGGCATATGAGCTAGGCTCTTTACAATGATGATCTCATTTATTCTTCCTGAGAGTCCAATGAAGGTGGAAACCCAGACTCAGAAAAATTAAGTGACTGCCAAGGCAATACAGCTAATAAAGAGAGAATCCAAACCCCAGAGTCTGAGCTCTTACCCATCATGCTATGTTGCTTGATGAAATGACATTAAAGGAGAGTACAGAGACCCCAAGTACAACTAGTATCTGACTGACAACAGAAAGTACAACCACCACAAGATACTCCCTCCAGGAGCCCTGACTCCTGTGCCAGTCTCTGACCCCAGCCAGCAATACCACACCTATGGGCACAGCACCAAGAAAATAAGGGTGTGCAAAGGCAAGAAGTTGAGAATAGGTGTGCACCAGCTGGAGCGTGGCTTGACTGGCCTGAACAAGGCCAGTGGAGCCTGGCTTTGGCCCAGATCACAGACAGAGGGTTAAAGTAGACTAATTTTTTTTTAAACGGTAATTGGTACATGCCACTGCCTTTTTGTGGTTTTTTGTGGCCCCCACATGAGATGGAAGGGAAGATACACTCCCAGGCCAGGCAATCTAAAGAAACCTGCCAAGAGCCATCAGAACTCCTAACAAATACTGGAAGAGAACCCATATTCCCAGGCTTGAAACAGGGTGATGTGCTAAGGGGCAGAAAGCAGAATCTTAATTACAATCCCAGAGCCCTTTCTGATGCCCCTATTAATCCTATCTCATTCTTAAAACCTGAAGCCAGAACAGACAATTAACCTGTCAATGTTCATGACTCAACTACAGCTAAAATTCCAATTCCCCAAACTCCAAGTAGATCCAAGTCTGGTGAGGAATTTTAAATAAGGCACCCGAACTTTTGAATTTTTGTGTGGCTGATTTTCCCATTAAACAGCTAGCTGATGGATCCACTATCCACCACCATCTTTGCAGGAGGGGTGAACAGTGTAATTCAATAACTTGGATGACCGTTTTGGGAAAGGCCCTGCCTGAGCCAAGTGCTGAAGTTGTGCTGGTCTATCCACACCACCTCACCAGAGGTGGGCACCTACCAGATGGCTGCCCGGGTGGACGATGTAGTCTGTGGTCTGGGAATGGGAGTAACAGAGATAGCTGGCTGAAATGGAAGCCAACCCACAATCCAATCCCACCCACAGGCCACCTAAGGTCCTCTTAGCCTTCATCAGATCGACAGCAGGAAAACCCATTCTAGGAACCAAGGCTTTCAAGGCACCATCCTCTCAGGGTCCTTCCCCCTGTATCTCTGACTATTCTTCACTTGGCTCCCTGCTTCCTACTATTACCCTTTGAGGGAAATGGTCCTCCAAGTTCTACCCAAACCTCTTGTAATACACTGAATATTTGTGTGTCTCCAAAATTCATCTACTGAAACCCTACCCCGCAATATTATGATATCAGGAGGTGGGGCCTTTGGGGGGTAATTAGGATTAGATGAGGTCGTGGAGGTGGGGCCCCCTGATAGGGTTAGTGCCCTTATAAGCGAGGAAAGAGCTTGCTTCCTCGCTCTGCTCTCTGCTTAGAAGGACACAATGAAAAGTCTGCTATCCACAGGAGGGTTCTCACCAAAGCTGGCCATGCTGGCACCCTTATGTCAGACTTCCAGCCTCCATGACTATAAGAAATAAATGTCTGTTGTTTATGAGCCACACATTCTGTGGGACTTTGTTACAGCAGCCTGGACAGCCTAATACACCCCACCTCTCCCCTGGCTTTAACAAAAATTCTGGGAAGGGGTCACTCACTTCTCTTCTCTCGCCAACTCCACTCCCACTTTTCCAGCCACCTGCTGAACTTCATCACCCGAAGGCTGTGCTGGCACCTCCATCTTGGCACTTCCTTCCCCCTGGTTTCTCCATCTGAGTTCCTCATTTCTGGCACAGGGAAAAGAACTAACATTCACTGAACTTCCAACACCTTCCAGGCACCGTGCTGGATGCTTTGCACGTTCTGCATTTGGAAAGATCATTTATATTAGGAGCCCAAGATGTACAACCCCATCACTGCCCCTGTCTCCCACCTTGAACCAGTAGCCAGGCCCCATCAATGTTCTCTCACTTCTCATTATTCAACCTCCACTTAAGCCCTCTTCTCCCCACTCTCTTGAGTTTCTCCCTACCTGTCCTCCCCAGTCTTTCCTCCAAGCACACGACCTTAGATACTACCAGCTTACAGTGCAGAGCTGATCACATCGCCCCTCTGCTCAGGACCTCCTAAGGCACATCCTCCTTTCCCGCACACCAACCCAAGTGCCTTGCCTGGCAATGGAGGCCTGCTACAACCTGGCTCTCACAGACCTTCCAACTCACTGCCCACTGCTTCCCTGCCAGCCTGCTGGGCTCCAGCCAAATCACCTGACTCCCATCCCTGAAGCCAGGATGTACTTTCCAAGCCTTGGCTTACATAGTTCTCCCTATATAAGGGATCTTTTTCTCCCATTTCTTCAGACCCAGCTCCTCTTCCTCTGAGGCTCAGTGAAAGCGTGACATCTTCTACAAGGTACCTTTGCTTATCCTCTCTGCCTTGTAATATATCCTCCTCCTGTGAACTCTTGCTTCACTTCTGCACCCTGCCTGTAGCACTATTTAATGGTGTTTTCCTCAATGAAACTGAATGCCCCTTCAGAGCAGGGACTGAATAGGCTTGCCTCTGGAGCCCCCACAGTACCTAACACAGCTCTTTTTAACAAAACAATATGCATTCACTCATTCAACACTTATTTACTCAGTGTCTACTATGCACAGCGTTACAGGGCACTTGGTATATCATGGTAAACAAAAAAAACACGGTTCCTATCCTCGTGGGATTCTCATCTAGTGAAGAGACAAGATCAAATCAAACCTCACCCAAACGAATGTACAGTTAGCAAGAGCTCTTGCTGAAGGAAGGAATCAAGGTCCTATAGAAGGCACACAGAGGGACAAGCAAGGCCAGCCAGAGGAGTGAGTCTGAACTGAGTCTGAGGGATGAGTGGGGAAAAAAGGAAGTGGCAAAAGTGTTTCAGGTCTAGGGAATAGCCTGTGCAAAGGCCCTGTGGTGGGTGGCAGCAGCAGACCAGTGTGACTGGACAACACAAAGCAAGCGGGAGAAAGGTGCAAAAAGGTGACAGGGACATCTCAATAGAGGTGTATAGTAAATATAAACACATCACACTTACCTGGTCAACATACTTTTTTTTTAGCCAATAAAACTAAAACTAACTAACCTCAGATCTAATAACAGAACACCAAATATAATAAAAAAATACTTCTTTCCCATTCCAAAGAAACTTCCTCTTTAAGTGAGTGCTATAGAAAGAAAAGAAATGAAAAGAAAAGAGAAAAAAGAAAAGTTCTCCTGGCTAGAAATGGGAAAATATGGAACATCAGAACCTGATAAAAATGCAGTGCTGTTCTATTCTTAATGAAGCTGGACATCAGACTGGCCTGCACACATAATAAGAAGAGAGGCTAACAGCTGGCTAACAACTGTTGAGCATTAACTAAGGGTGTTACATCTATTATCTCATTTGACCATCACATGTACAAATATCATTCCCATTTTACAGGTAACACAACTGAAGCTGAGAGATTCATAACTGGACCAATGTCACAGAGGTGAGGAAACAGTAGGGCAGGATCTGAACCAAGTCAATGGGACTCCAGAATGTGTACCCTTAACCACCGTACACACTGACTCACAAACTAGCTACACTGTCAGCACTCCTGGAAGTGCATTTATTTTTTTACCTCCCCTTGTGGCACTACATATTTAAGCTACTAGACACTAACAATGCAAAAAAGATAAAATAATCTCGGAAGGAATACGGTGAAACTTCTGGTGTCAGCTCCCTTCCTGTTCCAGGTCTCCCTCAAAACACCCAACTCTTCCTCCAATTTTAATCAAGAAAAGTTTTCCAGCTCGTTGCAATACTTAATATCCTGAAAGAACAGGAATTGGAAACTGATGAATCTTCTCAGGCTACATTTCAGCCAAAGTCAACAGACTCCAAATCTCTCTTGTAGGCAGTCGCTGTTTACAGAACATCTAACCGGAAGAAGAGGGGGGTTTCAGATTACTGGAAAATACTAGCCATGGTTTTCCCAACTCTTGTCAAAGTTCTGACTCTTGTCTGAAGGACAACATCACATTTGCCCTGTCAACAAATCCTTCCCCAAACTATCCCTACCCCTTTGCCTCAAATCCTGTCTAGAAGGACCCAGGACACAGGGTAAATGATCAAAGCTCACTTCCCTGTTGTAGAGAGAATTGTGCACCTATTTGAGGCCTGGTTGACCCTCCTGAGGATCAGCCAACCAGCCTAGGTCACCACCAAGATCCTATTAAACTAGTAATGGCAGCCACCACAGAGTCAATGCCCAAGTCTGAAACTGCCTCCCTTCTAGAACTCCTACTACCCTCCAAGATCCATCTGAGCAACTAAAGGCCTAGGTAACATGGGTGTATCTTGGGCTGTATTCCTGAACCACACAGTTATGAGCTGAACTGTTCCCCTAAAATGTATATGTTGAAGTCCTAATGCTGAGTACCTGAGAATGTGACCATATTTGGAGATAGGGTCTTTAAAGACATATCATGGTAAAAAGAGGTCATATTGGTGGACCCTAATCCAATATTACTGGTTTCCTTATAAGAAGAGATTAGGATTCAGACTATGACAGAGGGAAGACCATTACAGATACAGGGAGAAGAGAACCATGTATAAAGCCAAGGAAAGAGGCGTCCAGAAAAACCAATCCGCCAATCCCTTGATCACAGGTGCCTAAAATTGTGAGAAAATACATCTCTGTTGTTTCAACCAGCCAGTTTCTGGTTCTTTGCTATGGCAGCCCTAGCAAACTGAAATGCACACTGTTCACATTGTTCCACACTCCAAGTAATTGCCCTGCCACTCTTTGCAGGGCACAGGTGGGCTGGCATCCTTTCTGAAGCAGTCAGCCTGCAGAGTATGGCCACTGGGCACAAAAGTCACGATCAGACAGGCCACTGAGTTCTTGAGGCAATGAAGACTTTTGCCTTTCAGGGACTACAGACTCAGGACAAGACCTTATGCTTATGCTGTTAATTACAGAATTGATAAATAAATTTTTCTTGTTAGGAGTGAATATAATTAAAATTCAATCAAACCCGTCTAAAGACAGGTGACAAGGCCCAGCACCAATACCTGTTCTAGATCAACTAAGCTTTTCCTGTAGCAGTAATAAAGAATTGTCTTAAAGAGATCCTGGCAGCACACCTCAGGGCCAGGATTTCTGCCCAAACAACCCTCATAGTACAGGATGAGAGGAAGAGGCACTGAGGAGAAAAAAAAGAAGGAGAGGAGCCTTTCTCAGTTAACAAAAGGACAAAAGATCCCTTCCGCAAAACGTCATCCAGGGCATGAGAATGTCAATTCCTCACACAGCTAGGTGATGACTAAGCTTATTTCAGGGGGTGACCAGGAGTTCTAACAAGTCCTGTGATTAGAGGAAGAGGCTCCAAGCCATGTAAGTTTCCTAGAGGTCATGGGGCCTTAAGAATGACTTACAGGCTAAGAAGTAAGGAGAGAATATTTCTGTTGGGTGCTGCTGAAGCTAAAGCAGGACAAGAGTGAGCTCAAAACCTGGTATAATGCTGGGCACATAAGTAGCATAATTAAACAGCTAGCATTTATTAAGTAACAGCTGAGCCAGGCACTGTGCTAAGGATCTTCATCTACACCAGCTCACCAAAACCTCACAATAACCATGGGAGGTAGGGCTATTATTATACCCATTTAACAGCTTAAAATAAGACCTTAAGAATATGAGCTCAGTGAAAGCATGATTTGTTTTGTTGGCTAGTATTTCCCTAGAGCATAGAGCAGTGGCTGGCACACAGTAGGCATGCAATGTTTACTTGCTGAATAAATGAATAGAGGTTACTTGTCAATGTCACAAAAGGAGTAGGCCCCAGATTTGAACCCACACTGTTGGCCTCCAGATCCCACACTCTCAGCTTCTGCTCTGTGACACAGGGTGAAAAACAGGTGCTAAAGAGATGGGGGGAAGCTCCTAGCACACAGACAGCTTGGTCCACGACACAATTCAGTGTCTGCACCTTCGGCTCCCCAGCACTGGCAACATTACCCTGCACCCAGAATACAGAGCAGTCATTCAAGGGGCCAGAGCCCGCAGATGAACGGAGGAAAGGGCAGCCAAGAATGCTCCCTCCCCTTATACCTGTGACACTCCTGACACCTCACATACCCCACCTTGTGTTGTAACCAGCAACTCACTTTAGTGGGGGAGGGGGAGATGGAGAAAAAGTTACTGGAGATTTATTCATCTGAATCTCCAGGAATCTGTTGGCTAAAGCTAGTACAATCTACAAAAGAATTTCCCAAAATTTGGCAAGCACACCACTCAGCGGTGTAAAAAATCATTTTAGGTGGCACATAAACATTAGAGTTGAAAGATTGATTTCTATGGTTACTTCGACTTGAGGAAAATATATTGGTGCTTTATTTATGACCAAGTTATAAAATACTCTTTTAAAACAATGAGTGTCCTTTCAAAAAGAATAAGTACTCCCATTTAAAGAAAAATATTAGGTAAACAATAGAATAGGTGTTACGTCAATGCAGCAGAAAAGCATGATCGAAGCTTGTGAGTGACTGAAGTTAGAGAAACACGGTTTCCTGGAACTTTCTAAGTTCTCTGTATCACATGTCCCCATTGCTGCAATCCACCCATCCACCCAGACGTGCCACACATTAAAAGGAAGAGAATTTATAGAGAATAAGTTTTAAATTTTTCATTGAAGTCTCTTAATAAATGACCATACCCCAGAGAGACAGACAGATTGACAGAGACTGAAAGAGACAGACACAGAGAACAAACACACAGACACAAAAGGCATGTTCATGAAAATATTATGGAGTTAACAACAGGGCCTGACCTGGGGCTGAAGTCCTGCCCTCTGCCTGGAGGGAGCTGTAACACAGAGCTCCCTTTGATACTATCCTAAATTCCACACTGAATCTTTTGGCTATTATTTTATGGCATGGTAGCTTAGCTCAGCCCTGTCCAAAGAACTGCACTGAGGTCCCTGGGACCTATTCCAACAACAACACACAATGAGGCCTTCTCTCTCTGATAAAGCTAGGGACCCCTCCCTCTGTGATCTGCGCCCCCCTGCCCCAGACAAAAGTCAAGTCCCATTTTGAGAAGAATTCTGCCAGCGAAATGTCGCCTTCTCCTCCTCACCTTCCCAATTGGGGATGATCAAATTGCAGATAGGCTGTGGGTCTGAGGGTGCACTGAGCTCCAGGACAAAACTTAGGGGTGTGGTCAGCTCCAGGGGAGAGAAGAACACCTTAAGATTATAGAAGAAAAAGTTGAAAGGGAAGCAATGGTACCACAACCTGCACAAATCCAACATAAGCTCTATGAGAGCAGGGACTTGTCTTATTCAATCTGTATTCCCAGAGCCAAATGCAATCAATGTATGGTGCTCAGTAGGTGCAGGGTAAATAGGTATTGAATGAACAGATGAATGAATGAGTGAATGAACGGATGAATGAATTAAATGAGTGGGTGGGTGGATGGGTGAATGGACAGGTGGGTGGGGGGATGGATGGGTGGGCAGGTGGGTGGATGACTCCAGCAGGGCTGGGAGGAATAAGTGAAGAAGAGGTATGATTGTAAGATTATTCTCTCCCTTTTTGCTTGAGAACTAGCAACTATATCAATAGGATACCCCAAAGGACTAATTTTCCCTTTTCACTGCCACCTCTAGCAGGTGGTGCATTAACAGCAGGCAGAGCCTGCATGGCTCATGGGACTTTTGACCCATGAGCCATGTAGGCTCACAGCAGAATGCAGCAATCCGGACTTCCGGCCAAGATGGAGGCACAGGTAGTCGCACTGTGCCTCCTCGCACAACCAAAACTAAGGACAACAAAAATTGAGAAACAAAAACCAACCAGAACAGAGAGAAATGAACTGAACAGAAATCGGACTACAGTACATCCAGACCTGTAAGGAGGGGCGGAGTCGGAGGCCTGCGGAGAGGGGTCCCAGCGGGAAGAAGCGCTGGCCAGCAGACGCGGGTACGCAGGGTGCAGAGGGCAGCTGAGGGACCCATGGCAGACCCTGGGCTCAGGAGGCGACTAGCAGACCCAGTGAGGGGCTCAAGGCAGCTGGCTGTCCGCAGCCACACATTTGCACGCAGACACACTAAGCGAAAACGGGCAGCGACACGGACCGCTCAGCCCAGGGACCCAGCGCCTCCGGGAAACAAAGTCTAAGAGCACCGACTGGGAGCTGAGGCCAGGAGATTCTCTCAGCTTCACAGGAGGCTCCTCGGGGAAACCCACAGAGTCTGAGAAAGTACACAAGCCCACCCGCCCAGGAGCCAGCACCGGAAGGGCCCAATTTGCTTGTGGGAGGCAGCAGGGTAGACTGGAGTCCTAGAGAAAACAGAGCAGTCGCCATTGTTCCCTCTCAGACCCCGCCCCCACATACGACGTCACAACCCAGAGACTGGGGTGCCCCGCCCTGGTAAACACCTAAGGCTCTGCCACCCTTACGTAACAGCCGCAACCAGACCAAAGGAAAATAAAAAATAAAAAAGATGGCTCAAACAGAATTGAAAGCCCCAGAGCCAATTTTTTTAAGTGACCAAGAGATAGCTGACCTATCAGATGCACAGTTCAAAGCACTGGTGATCAGGATGCTCACAGAATTGGTTGACCTTGGTCATAAATTAGATGAACAAATGCAGGCTACGATAAGAGAAATGAAGGAAAACGCACAGGGAAATAGTGAGGGGAGGAAAACTGGGACTCAAATCAATGGAGTGGACCAGAAGGAAGAAAGGAACAACCAAACAGAAAAGAATGAAGAAACAAGAATTAAAAAAAATGAGGAGAGGTTTAGGGACCTCCAGGACACCTTTAAACGTTCCAACATCCGAATTATAGGGGTACCAGAAGGGGAAGAGGAAGAACAACAAATTGAGAACTTATTTAAACAGATAATAAAGGAGAACTTCCCCATTCTGGCAAGGGAAATAGACTTCCAGGAAGTCCAGGAAGCTCAGAGAGTCCCAAAGAGGTTGGACCCAAGGAGGAACACACCAAGGCACAACATAATTACATTACCCAAGATGAAAGATAAGGAGAGAATCTTAAAAGCAGCAAGAGAAAAGGAGACAGTTACCAACACAGGAGTTCCCATCAGACTGTCAGCTGATTTCTCAAAGGAGACCTTACAGGCAAGAAGGGGCTGGAAAGAAGTATTCCAAGTCATGAAAGGCAAGGACCTACATCCCAGATTGCTCTATCCAGCAAAGCTTTCATTTAGAATGGAAGGGCAGATAAAGTGCTTCTCAGATAAGGTCAAGTTAAAGGAGTTCATCATCACCAAGCCCTTATTATATAAAATGTTAAAGGGACTTACTAAGAAAAAGAAGATTAAAAATATGAACAGTAAAAAAAAAGTCATCAAATGGAGGGTTAGCAACAGGGAAGTGGGAGGAGGAGAGAGGGGAAAAAGATATAGAGAATAAGTAGCATAGACAGTAGGCAGAAAATAGGGGGAGGGTAAGAATAGTATGGGTTATGTAGACACTAAAGAACTTATGACACATGGACATGAACTAAAGGGGGGAATGTGGGTGGGAGGGGGTGGGCAGGGTGGAGGGGAGTGAAGGGGGAAAATGGGCCAACTGTAACAGCATAATCAATAAAATAAAGAATTAAAAAAAAAGGAATGCAGCAATCCAAATGCTACCCTAACTTTCTCCAGAACATGCTCAGATACCCCAATTTGTATCTTGGTCTCTAGCAATTGAAACAAGGAAGAGAAGAGCCATTCAGGGAAGAGTGACTTGCACTGACTGACTAGACCCCTCCTTCTGAAAAGTTCAAAGTCCTTCACATTCTGGTTTCTCTCAAGGGACTCTTAATTACAGTATATCTGTATTTTTTTCTTTTCCTCTTTTTCTCTTAGCTTATCTGAATTTTCTAATCACTCTACATGAACATAGATTACTTGAGTAATAAAGATATCTAATAGAGACTGATAAGACACAAAAATAAGACCATTCAAAATAGACACTGAATGCACATATTATGGAGTTTTATTTTAACATTTCTATATCACAAAATTTAACACTGCCATTCAACTAAGTCCTTTGAAAAGCACACTGTAAATTTCTGGTAACAGCCAAAACTCATGACTTAAAATCAGAACACCCAGCCATACAGGCACTTATAAAAGGGGCAACTAACTGATAGGCGAGGTGCCAGAGAATCAGACAAGCAAAAAACACAAGTTTAAGAAGTAATGTGTCATATATAAATAAAACATATGTTCTGAGTTCACCCATGGTAAGAAAAGCTACTCTGCGTCTCTCCTCCAGTGGCAGAAACTTCCACAACAGCTGATAGGGGCCAGGGCACCATCTGTAGTGAGAGAAGAGCTTTTCTTTCTTTATGGGGCTGGTTGGTCCATCTTAGAGCTCAAGCCTGGTCCCAAACAGTTGGACCAAGCTCTCATCAGCTCAACATCCAGCTAAGAGGATCTCATTGTCAATGGCCAGTCCATTCCACAAATGACTGTGGCCAGTCCATTCCACAAATGACATTCCAGTCCTTTCTGTGTTAACACAGAAAGCAGCTGGGCTAGCAATCAGAAGACCTGATTTCTACATCCAATTCTAGCTAGGCCCTGCACAACTCAACCACTTCATGCCTTGAGGACTCCATTTCACTGAAAGTTCGTAACACTGGCCATAGCTCACAGATTGCGGAGGGTAAAAACTAAGGTAACTGTTAAATTGTGTAGGGGGAGAGGAGGGAAAATTAAACACCACTAAGCAAAATTTGATACTAGTTAGACAAATGGGATTTCATCACCTCTAAATATGGCTCAAGTTTAACAGGCAGAAGAGAAATTCGACTGTTGTTCAGTACAACATTCTCCTAAAACACAACATTCTTAAACTTAAGAGAAATGGACAGAACCTCCGAATTCCTCATTTTCCATCCACATTCCTCACTAGGAAACGGCAAGCATTTAAAACATGGCCTGTGCAAATTGCATGAAGATAACAAATAAGCCCCCAGTTCCCAAAGCAAGCAAGGGGAAACCACCTGCATGCAGCCCAGCAGAACCCTCTGTCCTGGCTGGTACTCCCATCCTGTCTGCAGGAGCCGGGGTTGCAATGTGGGTGTGAACTTGAACATTCTGGGGATGTATCAACAAAGGGGGTGAGGGGGGCAGCCAGGTCAAAGACTTCCCAAGGCTGAATCAATAGCTCTCTCTGTAGACAGAGGGGAAGCTAGTGTAAGACACACCAGCACTGTACAGCTTCCTCAGGGAGGCCTTGCTGAGCAAGGCCCCGGGACTCCGTCCCCTGCTCCCCTTTCACACACAAGATAGCCGCTATAAAGCTGGACCGAAGTGCGTGGCCTCTGGGAATGAGAATCAAGGCATAAATTGCTGAACTGAGAAGTTTGGATTTTTAAGAGAATAGGCTGGGTCTGAATCCTGTCCTGGCCCCTTACTGGTTCTGTGTCTCTCATCCATCGGCAGGTGAAGCAAACAAGTTACTAAACATTCCTGACACTAAGTTGCTTCACACAAACTCAAGCTAACCATACCCCTCCAACACAATTGTTGCTAGGGTCCAATTACATCATGCCTGAAAGCACTTAGCACAGTATTCAGCTCAATGCCTTTCACTCATGAATTTCACACACAGCATCATCACTATTGTTATTATTAATTGGGGAAAAAAGGCTATGTGCACTTCAAAGCCATGTTACAGAAAAATTCCACTCCCTAACCCCACGCTAGAGATGCACACTAGGGAAGACTGAGGGCTTCCTTCGTTCTTAGGACCAGGGCTGCTGTTCCCTCCCACAGATCTCACCACAGTACGGTTTCTGCAGAGCCTCCACCCTCAGCAGAGTATTTTTAAAAGCAGGTGCTTTCCCTAAACATGATCAGCGGTCCGCTTTGCCCCAAACTTGCATAAGAAATCCAACCTACACTTGGTTCTGGCTTCCTTACACAACCACAGCGATGAAGGACGGCATGTGCCCATCAACTCCTTGCATTTACAGTCAGATGTCTAAATAATGGTGTTACATATTTGAGATAGTCCCTTCTTAGTTTCACTAATCTTTTATTTTAGTCTCTTCCAGGCATCACTCCAGTTGCCCACATTCCACAATCATAGAAGAAAATGAGAAAGGAGGTAGAACACAAGAGCCATGGATGTCAAAGCATCCCTCCCAAAACATTCCTTGGAGCAGTGGTTCCCAGACTTGAGAATTTCAACATCCAACTTAAACTAAATACAGAGACACAGACACATAACCACAAGGTTGCAATATTTTATTATGCCAAGCAAGCACAACCATTTAAAATATTTATATCAATCATCACTTAATAAAAAAAGAATAGTATTGACTATACCAAAATAGTAAGAAAGATACACTCGCAGAATAAGACACAAATCTCTGCATTACATAAATTCAGTTTTATGAAAAATTCCTGTTATATTGCCCATATATTTATATTTCTCAGCAAAATCTGTGGGACTTGGCATTTGAGAACCGATGTTCCATGAGGAGGCATCGCTTCCTGTTAAGGACAATCAGTGCTGGAAAAGTGTAAAATACATCCCAATACCTGTGGCCCAGAAACAGCAACGGAAAGAGAAGCCTTCTGCCTGCACTGCCAAATATGGAAAGAGAAGCAGCGTTAGCCTTCGTGGACATCAGGACCTCTCCAGCCGACTCCAGCTGCCCTCCACGTTCCCAATTTAAAATTCGTCCTGCTCACCCTTCTGGGCTCTGGTATTTACTCCAGGTTACTGTGGCTTTACTGGCTAATCCAAATCTCATTTCCACTTTTGAGCCTTCCTATAAACCCATTCTTGACTCTCTGCTCTCAAAATTCTGCTCAAATTAAACATAAATTTACCATATGACCCAACGATTTTAGTTCTGGTTACCTACCTAAGAGAAATGAAAACATACATCCACACAAAAACTTGCACAGCATGTTCATTGTAGTAATATACATAACTGTCAAAAAGTGAAAATGATCCAAATACCTCTGAACTGGTGAATGGAAAAACAGTACTATACATATATACTATGAAATACCACTTGGCAATAAAAAGGAATGAACTGGTTATACATGCTACAATATGTATCAACCTGAAAAATAGTATACTAAGTCAGAGAAGCCAGACACGAAAGACCACATATTGTATACAATTCCATTTCTATGAAATGTATAGCAGAACTGACTACAAAAAGGATAGCAGAACTGACTACAAATGGACAAGAGCAAAATTTTTCCATAATGAAACTTTAAAAATAAAAAAACCATGCTCAAATCTAGCTTAATATAGTGCTTGGCAGAATTCAGTGAGTTTCTATGCAGTGAGTGAGCCACGGAGTATGTTGGTGAGTGAAAGAGTGAACAAATGAAAACTAATTTCCCAGAAGCCTCTCTGGTAAAAAGCCTTAACTAGGTCCACATATTTCATTCATTCTACCCAGCAAGTTATGTGTAATAGTTATGTAATAATATCACAATTCACTTCACTGTGATATAACTACTACACTGTGTGTGTGTGTGTGTGTGTGTGTGTGTGTGTGTGTGTGTGTGAGAGAGAGAGAGAGAGAATCTTAGATATACAGGGGAGAGTAAAAAAGTAAGTTATAGTTGTCCATATGGAAAATAATACAATAATTAATAAATAATGATACATGACTAAAATAAACTCTGTTCAACACACTCCAACTGTAATCCTAATTCTCTGGGTTAGGTTAAACTATATGAAATTATCACTTTTGTAGGTTAAAAATGGTTAGTAAAATACTGGTAATTTCATGTGATTCAAACTACACAACAATTTTGATGCAGGAGACAGGACAGGACAGAGGTGCTTAAGTCAGACAAAACTATGTGTGGCTCCAGGCTCCATCCCATATTCTAAGGTTCAATTGCCTCATGTGGAAAATGGGGACAGTCACAGAATCTTGCTCACAGGGCTGCTGTGAAGACTACAGTGACAATGCACAGAAAGCACCTACCAGTGCTCAGGTAAAGTCACAAAGGAAGTGCTCGGCAAATTACAGCAATCATTGATCTCACTATGAACTATACATTCCTCAGCTATCAAGGACCAGGATTTTTATTTCTTTTGTAACTGTATGTTCCCTAGATCTGCAGACAGGAGATGCTCATTGCTGAAGTCCTGCACAGTTAAGGCTTGCAAATGGCTAAGGAAGCCTGAGGACAGGGTTGTTTGCCTACATACCACTGGAGTCTCTGCCTGTGGACCCCCAACTCCTCCAAGGTGAACTGCAAACATGGCTGCAGCACTCTTGATTCCCTTCCTGACCACCTCTTCACCACAGGCTCAGCAACACCATGAAGCACAGGAAGTGCCATCAGAGAGATTTCCTTCTGTCTTATTTCTCAACAAAGATGTTTGACTGCTATGCAACCAGTGTTAAGTGGATGACAGGTCTATTCATGAAAGGCCAGGTTTCTACTAGCAACAAGGATGGGGACTATGAAGGAATTGCAAATAACATAATATCCCTACATCCTATTCAAAATTCCTCAACTCATTTGTAGTGATCACAAAGTTAGCCAAAGATTCCAAACAGAAGAACCAATGGGGTTAAATTAGAGTCTCCAGATTTCACAAATAAAAATACAAGACAACCAGTTAAACTTAAGGTAAATAAGAAATATTTGGGGACTGACTTATACTTCAAAATTTTCAGTGCTTCTCTGAAATTTTCTCTCTCTCTCTCTCTCTCTCACACACACACCCCAGAAAGATAAGGTTCCCTAAAGTAGTGTGAGAGTCTATGTATGAAGCTGGATTAATGGATCTAAACTAGCCACCATTTACTGAGGTTGTGCCAGCACTGTGCTAAGCACTTTACATGCACTATTAGCTCACTAAATCCTCAAAGTAACTCTATGAGGTAGGTCCATGAACTAGTAGTATCACTCTCACAGGTGAGGAAACTGAGGCTTAAAGAGGGTAGAATCAAACTCAAATTTCGGCCTCCCAATCTGAATCAGAGTTAAGTCTAGGGACCGCTCGCCAGAGTCCCAGACTCAGTCTATCTACATCTACTTAGCTCATTCCAATTTTTCAGTGCTGTGGTATATGAATTATGTCTCAATAAAGCTGTTAAAAACTGCTCTTCAGTCCCTACTTCTGAATCAACAAAACTGAGAAACGTCAATCCACAAAACCTCTAAAGCCATGTTGGTGATAATTGCTTCTTCTCTCTTCCATTCTACTGCCGGATCTTAGTCTTCACCTCCCATACACCTTTCCACTAAAATTAAGGGCAGAAAAAAAAACAAAATGATTTGGTAACTGGGTACAGCTCTGTTAAAGGAGGCTTTAGAAGTAATACTAAAATCAAAATGAAATTTGAAATGTATCAACTTCAATACATCCATTTACATCCTTCGACACCAATGATAATGGAGCTGGGCTGCATCTGAGAAAACGGTAGCCATTACTTAAGAAAGAACGGTCCCTAGGCATGAGTAGTAAACAAATGTCTCATTCATACAGCAGGTACCGCAGAACAGCTGTCCTCATCTCCATGCTCACAGCCTCTAGAGCTGCCAGGGATTTAAGAGGGAACAGATCCTCTTTGATGTTCTTCTTTTCAGTCCAGTTTTTATCCACTCTCCACAAGGTTACTGACTCTGACCCACACCCACTCTAGTCTCCCCGGACAGAAGACAACTGTTTATATGGATACTCTAACCGATGGCTGGCATCACAGATGAACATGAATGGCTGGGATCTGATTCATTTTTAAACAATGCAATGTTTCCCTGAGAGGTGTGGGCTACTCTAACCACAAGACTTCAAGACGAGGCATTTTCATCCTTATTCCTCATAAGGAAAACTGTTGGGTATGGTGACATTCTTCAGACACAAGAGTAGCCAAAAGCAGAAGAAATTCTTCGGCATATTTGCCTTTGGAAGGCAATATATCTCCTTGGTAACAGTTCTAAAAAAGAAAAGGGGAGGGAAGGGGGGAAAAAACTCTACTAAATCTTGTACCTTAGCAGGCACCTAGAAAAATGTCTGTTACTCACAGAAGGTACCATTCCTTTTTCTATAAGGGATACTTAGAATTTGTTTTGTCTTGGTTCGGTTTTTGTTTTTGTTTTTATCAAAAAGGGGCACCTAATATCTTCCCAAATGGATCCTTGGCTTTCCTCATCTATAAAATGGAGATGGTGGTAACAGTGATAGTATCACTACCTTATAACAACGATTTTCAACGCTCTTCATCTCATGAAACATATAAACTAATTATTAAGATTCTGTAGCCCACCAAAATATGTATTTCTTGTCAACATGATAAAAAATAGGTGTAATTTTGATTTATTCATGCTGACGGCTATAGTTGATTGGCTGTTGTCATTTTTTTTATTTGACAGTCTAAGGGAAAAGAGGTCAGTGGCCCTAACTAAATAGTTAGGTATCCCATGTTTTAAAAATTCTTACGCCACACCAGCTGAAAACCCCTGCTTTATTAGGTTGTTCTGAGGATTCAGTGAGAGCATACACAGGATTTACGGAAGGTCTGGCACACTCGGCGGCGTCAACAGATATTAGTTGCGACTGTCACTATTCCCCAGTACAGCAGTAGAAGCACGGATGCTAACTTTGAGATGACAGAAGGGAGAACTGGATGATGAGTAAGACACAATTCAAAAGCCTCCTACAGAAATTCCACAGCTCAAGATAAAAAAAAAAAAATCAAAGCTATGCCCAGAAAAAAATTTTTAAAAGAAAGAAAAAGTAGTCAGCCCTGTGCCCCAAGCATTGCAGCCACCCATCATGCAATCATAGATGACTCAAGAACAGGAAACAGCACCTGCAGTGAGCTGATGACTGAACCATACATACAGACACAAACCCTCTGCCCATCAGCGACCTGATGGTCCTCATCAGGGAAGATCAGGCCCCAAACAATGTAAAAGTCTTGACACTTGCTCAGGCTGGAACAAAGGATGAACCTGGCTCTGGCATCATTTCCATCTCTCTCTGCCACAGCCTCCGCTTTCCTCCCACCCTGATACTAAGACCTTGCAGCTCACAGATAGCAGATATACAACTACGGTTTCCAGGCCCATGTGAGCACATGAGAACATGCTGCCAGGTTTCCAAGAGCCATGCAAAGTTGGGAAATTACTGAACTAACACCACAAAAAGCACAAATGATGGGACTAGACAAGAAAAAGAGCTTGGGCTTTTGATGGCAGCTTAATGTAAGAAAAACCCAAAATAAAGGAAGGGGGATGGAAGGAGGGAGAGAGAGAAGGGACTCCAATGAGTCAGAAAGAGCAGAAGTGAGTAAGCTGTGTCTCTATGGTCCTCCCAGCTCTGCACTCCAACCTTTAAATTGAGTGAATACATTCATTATTCATCTCCTTGCTCTGGATTTTTTATAGTTATTTATTCTGCAGTCAATGCTTTCTGGATCATCATGCCACACAATGGGAAGATAAGCATGGCTCCTCTTGGAGCTCACAGTCAAGGATAATAGGAGGATGACAAGGTACCACCTTTAAATTTGCCGTGATGGATCAAGCCATTTCATTTAACACTACATCCGGCTACATCAGTCCAATGAATCAAGCAGGTGAGTAAGCAACCGGGAAGCCGATTACAATGGTGCTCCTATGGCTCATATCACTCTCTACAGCTCACAGAACAAATCCTGCTGAGGAATCCATAGGGCCAAATACCTTCAGCCTCAAAGCACCACTGCCAGGACTGCTGAAGACTTGGGGCAGGAGGGACACTGCTCACCATATTACGAATTGATCTTGACAACCATTTGTGGAGCAGCTGTTATGTGCCAGTTACTGCAGACTCTGTCCTCATGAAACTTAGAATCTAAGCTGACCTTACAGTCAAAGTTGCAATAAGTTATTAGAAGGACCCAAAGTGCAGAAGACAAATCTCCAAAGGGAGAGGGAATTAAAACATCCCTATGAAAAAACCCAGACTTGAGACTCCTGATAATATTCACCGCAGTCCAAGCTGTGACCACAACAGGAAAAGTGACCCAATTTGTGAGACCTGTTAGCTTTGCTGCAGAAGATATTCACCCCTCCAAGGCATTCCAGTTTGGGAAGCAACAGTGTCACCTAAACAGGTCTGTTCCCAGGCCCAGGAAACTGCCCAGAAGCTGCTGGGCTTCAGGGAGACTGCTCAAACGCAGATCAGCATGACAGTGGGGGAAGAGGCCCACGCTGCAATCACACCTGGATTATCTTCTCAGCTATGGACTAGCCAATTCCTTCCCTTTGGGATATAGTTTCTGCATTTATAAAATTGCAAGAACAATGGAAAAAGAAGAAACATGGGGTAGAGAGAAAGAGGGATAGATGACCTTTCACTGAGTGCATATACAGAAACATAAACAGCAGTCCCCAAAGCCCTAGGTGACATGATTCAGTTCCTACCGGAAACGCCCTGCTCTTCCTCTTCCTCCTACACACCCTGAGGGGCACTTTCACCATCACCACCCTTCCAGGAAGTGTAGCTTTTGAAAGGCAGCTCTTGGGCAATCTACAACTTCCTAACGTGATGCACACTGCTCCCTTTAAGGGGACGGTTTAGATCACAATATGAGCAATGCCCCAGACAAACCCGTTTCCCTGCTGTGTACCAGAGAGGCCTGCCAATGGCAGAAGGTCACTAGATGGGGAAACCCAGAACTGCTTCCAAAGGAAGAACACTTGAGCTGAGATGTGAAGCAGGAACAGTTATGGGAAGGAAGGTGGAGAAGCTATACATAGAGGAAACTGTGTGTGCCAAAGCCCTATAAGGGTGGGCATATGAGCTGCAAAGGGAGCAGAATAGGGACCCCATGTCTAGAAAATACAAAGACGGTGCACAACAGAACTACAGAGTCAAGTGGGTCAGACCATGATATGGAGATGAAGTCAGGGGTCACTAAAGGGTTTTTGGCAGTAAGGTGACACAATCAGACTTTCATTTGGAAAAGAATATAGTAGCTACAGAGTGGCCAATGAATCCCAGTGGTGAATACTAGCATCCACTAAATGAGAACAAGTGTCTGAGACATCAAGAAAGAGAAAGGTTGGCCAGAGAAGGAAAGAAGGGTCAACTGGATGGTAAGTCAGCAGTACCAGTATCAACTGGGAGCATGTAATAAATGCAGAACCTCAAGCCCCAGCTTAGAACCTGTATTTTAACAAGGTCCCCAGGCAATTTGGATGCACATTAAAACTTGAGAAGCACAGCTTCAAGGCAGAGTGGGTCCCAGTCTTTGGAGATCATCAGTTATACCACTGAAGTCTTGCATTTTCAAACCCAGCTTTAAACACAGGTTGCAATAAAGCTGCAAAACCCAAATACCTGCCTTATACACGGTCCAGGGCAAATAAACCCCCGTTTTATTATAAAATCATAAGCATGTATTTCTGTAACATAACAATATCTTACTCAAGCACACTTCATAACATTTTAGGCAAAATGTTCAAATTAAAACTATAAATTATTACACCCATATTATTACCCTACCAACCACACTCAAGCAGCCATTACTTCTGCCAGACCCTGTAGTTTAAACAAAATGGAATCACAGACAAGGCTTGCTTCAAAGAACTCTTCCTACACCAGCCAGGAGGGAAATCAGCATCTACCTGCCCTTGATCTTGCTAAATCTATATGTAGAACAACCACACAGGGTGACCACAGCGGTGTTACAAAGAAACATCCTGTATCCATCCCCCCAAAACATCTCAAGCAGAATCCACGTCTCTGCCAAAGCTTCCAGAAGCATCCATGAGTCAGTCACTTCTGAGAGACAGCCTCTCAACACTCAGCGTAACTATTCACTTTGCTACCCACTTGAAAAATGAGCAAAGCCACTTGCAGCATTCATCAATCTTGCCGATCACAATTCTATCTAGTCATAAAAACACTTGTTGGCTTAATCGCTGCTTTTCAGTGACGCCTAAACTAAGTCCTTTAATCATTATGTGTTTCAGTTTTTTCCCCATCTACAAAACAGGAACCCTAGCATTTATCCCCCCAGGAATGCTTTACAGATTAGGGAAATAATGTTTTCAATGCTCTTTGAGGCTTATCTGTGCTATTTAGTTCATAATGCTTTGATTATGTCTCTATGCGACTCCCAAAAACTTAACATGGCTTCCCAGTATCCACTGAATGAAAACAACTCTTCAACATCGAACCCAAACCTTCTACAATCCAATCCCAAAATGCCTGCACTCTTACAGCACAGATGCTCCAGACAACCAGCCTAATCACAGTTCTTGAGTAATTCAGCTTTTCTGTCTCCATACTTTGGCTGGTTGAGAATCCCAGTGGAACTGGAAACCTGTTGCCAACCCCTCCCTAAGCCCCCCATGACCTAGTGTTGAGACCATAGTATGAGGAGGCACTGGTCAAACAAAGGGAGATGGGAAGGCACAGGGACACCAGGTAGAAGAAACAGAAACACTCAGTGGACTGATGCTGGGAAATCCATGGCCCGTTGGAGAAACCAAAACAAATTCACAAGGTCAGGAGCACAGAGCATAGACACGTAGGCAACGTGAGGCTGAGGGAGTGGACAGGGGCCAGAGTACGCAGGACTCTGAAAGCTATATCTAGGCACCCGGACTTTACCCTAAAAGGACTAGTGGGAAGAGTTTTGAAGGCAATTATACTATAATATTTGAGAACTGTTTTAGTGAACGTAGGAGGTGTCTCCCGAAACTTTTTCTGAAACTCTTTCAGTCTACTCCACTTGGCCCACCAGTGAAATTTAAACTGTTTTTAGGAAATATCTGTGGCAGTTTTAATAGCTGTGCATCATCTCCTCTAACCAAAGATTATAATCATAGAACCATAGACCTAGTAGAAACTTTAGCAATCATTTACTCTAACCCCTTATTTTAAAGATAAGAAAACTACAGTCCTGAGAGATTAAGTGATTTGCTCAAAGACAGAGGCAATTTGTGGCAGAGTCAATATTCAAGCTCAAATCCTCTGACTCCACGGTCAGAGAGAACAGGATGCAGTAAACATGCCCATGTGGACTCAAGGCGTCCATTCGTTCGACAAATACCTCATTATGCACCAGATGCCATTCGAAGCACTGGAAATATGGAAGTGAATATCCTTGCCCTTGTAGAGTTTTAATTCTAGTAAAGAGACATAGACAAAAAGAAACCATAATAAATTATACAGTATGTTAGGACGAGAGAAGTACCAGAGAAAAAAGTAGAAGGGAGAAGTGTGATGGGAGAGGCCATCAGGGTCGAGAGCTCACTGAAAAAGTGACAAATGAACAAAGACTTAAAGAAGGTAAGTGCTTGTAGGACACCAAGGATAGGAAAGGTCATGTGATTCCTACATAGTCCATCATAACTTACCTGTACAAAGTGTAAGTATTAGGGCTGAACTCTGGGGAGAAATTCAGCCTTTTTCCTAACTGCTGACATCCATCCACCAAGTTCAACGAACAAAAGTCCACAATTCTAATATTCTCTCTGATAAAACAGGAAAAAACAATCCTTCTGGCTTTAATAAGAGGCCTTGATAGACTGATGAATTGGAATGTAGTGAAAAAGTGGATAAGGAGGGAATTTCAGGCTGGAAGCAAAACAAATACATATTCTGTGTTTGATAGTGAACCAAGCCAATTTATTTCAGTTATTGCCAAATATGGATTTAAATGTGGGTCACTTCCTGACCACACCAGAAATGAAACTCCGATTGTCACCAAGTTCCCAAAACCTGATGAAGAGGTGCCCAGAACAAAGAAAAGAGCGCAGCAAAAGAGGAAGAACAGTGGAAATGACAAATACTCTTAGAGCTTGGCCCCATCTCCTTCCTCCCCCACCTCTTCCACTCCCCCCGCCCTCCAGCCGCCCAAACCAAGCACGCTGCACAGTGGTAAAGGATCAGCACTGTAATTCCAAAGGGCAAATATTTCCTGCGCAACCCTCACAGTAACCCCATGAGATGGGTACTTCTGTCAAGCTCACTTTATAGATAAGGAAACTGGGACACCTGTGTGTCTAAGAGGTTAAAATGCCCACACGGTTAACTGACAACAAGACAGGATTAGAACCCAGGCTACCTGACCCCACAACCCACACTGGAGCTCAGCAAACTTTGGCCTTTGGCCTGTTTTTGTATGACCTGTGAGCTAAAAATGCATTTTACATTATTAAAGGGTTGTAAAAGCAAAGGCAAAAAAGAATATACAATGGAGGCCCCGTGCGGCCCACAGAGCCTAAAACATTTACTATCTGGATCTGGCCCTTTACAGAAAGTTTGCTGACCCTAATAGTTTAATCCACCACACTAGCTGTCAGCAGGCAGTAAACAAGTTCTACTGGATGTACTTTGTTTCCCAAACCACAAGTATCAATGTAAAGGGAAACGACCAGGCTCTGGAAGAGGGAGAAGTAGTTGTCACACTGGCCAGGCTATAAGACAATCAGTCACTGGCTG
This sequence comes from Tonatia bakeri, assembly GCA_004024845.1. Lineage (NCBI taxonomy): Eukaryota > Metazoa > Chordata > Mammalia > Chiroptera > Phyllostomidae > Tonatia > Tonatia bakeri. The sequence continues at coordinate 295,389 of PVIA01000466.1, forward strand.
AGGTTATAGAACTCTGCTGCATACTTAATAGTTCTCACACAACGTTTTGCTTTTATTTTTTTAATTTGTCCCAGCAGGAACAGTCCCCTCTCTCCCTCCTACCCACCTGACACTCCATCCCCTGCTCATTAGACACTTGGCTCTCAAACACTACATTTGGGCTGCCCAATCCTGGTGGTCACCAACTTCAAAACTGTCTTTTGTTTCTCCCCCTCCAAATCTGAATTTCCAGGGTTCCGTTATGAAAACATAGCCTGACAGCCCAAACTAACTTATCCATATGTGGAGAAAACCCATGAGATATTCAGGAGGCACAGCCCTTTCTCTTCCCTGGATGGCCCTCATTCAATTTACTCAGGCCAGTGTGGAGGAATTTTGTTGCCTTGGCCTCCTGGCAGCTCTTTCCCCTTCTGTATTTATAACACCCTGATATTCATTCCTCTGGGAAACCCTCCCTCCCTGACTTTCAGAACATTTCAGAACATTTATTTCATATGCTGTTGACTCCACTCTGGGTTCTGGCCAGGCAAGCTTCAAGGATTATCTCAAGGATGAGCATGTGATTCAACCAAAAGCCAATGAGAACCATGCTCAGGGCTTCAGTCCGAACTCTTGTCCACAAGTTATCTTGCCAGTGAGAGGGAAGATGCCATTTGAGAATGGCGCCAGCACAAAGGAAAGCAGAGTTGAGAGATGCAAGAGACTGGGCCTGCAGACACTGGGTGAGGCACGGGAGCCAGGCTGGTCCAAAGTCAGGACCTCCCTGGGCTTTCCAGCTACAGGCCACAATAAACTCCCTTTCTGCTTAAGCAGCTTGGATTGGATCTGCCCTCCCTTGTGAGACAAAGCTGTGTCTGCAACTGTGTCTTATTAAAATCAGCTCATAGGGTACCAAAAGGAGCTCACCTCTCTTCTCCCTATCTATGCAGGAACAGAGGGCTGTCTGCGGGATGTCAGGGCATTCTAATGTAACACTGAGTTACCTGATCAGAGCTGGGATCAGGGAGACTAAATCGGTAAGATTCTCACAATCAGTATTTGAAATTAGTACACTTTACTTCCTCCCACCCAAAACTTCTATCTCACCATCCTCAAAGGCAGGGGAAAACAGAAAAAAAGCAAAGGGAATATACCATCATTGGACAAGTTTTCTTCTTTCTATTATGTCCTGTGTTGCTTGGCAACTAGTCTCAGCCTATTCATTCCAATGAACAAGCAAAGGAATGAATGTCAGACCTCCAGGTCATACAGTATGTCCTGTTTATGGCCTCTTGACTTGAGGGCAGGAGCGAGTTCATGCTGTTCTACAAAGTTGGCAAAAAACAGCCAACAGAGCACCTGCTGCCTTCAGAGGCCCTCCCATTGGGTTTCTGCCTCTCCCACACTGGCCGGAGTTCTCCTAAGTTTTGCCTTCTATGAACATAAACTGTGGGGTGTTCCCCCAAACAATACAGATTTAAAATACTTTCAAAAATGGCTTAATAGAAGAACAGAGAAAAAATTGTGACACAGAGAGAACTTGTATTATTTACTGATAGTAGAAATAAGTAGGGAATGAAAGGCATGAAGCACAGTTAACAGCACAGGCGAGCTTGTGTTTTAGGTTCAGGATTTTCTCAAATCCTCCATAACCCTGCTCACTCCACAGCCACCTCTAAGGATTCCGGCACAGGATGAAGGCACAGCCACGGTGCTCTCTGTCTCCAGGTCATGAACTAATTTCCAACAACCGAGAAGTCAGCAGACAGACGTTTCTGCATTTAGCAACACATTTTAGAAGTAACTGTGCTAGCAGCTCCCTGCACGCTCAGTACACCGCAGGGACAAAAGGAAAAAATATGTGTCAGTGAGTCTCTAGTGCTTAGATGTCACCAAAGAGGACATCTGTATGTGCAAAGGTAGAGACATGATACTGTTTCTTCTCTCTCCCTGCCTGCTCCTAAATCAAATACCTAAGAATGACTGGCTTTCCACAGATAACAGAGGCCACACCCCAAGACAAGAGAGAGACGGAGACAAGAGATTGACTTACATGCTTAAATTCTAGTTAGCCCGAATCCAGTATTAAATCTTAAGGGGCTGTACGGGAAACACTGTCTTTTGTTGGCTGAATTCCTGCTGAGGCCCATCTGTCCACATGGAATTATCCAAATGAACTGATATTAAATCTTATAAAAGTCACTACAGGGTTTCAGAAAAATTTTGTACAGAAACTATGACTTGGAGTTATCCACTGGGGGAACAGAAGATGTGGTTCCAACATGGAAACTCTATCAGCAAACAACACACAGTGGCCTGCAATGTAAACAGAAGTGGGGCAAATATTTTTCTTAATCTTTTTAGAAGAAAATGAGAACTCTTTTATAATTGATTATGAGGCTTATCAAGGGTGCCTTTCTACTTGTGGGACAATAACTAAAATGATTATTAAATCTTAACACCTTTTAAATGGGAGAGTTATGAAGGAGAAATATATACGCTACTATTCAAACATGAGCAAATAGTCCTGTTGATTTAAGAGTCAGCTATAAGTCCTTTTCTTCTAGGTTTGAGGATTATGAAAGGAATCAATTCACAGAAGGTTAACAGGCCCAGCCAAGGAGATCTGGGCTGCCTCTTGGTGCTTAAGACACAAATTTGGAAACGTGAGAGTTCTCTCTTCTTTCCTCTGCCTGATAAAAGTAAAGACAAAGATACAGACAACCAAGAGGAGAGTGAGCAAAGGCAAAGGAGTGGGAAGGAAAGAAGAAGCTGGTGACAGCATTAATCAACTCGTACTTCTGAAGCTTGCTTTTTTAACTCATCATTTCCTTTGCTACCTCAAAGACAGACTGGATTACCATCCTATCAAGCAGTCACACCTGATCTGTCCAAGGTGGAATCTTGCAAAGTAAAATTTCAAGAGAACCAAGGGATGCTTGTGGGCAGGAACAGAGAGTTGCTTTTAGAACACACAGTCAAGTGACCAAGCAGGACTCTTTGAAGGGACATGTGACATCATTCAACATACTGGGGAGGTTAGAGGGTGAGAAGTACTATGAGGACTATAAAACAGAATAATAGTATAGAGGAGGGAAGAGATAATACGTAAGACTTTAGGCCAGGTGGTCAGAGGAAGAGTCTTTAAGGGGCCTTTGGCTGAGACCCAGCGGATGAGAAGTTGCCAACCACATGAAGATGTGTAGCAAAGGCATTCCAAAGAACAGCAATGGAAAGTCCTACAGCTGGAAAGTGCTCAGGGTGTTAGCGGAGTTTGAGACCAGTGAAGCTTAAGCACAAAGGGAGAACAGTCAGAAAGGAGACTACAAAATGAGCAGAAGCCTGGTCATACATAAGCTAGAGTAAGAAATTAAAATTGTCTTCTGAGTAACATGTGAAGTCGGTAGGAAATTTTGGGCAAGTGTGACATAAGAAGGTCAAGTTTTTCTAAAATATTGGTCTACCTGCCCTGTGAGGAATGCATTCTATCTCACCAAGATCAATCACTATGGTTCTGGTTGGTCATGAGTCCGATGAGTAAAAATGGTACTATCTAAGAAAAAAGAAGAAATACAAAGGGAAGAAAATATGATCCATCACAACCTGTCCATCAAGTGAGAGCTTACAACCTCCAACAACCATGGTCACTGAGTGTGGGCCCAGAACTAATGCCTTTCAGCTACTCAGAGAGCATTCTCTGACCACATAATCTCAAGTTGCCTCCCATACCCATCACTCTCAGTCTTCTTTCCATCGTGGTACTTCTCACTATCTCAAAGATTCCTGTTTGCCTGCTTACTTTGCCCACTAAAATATAAGCTCCATGAGAGTCTGAACTTTCTCTTATTCGGAGCTATGCGCCCAATATATAGATCAATGTCTAGTACATAGTTGGAGGCCACTAAATATTTGTTGACTGAGCTAATGAAGTCTAACTTCTAGAAGCAACTCCTAATACAAGGATTAGCCAATGAAAAAGCCAGAGATTCAGATGTAGAGACAGCACAAAAACAATTTTTATATTATTCCTATCTTTCAAAAGACAAAAATAATTAGTCATTAGAACAGCACTATCTGCTGTAATTTTGCACCAGGTGCTTTTCACAAGCTACATCATTTTAGTCTCCCAATGCTCTCAAGTAAGCATTATTACTCCCATTTTATAAGTGAGCAAACAAGATTTAAGGGATGGAGCTAAGACTATATAGTCAGCAGCATAGCACTGGTTAAAAGCAAAGGGATTGGCACTGGACCAAGGTTCAAATTCTGGCTGCAACTCTTTTTAGTTATATGACTTACTTTTACTTTCTATACTTTAGTTTTCTAATTTATAAATGGGGAGACTAGTATGTGCTGCATAAGTTGTTGTGAAGGTTCAATAAAATAAAGTTTATAAAATACTTAACAAAAGGTATGACAGACAAATAGTTAAATGGCTATAACTATTCTATTACTATTATGGTTCACATAAACTTAACATCAGGCTTTCAACGCATGGAACTCTTCATTCTGTGGCATTCCGAAAAGACATCTACTCTTTGTCTCCAAGGTCCTGTTCAACCAGCAAGAAAAAGACGGGAACAAACAGAAAACTGGGAGCTAAATCTTAAAGATATGGAAAGAAATATAAGAGCAGCCTATATAAATTTATCTTAAGGAGATAACAATGGCATGTCTATAAGGACTATCATTATCAATTGGTTAATGATCATGAAAAGAGAAAGAGAGAGGGAGAAACACCTTAACTGTCCAAAAGTAGGTTGTCAGTTCAGAAAGTCTTGATGCAGCCCTGGCCAGTATGGCTTAGTTGGCTGGAGCATCCTCTCATACACCAAAGGGTTGTGGGTTGAGTCCAGTCAGAGCACATCTCTGGATTGCGAGTTCAACCCCTAGTCAGAGTGCACATGGGAGGTAATTAATTGGTGTTTCTCTCACATCGATGTTTCTATCCCTCTCTCCCTTCCTCTCCCTCTAAAACCAATGAACATATTAAAAATATTAGAAAGTCTGGATGTGGCATACCTGGAATATTATGTAGCCACTAAAAACAATCTTAGAGAGTGGTTAATGATATGGGAAGATGATTATGGCCTATTGAGTAGAAAAGGCTATAAAACCAAAATGAGTATAGTAGTCTCCCTTTATCTGTGGTTTCAGTTACCTACAGTAATCATAGTCCAAACATATTAAATGGAAAATTCCAGAAATAAACAATTCATAAGTTTTAAATTGTGCACCATTCTGAGGAGCATGATGAAATTCCACACTACCCGACCCAGGGCATAAATCATCCCTTTGTCCAGAGGCTCCCAGCCCATTACAAACATACAAATATAGCAGATTTCTCAGTTATTAGATTGGAGCCGGGGGGGGAGGGGGGTGTGCACAAGCAAACACATTCACGTAAGTTTTTATAGTATGTAATTATAATTATTATATTTTATTTAATATAGTAGAGTAGTTATTATTACTACTCTCTTAATGTGCTTTATCATAGGAAAAATATAGTATAAATAGGGTTCAGTACTATCTATGGTTTCAGACATCCACTGGGTGTCTTGGAACATACACCTCCAGAGGATAAAAAGGACTACTGTATCTCTAATTAATACTACTAGTGTAATTTGCACTTTCTTCTTTTATTCATCTATAATTTCTAAATTTTCTCTAATGAACATGTTTTACCTGTACAATGTAAAATATACAAGTATTTTTTTTGGATTGCTTGATTTTTTTTTTTTTAATGACTAGCCTATGTGACACTGGGGATATATGTCTCAGAAGAAAGTAGAGAAACATCCTGCTATTTTGCTGTTAATCCCTTTACAAACCACAGGGTTGGCAGCTCGAGGGATGGAGATATAAGCCATTTTATCCCGGTCTCCTTTAAACTTACCCCAAATATATTATTTCAGAAGAGTCTAGATGAAATACCTGCAAAGACTCAGATTTCAGACCCAGTTTCCTGACCTATCCCAAATAGGTTTTTAGGTCCCTAAATGGCATTATAAATACACAATTATATCTGGAACTGTTCAACTAACCCAGATAAGATGCTCTCATTCATGTCCCCAATATATCTTCTTGAAATATAAATCACTGACCTATTTTGTTAAAGACAATTTAATAGCATCTCCCTACCATTTTTATTAAATGGGAAACTTGAGGCTTGCATCAGGTCCCATTAAGAAGCAGAAAATAAGCATCTGAATGCTCCCCATCAACGCAGATCACCAAGGAGCAGAACATTCTGTACTAACCGTGGTTCTGAGATGTCCTTTCACCTCTGAAATATAACACAAGATGTGTAACAGGAAAGGAGGCCCAAGACAGTGTTTTTTACAAGATGGGACCACTCAGAGCTCAGACTTCAGATTCACAGTCACCTCAAATCTGGAAGTCTTTTTAGCTATCACCCTAAAACGCTAGAAATCAGTTTCAGGTCATTTCCATTTACTAAAGGTTTGTTTTTCCCATAATCAAGAGGTCAGAGATCAGTCACTTCTTTGGTCTTTTGGCAAGGCAAGATGGTGATGGGGGAAGAGCAGACACAGTGAAAGAATGAGGAGGCAAAAATGAGATGGGAGGAAAGCAAATGAGAGGAAGAGAAAACATATAAATGGTAGAGAACATGTTATCTACACTGGGGCTGGAATGTCATAGAACAGCACAGGCCTTCGATAAGAAAGAAGGACTTTCATGTGAAGACCTTAGATACCCCCAAACCTCTGCCAATTCAGTCATGAGAAACTTACTTCTTTATCACTAATTCCAATAATGGTTACATCTGAAACCATCAAAATGTAGCTACCCCAGTCAGAATACTACTGAAATTTTTTTCCTCTGGAGAAAAAAAGTTCCTCTCTTCTGCTTAAAACAATGTATCTTCCTGCTGGAAGTTAAGTTCTTCCTCCCCACTGTCACCAAGAAATTACTCTCTCCCAAGCAAGATCGGAATTAAGAAAGAGACAAGAGTAAAGAAGTCCTACACCAGAGACCTACACACACTCAGAAATGAGTGTGAAACAGGCCTGCTGCACTAGCAGTATCTGTCAAAAGGTGAACAAAATAAAGAAAAATTGACTGCCAGATACACACCTCCTGGCACTGAAATCTGGGGAACTGCAAATTATCTGAAGGCAGCAAAGGAAAAGGATATGTAACTTCAGAAGATTAAGGGACAAAGGAGACAGGAGCATACCACACTTTGGGCCATGGGTTAAAAATCCTGATGAAGTAGCTGCTTACAGTTGTGGGGATAGGAAGGATGGAGGATGATGGCTAAGGAGTAGAGGGTTTCTTTGGAGAATGATAAAAATGTTCTAAAATTAACTGAGGAGATGGAAGAAAAATTATGTGAATATATAAAAAGTCACGAATTATACATTACAAATGAGTAAATTGTGTGGTATGTGAATTATATCTCATTAAGCTATTTTAAAAGAATCCTAAGGAAGGACCTCCAAGGTCTCCACCCACCACTGCCTTAACCTCATAATGGCACATTCGGGGAGCTCAGTAATATAACTGCTAGAGTGTCACATTAAGACACATGTCATCCTTTTCCTGCATAACATTTCACAAGTTTCTCATAGAAGATTACCATCAAAACACATTTCAACCTTCTTTCTTTAAAGAAGATTGGAAGGGAAAGGTAAGATGAGACTCCAGCATTCAGAACCCAGACTTGTGAAAACAAGTAAATTTTAAGCTATGCTCAGCTGGTGATCATCTTCTTGCTTGAACTCTGTACTGCTCCCAGCACAAAACCCCAAGCCCTGTCGTGCTGTCTTTTCATTTCAGCATGGTGTGAAGTAATGCTGGCCAGAAGAGGTGGGGAAGATGAGAAGCAAGCCAAAGTCATGTCCCAAGACACTGAGGCCAAAAGCTTTCAGTTCCACTCCAATTTTCTATGCAATGGAGCAGAGCTTCCCTGCTGCGGAACTGATTACAAACCTGCTGGCTATGTAAAGAGGAAACAGGATTTCTTTCCAGAGGGAGAACCATCTTGCAGCTCTAAATGGAGCTGGCAACATGGTAGCTTGCTGACCTTGCACACTGAGCCCAGGGAGGTTTTGGCCAGAGGGCCAGGAGACGGCAGCAAGCAAAGCTGTCTGAGGCCTCCAAGGCCTGGCCAGCAGACCAGAGGCAGTAGGACAAGGCCAGAGCTGGGAGAGGTACAGATGTGGAGGCACCCATCCCAGGGCCTGCCTGGCCTCCACAGTGCCCCCAGCGGGAGTCGTGAGGCTGATGATCTGTCGGCAAAGCAGCCCAGAGCAGGATATGTCAAACATTTCAATGCACTAGTCAGAAGCAAACACCAGGAACTCCTGTCTTTGGAAAGAGTAGCCCACAGAATTGTTTAAGAAGCAAACAACAGGGAAAAGCAGCACGAGTCTCCTGGTAGCTACATCCCAGGGTCCCACCAGCGGCAGGGCTTTGGTCTGCTCTGTCACCCAGCCCTCATCCGATGACTAAGAACCAGCTAAGATCAGAACAGAGATAAGGAGGAGCTGTTGGCAGAAATGAGTTGCCCGAGGGTACCTTCCAGGCCTGAGCAGGAGGTCAGCTCTGTCTGGGTTCCGGGCACCTCACCCTCCAGAGCCATCAGCCAGTCTCTCTTCTATTCCTCCCTAGACACTGTGTACACTCAAGCTATGCAACAGCTCAGCCAGTTCATTATGCTTCCTGAATGTTTTTAAAGAAAAAAAAAAGTGCAACATAATTACAGGCTCTGACCCAAAAGACTTTAACCCTGACAAGAGCACCCAAGACTTACTGTGGGAAAACGTTTGCCCTGTGACTGCCCATGAGCATAAAGTTTCCTTTCAGGAGCCGCACCACCCCCCAAATGCTACAGAAACAGCCCAGCTCACAGGCCAAACTCATGGAACGAGTGGATCGCATGGAACGAGTGGATCGCATGTGTAGAGCCACAGGCTGAGATGTTCTGAGGTAGCATCTGTGCTTTTCCGAACCATTCCCCATCACTCCTTGATCTGCCATAAGGGCTCCTACCTGAGATGTCCCGACATGAGGCAAGCTGACACAGCTATGCATGCTAAGGGCAGACAAAGGATTTCAGACAAGGTTTATGTAGATTCTCTATGTGCCTGTAGGGACTTAATGTGTGGTCCGAGGACCCGCTCCAGTCAAGTCACCTTGGGGAACTGAAAGGATGCAGATTTCCAGACTTCATACCAGACTCATCCATCAGAATCTCTTTGCGGGGAGCCTGGGACTCTACCATTAGAGGAATTCTTATACATACTCATATTTAAGATCCACTATCTTACAACCAATTAGAGGGCACTTATGTGCATCTGCTTACCCTGCTAAGCACGATACCTACAATTTATCTCATGTATTCCTCACAACAGCAAAGTGGATATTTACCACCTTTGTACTTCCACTGCTTTGTCCTGTTTCACCTTCAAAGGTCAAACCCAAAGGCCTTTAGGCAAGCTCTCTTCCAAACCGGCCAGGATGAAACACCTGGTCACCAGAGCAAAAGTCTCTCCAACTCTCTTCTACCCACATCTGCTGCTGCATGTCGATATTCCCCAGGATTCTGGCCTTCATTCTTCTCTCTGTATGAGTGGTTCTTCACCTTTGCTGCTCATTAGAATCACCTGGGGAGCTTTTAAAATTCCCAATGCCCAGGTTGCAACAAAGACAAATTACATCAGAATCTCCCAGGCTCCTCAGGTGATTTCAATGGGCAGTTATGATTGACAACCACTGCCTGGGCCTCTAATAGCACCTGGTGAGACCCAAATCTACACCAGTAACCAAGTGTTCTCCAGAGCGGCAGACCTGTGCTTCCCACCACCTTGTAGGTGTCTCCACTGCATGTCTCATGGGAACAATTCAGCAAGGACAAGCTGACAAAGCTTTATATCCTACACCACAGATCTCCTCCTGCAACACACAGTTTAGCCACTCCCCCAAGACCTAAAATAGAACCTCTGGAGATGCCCCAGACTCCTGCCTCCTCTGTCCACTGTTGGCTACACGTTAGCCTCTTCACCTGCACTAGAACATCTCCTCAAAAATGCCATAGAAGCCTGCATTCTCTGCTAACTTTGTCAGCATTTGACTGAATATTCAAATGATTCCATTAAGACAGATTTTCAACCAAGTATACTCACTGCCACTAGCTCTGTATACTCCCTGGCACACTGCCACCTACCCCAACACCTGTACTCTAGTCTGAAAAGTACAGCCTAGCCACTCCCTCCCCGGCAGGATGGTCAGATGGTCCATTCTCTTACGCACTTCTGCCTTGGGACATTGGTAAGCCAAGTAAAGCTCAAATCACTGTTAAAAGACAGGATTATTTTACATAATACATTGACAAATACTTTTCAATCTGATTATTTCAAGATATTTTAGGAAAAAGTAATGCTAACCATATTAAACCAACAATTTCAGAATGTAATAAAGTTCCCATTTGAAATAAATATAGCTTTAAATAAGTACACTTTTTCAAATAAAATAAACAGTAATGAAGGTGCACAAAAACAACAGGGGTGGTTTTAAATGACTGATTTCAGAACACTGCCTCATTGGGATTGATAAGCCTTCACCTGCCTTTCCCAAAGTTCTCTGCTCCACAGACCCTTTTAGACTGGTAGCAATCATGCTGGTGTGCTTACTGTGGGCTGTCTGTGCCACCCTGCCTCTCAAGACACTGAGCCTCTAGAAGACAGGAACTATACCTGCCCCATCCCAGAAACCCACCACCAGGAGCCTCCACTCCAACATGAGCGGTCACAGGCACTGGAATAGAGACCATGCAGCACAGGAGACATAACCCTGTCCTCCACTGGGGGAAGTGCTAACTAAGCTCTGCGGGACAGGCAGCCAGAAGAAAGACCTCAAAACGCTCCATTCCTGCTCCACTCCCCAGAAATGCCATTGCCCAGAGAGGGTTCACTGATAGACAAGGTGTGCCTCCTAACCCAAAGGCATGATCTCCAGTCACCAAAGGTAGGCAACCGCCCTCCTTTGACACCTGCCAAACTTCCTGAGTAACGCGCATGCTGCACAGAGATAAAAACTCAACAGCACCCTCACTCAGAACACAAACAAGTTCTCTGGGGCCCTAAGTTCAAGTGATTCCTGGTACATTCTGTCTCATTTTAGGGAGTGATTTTGTTGTGGCTTTTAATTCCAGAGTCAACAATACGTACAGACTGGGGAGTAGGAAATGGAGAAACTCTAAGCATTGTTTTATTACAGAGGCCACTCTGTCATAAACTAAATAATGAGTTTCCTTCCTACTTTAAAATCACAACTAATAAATTTCAGTTAACACAGAACTTTTCAGAAACACTCCTATGAAATATTTATTGAAATAAAAAATGTATATACCCTTTGGCCCAGTAGTTCCCTTTCTAGGAATTCATCCTACAGATCTACTCACGCACATGCCCTTGACAGGTGGTGCCAGGGTGTCCACAGCAGCACTGCTTGTAATGGTGAAAGACTGGAAATCACCTAAATGTCTGTTACTGGGAGGACTGGTCAAATAAACTATGTCATATCCATACAGTGCAATACAATGCAATGCTAAAACTGAGTTAGCTCTATATGTACCAATGTAGAATAATACCTAAAATATATTAAAATAGCTCACATTGCAAATATACACAAAACACTGTATTAGGCATGCTACCCCCCAAAAAACCACATAAATATATTTGCTGAAAAAAGCATAAATTAGGTCTGAAAAATATACAAGAAATGGTAAAATGTTGCCACCAGTAGAAGAACTAGGGATCCGGAGACAGAAGGAATTGAAAGGATACTCACAGTCCTTTTAGTCCCTTTTGAATTGTATACCACTTATAGGTGTTCCCTACTTAGATAACTTTTTTAAAAGAAACACAGCTATAAGTTAAAGTAAAAAAAAGCCTATTTTATTTTATTTTATTTTCTCAACTGCTAACCATTTTTTACACCTGACCCACAAGTATAATAACAAAATATGCAGTTAGGAATCTGTTAAGGTTTACTGTGTCTGCTTGACAGTCTCAGCGGCACAGGAACTGCCTCAAATTCAACTTGATCTGCCTGGAAATGTACCTAAGTCTACCTAAAGAACAGGAGGAGCCAGTTCATATTTTCAAAGTGTTCACTTTAGCCCATAGTAAATTTGAAAGCATATCTGACAGGGAGATCAGATGAGCTTTGAAATCTACCTGTGGTGTTTACAAACCATGTGAAATAGTGTTTATTTTGCCTTTTCCTTTGTGGCAGCAGCAGGTGTCAAAGCACAGCTACTGGCTTGGCCCAGATGCCAGCCAGTTAACAAGGTTTAGTCCAGAATCCCCAAGCCCCTCAAACTTTGTCCATCTGGCAGAGAAAATGCACGTACACACAGACCACTCTAACCTCAGGAATCTCCTCTTTCTAAATATAGCAAGGCACTGCCCAGGCTCCAAGCTCACCCTCTACAGCACTGTGCCTTCCAACCCAAGGTGAAATGAGCCAGATATAAACATGCCATGACAGGTTCTGGCACACACTGACAAGCTGTTTTCCTTACTATTTCCTCTGTTTCTCCACTCTGGTTTCTACAAAAATGTGTAAGCCCCAGTGACTCTAATTTGTAAACACTCCTTTGGCCACTAATGTTGTTTTCTCACCCCGCAAATGTGATTTCCTTTTTGGTCCCTGAAATTCAAGGTTGAAATATCCCATTAGATATGGGCAAAGCCCCATTCCATCACTCATTTTATCTATAAGCACCTGCAGCTCAGAAAAGATGCCAGACAAATCCAAGGACACAGCCAATTAATTGTAACCTCTCTCTCTCTCTCTCTCTCTCTCTCTCTCTCTCTCTCTCACACACACACACACACACACACACAGACATACTTTCTTCTATACCCTGCCTCTTTTAGAATTCATGTCAGTGCCTAACAATAGGGCCTGTTCTGTTAAGAATGCTTCCAATTTAAGCAAAAGGTTAAGCTTCAGAAACATAATCTAACCAATTCAAAAAGAGAACCAAATATCCCTTTGCTACAGGGATGCAAAGGACCTAAACAACAGATGTCAAAGAGCTGGCAAAAATTGGAGTTTCACAACAATTCCACCTGGAGAAATCTCTGAGGAATCTTCAAGGATTCAGGAAATCTTCTATCCCATGGAAACACTGGGACTCACACACAAAGGTGGGTGTGCAAGTGATCACCACAGCACTTCCTTTAATAGTGAAAAACCGTGACAATCCAAACATCCTTCAACAGAAGTCTGGGTAAATAAAATACATTTCCACATCACAGAACTCTCAGCAGTCATTAAAAAGAATGCACTTATGTACATGTACTGACAGGAAAGATCTCTGAAACACAGTATTAATTAGAAAAACACAACAGAACAATTCATATAGTATAATCCCATGTATGAAAAAAACAAACATGTACAGAAAAAGGACAAGGGAAAAAAGCATACCAACCTGCTGACAGTGGTTACCTTAGGAAAGGGGCTTTACTCTGTACATTTCCATAGTCCTGGATGCTTTTATAAGGCTGTATTCATAAACTATCTATGCATTTTTTTGTCTTTGCACTATAAGATTAGGTCATTCATTCACACTGTTATTATCCCCCCATCCTAATCCTCCCCAAGTCTTCTTCATTTCAGAAAATAGCATCATCATTCACGTAATTGCTCTAGGCAAAAACACTGGAATCATTCTTGACTTCTCTCTTTTTTCTCATAGCCCCAATCTAATCAAACAGCAAATCCTATAGGCTCTACTTCCAAAAACACCCAGAATCCAACCACCATCCCCGAAGCTACCACTATAGTCCAGGTGCCACTGCCTCTTACTTAGCCTATTAGAACAGCCTCCTAACTGGTCTCCTGGTCTCCATTCTTACCCCACTACACCTATTCTCCACATAGTGGCCCCATGATCTCTTAAAAACACAAGGAGGACCATGTTACAGCCTCCCATGTCTGCCAATCACACCCAGAACGAAATACAGAGTCCTTTCTGGGACTCAAGACCCCCACAACCTGGCTCCTGGACTCCCTCCTTGTTCATTTGCCATCACTCTGCTTCGGCCACACTGGCCTCCCTGCTATTACCCAAACGCCCCATGCACTCTCCCTCCTCAGGACTTCTGCACCTGTTCCTGCCATCCTAAAAGCCCTTACTCTAGTCTAGGGCTTAGAAGACACGGTACGAGCAGAGCAGGGCTCCATATTTGTTAATGAAAGCCTTCTTTTGATGGCCAAAAAAAATACGTAATTTGAAACATACTGGATTATAATTTTAAAATTAAAACTAGGGTCAGTCAGAAGTTTAAATCTAGAAAACCACTTTGACTGTTAACTTTATACAGGCACCCCTCCCTTGGATAACTTTTGAAAATGCAATGGCCTTGACAGGATCACGAAGTCACCTTCATGGGTTGCTTTCCCCAACAGCTCAGTGGTGGTAACAGTTCCTCCCTGACCCATTCACATTTTGTCGATTCATGGGGTTTGTGATCATTAGCTTACTCTGACCAGAATTAGGACAAGCAGCCTGGGCCTCTGCCCAGAGGGACTGGCCTAACCAGAACAGAAACCTGAACCTCAGCTTCCTAAGAACCACCTTCCTAAGACTGGGAACCTGAAACTGACCAATCGAATGCACCTGAGGCTGAAGCAAATGGAAGCAAAAAGTCCTCAAATGAAGGCAAACAGAGAATGGACTGAATGCTCTTCACTTAACTATCAGAAATTTTATGAAACAAAGTAAAGGGGAAAAATTGCAAGCCCAACAAAAAGATCTGAATAAACATTTCAGAACAGAAAATGCACCAATGGGCAATATGCACATGAAAAGATGCTCAACATCATTAGTCATCAAGAAAATGCACACTGAAACCACAATAAGATACCATTTCACACCTGCTAGGATGGCTACTGATCAGACAGACAATGAGACAGACAAGAACGAGTGCTGGATATGACATGCAGAACCTGGAACCCTAGTACACTGCTAGGGGGAATTTTAAATGACACTTCTGCGGTGGACAACAGTTTGGCAGGGTTGTTTGTTTTTTTAATGAAACATATATTAACTATACAACCTAGCAATTCTACTCCTAGTAAGAAGTGAAATAAGAAATGCAAACATATGTCCACACAAAAACATGCATGCAGATGTTCATTGCAACATTATCCACAAGAGCCAAATGCCTATCAGCTGGTGAATGGATAAACAAAGCAGGGTTTACAAAATGGAATACTCTTTAGCAATAAAAAGAAACAAACCACTGGTACATGCTAGAACATGGATGCATCTAAAAATATTATGTTATGCTATGTGAAAGAAGCCAGATGCAAAGACCACATAGAGTATAATTCAAGTTAGCTTAAATTTTCAGAAAAGAAGAATCTATATATTTAAACTAACTGTTTGAAGTATTCCCTATGAAGATTCCCTGAAGTTAGACTTACTTTATTTTTTGAACCATAAGACACACCTAAATTTTAGAGGAGGAAAATAGGAAAAAAAATTTCAAGTAAAAAATGTGGTAAAATATTTAATAACATAAACAACATAATATTTCACCAATGTAAATGTAAACAGAACTCAACAGCAGCATTAACAACCATTATTCCTCCCAAATGGCGGGGGGGTGCATCTGATAGTCCAAAAATAGGTATTTCACTGTCCCATTCATTTATTCATTCAAACATTATTTACTTAGCACCAACCAAGTGCCAGGGGCTCTACCAGGCCTGGGAAGGTAGTGGAAGGCAAAACACTCAGAGAAAGGCTTTCATGGGGCTTACATGAAGCTAGGAGAGGCAGACAAAAATAAGCCAACATATAAGGTGGCAAAATAAACTGAGCTGTAGATATATACATGAAGAAACTACAACTGGAGATATGGTTGACACTGACCAGCAGGGTAAAACAGGGTGTGGCTGGGCAGTTTTGGAAGGCCTGTCTGAGGACACCTTTGATGGAGGATGAAATGAGGAGCAGTAGCCAACTGTGCAAAGGAAGGTCTAGTGCTGAGTCTTCCAAGTGAAGGGAAGAACAAATGCAAATGTCCTGGGGTAAGAGTTTGCCCTTTCCAAAGAATAAAAGCAATGATGGTATTGCCAGAAGGTGCTGCAGGGGGAGGCTGTGAATATGATGAGCTATATCTATCACTCCTATGGTTCTGTTAGGTTACACAGAAAAAGGAATTCATCAATTGACTTTCAGTTCATCAAAAAGGTGATTATCCAGGTGGGCCTAATCTAACCGCAAGAGCCCTTTAAGATCAGGGAATTTTCTCCAGCCCGTGGCAAAAGAGGAAATCAGAGACTGCTGTGAACATTCAGAAGGACTCTGGGGACTCTTGATAGCTTTGAAGATAGAGGAGCCACATGAGAAGGAAGGTGGCTCCTTAAAAGCCCTGACTGGTGTAACTCAGTTGAGCATCATTCCACAAAACGAAAGGTTACCGGTTCCTCAGTCAGGGCCCATACCTGGGTTCTGGGTTCAGTCCCCAGTAGGAGCATAAACAAGAGGCAACCAATCGATGTTTCTCTCTCACACTGGTGTTTCTCTCCCCCTCTTTCTCCTTCCCTTCCTCTTTCCCTCTAAAAACAAATAAATAAAATCTTTTAAAAAAATTTTTAAAAAACAGGCAGTGGTCCCTGCTCACATCCAGCATGAGAACAGGAACCTTTGACTAGCAGCAAAGAAATGAATCCTGTAGACAACCGAAACGATTTGGGTGTAAGATTCTCCCCCAGAGCCTCCTTACAACAGCTAACAGCCTCTTGAGACCCAAGAGTAGAGAATTCAGTCCCTCCATGCCTGGATTTCTGACCTGTAGAACAGGGAGTAATAAATCCATGTTGTTTCATGCTTCAGAAAAGAAAAATAAATAAATAAGTAAATAAATGTTGTCTAAGGCTTGAGGTGAGAATGAAGAGTGCCTATTTGGGGTGATACAAGTGTTCTAAAACTGGATTGGGGTGATGTTTGCAGAACTCTGTAAAACTACCAAATTATACACTAAAAACTGATGAAATAATTCAATAAAGCTTTTTAAAAAACTCCCTGAAAATATGCTGATCCGAAACAAATGGCTACTTTGAAAGGAATAACCATAAACATAATCTTTTTAATCCTCAACAGAGGATAAGTTTATTGATTCTAGAGAGAGAAACTGAGTGAGAGAAACAGACACATGAACAAGAGAAAGAAACATCAACTGGTTGCCTCCTGCACACACCTCAACCAGGGATCAAACCCACAACTCAGGTGCATACCCTGATCAGGAATGGAACCTGCAACCTTTTGGTGTACAGGACCATACTCCAGCCAACTACGCCACCAGACCAGGGCAAACATAGTGTTCTTAAGAGAGACACCTATGATAAACCACTCTTATCAATATAGAGTGTTAGTGATCATTCTGAAGGGGAAAAAAGAGAAGACAAAAAGAAAAAATATACCTTTTTTATAAGTTTAAAGGAGAAACTTATGATAGGTCTTTCTTCATGATAGGTATTGGTAATTAAAACTCAACAAAGAAGATATTCAACCATAAAAAGGAATGAAATTTTGACATGTACTACAACATGAATGAACCTTGAAAACATTAGGCTAAATGAACTAAATCTCACACAAAAGGACAAATACTGGATTATTCCACTAATAAGAGGTACTTAGAGTAGTCAAATTCATGGAGAAGGATAGTATAGAGGTTTACCAGACACTAGGGGGACCGAATAATGGGGAGTTATTGTTTAATGGGTACAGAGTTTCAGTTTAGTATGATAAAAATGTTCTGGAAAGAGATAATATTAGTGGTAAAGTTTGTGTTACATATATTTTACCAGAGGGGAAAAAAACCACTCAGCATAAGGAAACTCAAATAACCCAATTAAAAAATGAGCAAAAGATCTGAACAGACACCTCACCAAAGATGATAACCAGGTGGCAAATAAGCATATTAAAAAGATGCTCAACATCCTGTTATTAGAAAATTACAAATGTAAAAAACAATGAGCTACCACCCTACCCGCCTATTAGAACAGCTGAACCTAAAGTACAGACACCACCAAGCGTGGCTGAGGATGTGCAGTAGCAGGAACTCGCATTCACCGCTGGTGAGAATGTAAAATGGTATGGCCCTTTGGAGGACAGTTTGGCGGTTTCTTAGAAAACTAGACATACTTTTACCATATGATCCAGCAATTGTGCTCCTTGGTATACACCCAAAGGAGCTGAAGACTCATGTTCACACATGAACCTGCACAGAAATGTTTATATCAGCTTTATTCATAATTGCTAAAACTTGGAAGCAACTAAGATGACCTTCAATAGATAAATGAACACATTCACATGGAACATACAGACAATGGAAAATTGGTCAGTGATAAAAAGAAATGAGCTATCAAGTCACAAAACACATGGGGAAAACTTAAATGTATATTGCTAAATGAAAGAAGCCAATCTGAAAAGGCTACCTACCATATAATTCCAACTATGACATTCTGGCAAATGTCATAGCAATGTCAAGGCAAAACTAGGAAAACAGCAAAAAGATCAGCGATTGCCAAGAATTGGGTACAGGAGATGAATAAATGAAATACAGAGATTTCAAGACAGTGTAGTGGCCAATAAATGTTGTTATGAATTTGTCCCAACCCATAAAACATACAAAACAAAAAGAGAACCTTAATGTGATTTATGGATTTTAGTTAATAACATTATATTGCCATTGTAATAAATGTACCTCACCACTTCAAGATGTTAATAATAGGATGAAATAGATGTGAGAGGCTATATCAGAACTCTCTATACTTTCCACTCAATTGTCCTGGAAACCTACAAACTGTTCTAAAAATAAAGTCTATTAATTATTTTTAAAAGGGGGAGGAGGGGAGCTTAACACTCAATCAGTGAGTTGAGAACTACAGATTAGATCCAATTTATTCAATCCAATCAAGAGCAGGATGAATTAAGTGAAAGGACTTTTTTTAAAAGCCAACATTATATTAAAACTATAAAATCTTGTTTGCATTTAATTTGCTATTGTTTATATTTGTATAAGTAATACTTCAAATGTCAGTATTGCAAATTATCACCTTTTACAAATAATTAGGAAATCCTTTTTCTTCCTCTTTTATTTGCAATGTGTTAAAGCAAAGTAAAGGAACTGGGAAAAGTATTTTGCTATCTAACTCCACACCCGTTTGTTCCATTCGGATTTTATGAGTAATCTCCTCCTAAACAAAGCAACTTGGCATTGAACATCCTTTGAGAGTTTATGCCATTCAAGAAGGGTTCATCTCACTATTGCAAGAAGCCTGTATCAAATCCTTAAAAAGTACAAAAAGATGGCAAGCTTTAAAGTGTGCAACACTTGATGTCAATATTTTTACTCTTGTTCTACTGAGCAAAGAGGATGAACCACTGATCTTACCAAATCAGACCCAGGAGTAGGTTTTGGCCTCCCTTCTTGATGCTTTTTTACCCAGTTAAAATGTAATCACTTCCAGTTATAATATAAATAAATCATGGGAATATAATGTACAGCATGGTGACTAGAGTTAATACTGTAGTGAATATTTGAAATTTGCTTAGAGAATAAGTCTTAAAAGTCTCCTCATAAGAAAAAATGGTAATTTTAGTGACAGGCTTAACTAGACTTAATCATGCTGACCTCACAACATATAAAAATATCAAGTCACTGTGTTGTACACCAAAACTAATACGCCAATTACATCAAAATAAATTTTTAATAAAAAAGAAATCAATGCTATAAAAGAGAAACTCTATTGTTTTTAGGAAGTCAAAAGATAATCAGAAACCCTCATGCCCCTCCAGCCTACAACTATTCTTTAATCCTATGATGGAGAAAGAAACAACTTCAGAGCACAATACAAAGTATCAGCTATTCCTTGCTACTCAGGACTCAGACTCTGCAAAACAACTGAGGTGGGACAATATTTTCAGTTATTCTAGCACCAGCTGCATGTTTCTCCTTTCTAAGGTCTAGATCTACATAGAAGTTGCATCTGCACTGCCAGTGTGTTTACTGAAGCACCAAAGAATCATGTTCAAGGAAAAGGCCAGGTAGTCCATTGCCGGGTTCAAAACTTGGTTGTACAGTTTCCCAGCTGTGTGACTTTGGACAAGTTACCACAACTCTAAATTGCAGAAAAATAAGAGTATTCATCTCAACGGATGGTGAATGAACTAACGAGACAATGTGCACACTTAGCATACAGTGGAGCACTTGGTGAGTGCTCAATAAACAAGGCTGCTGGCATTCTTATTAGACTACTTTCTGTTAAATTCACTGGGGTTGCCACGGTTGTAGGTTGGACATCTCAGAATTATTAACTGCCAAGAATGCAATGAAAAAGGTCTGCCATCTCCAAAACATCTCATGAAAACTATGGGCTCAAATACAGCCACTTTGTTTTGCTTGAAAAAAAAAAAAAAAAAGCATCACACAGAACAATACCTACTCAAGAGTACGGCTTGATTCAGCATCACACACACCCTGCCCCAACATGACTAGAAGCTCACTGAGAGAAGAGGCTAGATTCTTAGTCTTGTTTTGGTAATCTCCTTTGCATCCATCAAACACCCATGAGCTAGAATGAAGCCATTTCCCTCTCCTGAGTTGGAAACACAATGGCATGCCTGGGCTTTTCTAGGCCTTGGAACAACAGTTCAGTCTTTAGGACCTCACCTCTACTTAAATCCCCCTGGAGAAAGCAACTGACAGAATTCCAACCAAGAGCTCTGTGCCTAGAGCTGGTCACCGCCATCTAGGAGAAAACTATTTAAATTGCACTTCTGATGTCCAGAATAGGCCAATCTATAGAGACAGAAATTGAATTGGAGCTTGACTAGGGATTGGGGAGGAGAAGTTGGGAAACAATGGGGAGTGACTGCTAATGGGAATGGGGTTTCTTTTGAGGGTGATGAAAATGTTCTAAGATTGGCTGTGGTGATGAGCGCACTACCACTGTGAATGTACTAACAACCACTGAATTGGGTGCTTTAACTGGGTGAGAACTATATGGTAAGGTGAATTATATCTTAATAAAATTGATGTTTTAAAGTTTGCATTTCTGCCTCACTTTAAACTATCAGAATAAGGATACCTCATTCTGCCTCAAAGAGTACAGTCAAATTTAAAGGGGCATATACTCAGCAATAAGTTCATAAACCAACTGTCAAGATGGAAACACAGTTCCTGAAAACCCTCAACATCCCTCAAAATCAACAGCCTGATTCACTTTCCTTTCTATGAAACCACATTTGTTTTGCCACTGACTCCATGAGACCATGAAGTTCAATGCATTCTGCAAGCTTTTCCTACAGGGCAGAGAGAGACAGCCAGCCCAGCCACTGAGGCAGGGTGTCAATCTAGCCAGATTGAAAATTTAAACTGCCAGAATGTTATTAGAAACAGCAAGATGTTAGGAGACTTACTTACATTTTTTTCTTTTTAACTTATGGTGCTTTTTTTTTTTGGCATAACCACAACTTTTATACAAATATTACCAGGATTCTTCCCACCAGTAGTTAACACATATACAACTGTTTAAGTTACCAACAACTGGTATGAAGGAAGTAAGGGCCTAACGCCTTACACCCAAACCAAAAAATATCCTTCTGCTTTTAAGTGACTTTTTGTCCAAGTCTTGACAACCCTGAATGCTGGAAGATGATACAACTACCATTAATTGAGCAGTGCTATGCACCAGCTCGAGCTACTGGTGACTTGCCCAGAGGCACCCAGTATGTGATGGGGTTAAGATGTGAACCCAGGAAGAATTCCTGAAACTCTTAATTCTGTAAGTCTGAAATTCATCTCGACCCTCTACTGTTTCTACATGGGGAGAGAGAGAGAGAGAGGGAGAGAGAGAGACTTAAACACAAAATTGTTTTCACTGAGACACTGATTAATCAGTTCAGGGAAAGGGTCCTGGGTAAGTGCCCACAGAGAAGGCCTGGACAAATCAGCCCAGAAAAAGTGACTGGGAGTCTCAAAAGCACTAATGTGCATAAAATGAGAACTATCTCCAAAATCAGGATATTTAAAAATATAGGTCCAAAATTACTTTATTGCTTAACTTCTATGTGTCCAGACCAGAAGTATGGAGTCGAGGGGAAGCCTTTGGGGGTTCGTTTTTATGGAGTCCATGGTGTTTATCAGATTCTCAAGGGGACAAAAAAGAGAGACAACTGACCTAGAGGATGGTTTTGCTTCA
This sequence comes from Tonatia bakeri, assembly GCA_004024845.1. Lineage (NCBI taxonomy): Eukaryota > Metazoa > Chordata > Mammalia > Chiroptera > Phyllostomidae > Tonatia > Tonatia bakeri. The sequence goes on from PVIA01000466.1 coordinate 317,625, forward strand.
GGATTAAGTGCACAAGGTTTGGAATCAGACAAGTTGGGTTTAAATGCAGTTAATTTTTAAATATACTTAATTTCTGTGTCACCTCGGGCAGGTTACTAACCTCTCTGATCTTCGGTTTCCTCACTCATAAAGTAGAAGTAACAATGCTGCAGATGAATTTTGACAATCTCTGGAAGCCAGTTTCATTGCCTCATATTAACACACAAATAAAACCTAAATCCAACTGTAAATACTAATTATAAAATAAACTCATAAATTTTTTAGAGCTGAACGAGATTATACATCATCTAAATCACTGTTACTTATATAATTATGTATTTATTTTTTAAAACACTGGCCTTACATTTATAGTATTGATAAGTATCATCCAAAGAAAAACAATACGCAAATACTAATATAGTTATAGTATACAATGTAGTAAGCACCTAATTATAACAGAATGCCTAAAGTCTGGGAAACAGTCATCTATCAACTTCACATTCTTTAAGAGGTCACATGACCTGTTCAAATAGTTGTTAATAGTAGAAGAGTACAGTTATAGAGCTGGATATACAAAGATTAGAACACCTTGGTTCCACATAAGTCTTTCCCCCATGTTACAGGGCTCGTCCATTCCATTAAGACAACTTCAAAACTCTTAAACCCTAATACTGTGTTGTTTCCTCCTTCCCAAAGGATTCTTATCCCCCCTCAAAAAAAACTGTAGCAGACAAATAAATTGCCAGTCAAATGCATGCACCCTCTTCAGATTCAAGGCTGAGATACAAAATGTAAATCCAGTTTCCAGAAGGCTTGGTCCACAGGGTGCACTCTGGGCAAGTGGGATGGGGCCAGATGAAGAGCTCTGCATCAGCAATAATTCTATCTCCAGTTCAGACCACCTGGGTTCAAAATTAAGCCCTGCTGCTAGTGTGGCTCTGGGCTAGTGATTCCCCCAAGCCTGTTTTCTCATTTGTAAAAAAATAACAGAACATGAGATAATTCATATGAAGCAGTGACTGGCATGGACTAAGCCCCTGTGACCCCAGGGGCAGAATATTCAATGCAACATCCTCCATGTCCATGGCAGGACTCAGCACGCAGCAGGCACAGCATTGAAATGTTCACTGAATATAGCAGAGAGGCCCAATTAAAGCAGGCCTGAGAGTCAGTCAAAATTCCTGGGCCTAATCTGCAAATGGGCTCCTAACTTACTCCAAACCAGGGGTCAAGTATTCCCTGAACCCAGAATGGCCCTGATGACTGACAAAGGAAGAATCTGTGCGCACGCTTCAGGTCAGTCTCCAGCCTCTGAGGAGCCTCATCACATCACAGCTCCCTGTTTATTTTATCCTAAAAGATTGGCACCTGCTGCCCTGGGGCTCCATTGTCTTCCTCTTCATTTTTAAAAAAGAACAGGCTCACAAATGACAGCTCAGGCACTTGACTTCTGTAAGTCTTCTTTAAAGAGGCCTGGGGGAAATTCACAGCTAGGCCCTTACTCTGCCAACAGCAACCTTTCTGAGCTGAAAGGTACCACCTATGAAGAAATCCATCACAGAGTCAGGAAAAGTGAAGTAAAAGACAGTTCCACTCTCTGCCTTCACATATTTCCTGATTCTCAAAACTAAAAGATGGACTGAACTATTTTTAAAAGGAAGGACTGAAAAGTACCAAAAAGGATCTCACAATGCAAGGTGCTCATCCCCAGAGCACTCTTCTTTGGCTGGAAGGAGAAACTCTCTGGCTCTGCAAAAGTCAAGGGTAAATCGTACACAGAATGCAAATTTCATTTCTCCTCTACCAAAAGGAAACAAGCAAAAATGGTTTTACAAAAGCTTGCAGAATGTTAAAAGATGAGTTTAAACTTCCCTTTTCTGATCGAGGACCGAGGACATTCCTTCTGAGCCCTTTCAGTTTTCAAGGATAGCGGGAGAGGTAAAAAGGAGAGCAAGGGAGCTGGAGAGGGGGAGTCAGGATATGTCCGTTCTATTTTTAAACCCTCGCCCACGGTTTAGAGTAAAGGAACACTCTGATTCTGTAGTCCCACCCCTATCACCTTCTGCTAAACACATGAATCAGGACCTGCATACGTACATGGTCCTGATTCTAGATGTGGGGGTTACTGACTGCCAATACTTCAAAGAATCCAGAGCTAAGCCACCACTCCACCCAGCCTTTCTCCTGTGCCTTTCGGGAAACCCGGCAGCCCTGAGCCGGCTGAAGCTGCGTGCAACGATCGAAGCAGTCACAAGCCACCTTTTTCTGAGGAGAGGCAGCGCCCCCTTGGCAGGGCACGCTCCATTCCCACGGCTGGATACCCAAGGGCGAGCCACTCTTCCCCAAGGGAGACAGAGTCGTAGCCGTGAGGTGGGGTTTCCCAATAGGCTGCAGCGCCTCAGGCACTATAGCCCCACTTCCGGGACACCTGCGTGCGGTGCACACCCACCCGCGGTGCCCCAGAGCAGCACTCGCTCTCGGTCAACTCCCAGCCATTCCAGAACGCAAACGACTGGGCGACGGGTCTCCTTCCTCCTCGGGTTGTAGCCGGCTCGCCCATTTTACGTAGCCTTCCCGCCTCATATAAGCATCTACGCCCATCCCTCAGAGCCCCGGAGAAAGAAAACTAGCCGAGGGCACAGGCACCCAGGGCTAAGCTCCGCCGCCCGACGGCCCCTCCCCGCCCGGCTCCGGGGCACTCACTCTTGAGCGCACTGATGAGGGACTTCCCGTCCTTGATGAGCTCCTTGATGAATTTGTTGGTCTTGTCCAGCTCCGCTTCGTGCGACTTGAGCGTCTCTCGGAAGTGCGGGCTGTCGAGGCAGCAGTCACTGAATTCCAGCGCGGGGAGCCCCATCGTGTCAAAGGCGCCCAGTCGGGGGGCGCGCCTTCCCCGGGGCCCGGGCGGCCCGCAGCCCCGAGCACGCACGCGGTGGGACCCCGACTGGCACCCCGACGGCCGCCGGCTCCACAGGTGTGGCGCCGGCTAGCCCTCCGCACTGCGTCCGCCTGCGCGCACGACTCCCGAACCCAGCCGAGTACCGGCTGCCACGGCGCGCTACGGTGCGGCAGGAGAGCAGGAAGCACAGCGGTGAACCTGCGGCACCGGGAAGCGAGAGAGCTGCCGAGCGAACGCGGCCGCCGCCTCCCCGCCTCCTTGGCTCGTTAGCTCTCCAGCAGCCTCGAGCGCCCTCTCACAGCAGCCTCAGCCGCCCCGCCGGCGTCCGGGCAGCTCGAACCTGCTAGCGATGACATAATCTCAATCGGACCAATCAGCTCACCCGCTTCAACCCGACCCTCCCGGACACCAGAGGACGCCCGGCCCTTCCGCGGCCTTGACCCAATCAGCGGGGTCCGAAGGCGGGGCCTAAAACTGAGGGCGGGTCATCTCACCACCAAGGTCTGCAGCATAAGCACCGCCCCCTCCCGCCCGCGCGGCTTTGCAGACCCCGAGCCTTGCGGGTGATCGGTGCAGGGCAAGGGCTCCGGCCACCCCGTATCTGCCCGCCCGCTAGCGGTCCAGGTCCAAGCCCGAGATGGTGCGTCTGCAGGCCTGGGGAGCGGAGGAACCTAGATGTGCCGAGTACAAAAAAACCGTGAATTAGCGCTGCAGTTCTCAGCCCGCCCTACACTGCTAGGCAATCGAGTTTCCATTCAAAATGCAGCCTCGACCCGGGAGAACCTCGAGTGCATCGAGCAACTAGGTCCTTCTTCCAGTTCGGCAGAACATATTTGCATCTTAAAATTACCAGTTCTTCTTCCCTGCAGTCTTCCCGCCCCCTACAGTCCGTCCCAGTCACAGCTACTCCTGCTCAAAACCCGCCCACCGCTGCCCCCAGCCAAAGATCTAACATCCTTAGAATTTCAGCCGCCTGTTGTTTTCCTGCTCGGCATCTAACACAATTTTACATAATTACGCCCACTGCCTGTCGTCCTTGGCTACACGGTGAACTTCAGGAAGGAAGGGCCACCACGGTTTCGGGTGAGCTGCGGCATCCCCCACACCTAGAACAGTGGCTGGCATTTAATAACAGATAGTGAACGCTTACCATGCGCTACATGTGCTATGGTCACTGATAAATACTTGTGGTATAAGGAATGGGTCCTTTCAGGTGTCTGCCTCCAACGCCCATACCCAATGCCTCGCCCTGTTGCTCCTGTGTTCCACCATAGAAATCAATTCAGGTCACTCGCTCACTGCATTTGTCAGGCTGGATCCCACAGTATATGTCTACTGCTGAACTGTGAACTCCTAGAGAAGAGGTGCTGTCCTTGAATGAATTAGTTGTATATCGAGGAACTAGCAGCCCTCCAGATAAATGGTTTTTGCTTGTTTTGTATTTGTTTTTTAAATAAATCTGTTATGTGCAGGCACTAGGCTAGAGCAAAAAGCAACAAGCAATAGCAAAATGCTTGATAAGTTAGGATAGGAGAGGCCAGGGCTCTTGGGAACATAAAGGAGCTGCTAACTCAGGGGCTTGAGAAAGTAATTGATTGATTATATACAGAAATGAATGAATGTGATCTATTTGCTGGTTGCATCTACACATTTAGACTTGATGGCAGGCATGGGTTCTAACCTCAGCTCTTCCACATGCTAGCTGTGTGAACTGGGACAGTCCATCTCTCTAAGCCTCAGGCTTTTTTAAGTATAAAATGGGATAATAGTACCTACCTCACAAGACTGTTGTGAAGATTAAATAAGATGCACATACAATACTTATTTAAACCAGTGTCTGCACTACAATAACCATTCCCCTCAAAAATATATTAGCTGAATTAAATGGTAACTAACCATGTTGTTGGAAGATGAACTTTGATAAGTTACATTTTTATAATCTTTTGTTTCATCTAGCAGATGTTAGATAAAATTGTTAAAGGATTGATTTTTCAAATTAATACTACAAATTGTAAAGGTAGGTGCTCACATGAAAATAGAACTGGAGGTAAGTTTCCTCAGTTGTTCAGGGAAGCCAGAGGGAAACCGAGAGCCTGGGGGGTTCTAGGAATTGAAACATAGGTTCAGTTCAGGACTCTAAAAAGAAAAAGATTTGCTGGTTACTTTGGAGACATCAGGATCCAACTCTTCAAAGGAGCTTCCCTACCCTCCCAATGTAAGTAGTTACCCCTCTTAGTCTCCATTGTTATTCTATATCTCAGACCACTGATTGTAGGCACAACAATATAGGCACAACAATTTTAGGTTACGTTGTTTTTTGTGACCCCCCACACACATTGTCTCCCTCTCCCCAACCCCAGTCCACTAGAATGCAAGCTCCCTGTTGGCAAGGACAGTGCTGGGACTATGTGGTTCATGGTTGTATCTTCAGTGCCTACCGAGAATGGTGCCTACACGTTGTAAATTCCCAGTAACTATCTAATGGGTGGATGGATGGGAAGCCCTGGCAGATGCTCAGTGCTTCAGGCTTTCCTTAGAACTATAGAAAGTGAACTGATCTTGCAGTTGCCACAAGAAGAAAAGAGAAGTAGTGAAATTTGTAACCACAGACCCACAACTGAAGTCCTGGACCACAGGAACTCAGATTTTCTAGGGGAGAAACAAAGGGAATATATGGTAGCTAACCTCAGGTCAAAAAAATTTTCCATGCACACACAAACACAAATACACATGTGAAAACACACTATCCACTGACCTGGGGTAAATTAGACTTTGGTAGGTTGTTTCTTACTTTAGGCACAATAATCTTTTTTCATTTGGCCTTTGGGTCACCACCACATACTGCCTCTTGAGTCTGCTTTCTCACTGTTCCCTCCTGCGCATTTCCTTTGCTGATTCCTCCTCATTTTCCCAACCTCTGAACACTGGACTATCCCAGACTGCTTCTCAAATCTCTATTCAAACACTCCTCAGATATGACCTCAACTTGCCTCATGGCTGCAAATGCCATCTATACACCAACAACCTACAAGTATCTATCCTAGCTTTGACCTCTATTCTTTTTCTTTAAAAAGAAAAAGACTTTATTTATTTTTACAGAGAAGGGAAGGAAGGGGGAAAGAGATGGAGAGAAAGATCAATATGAGAAACATCAATTGGTTACCTCTCATATACACCCTGACTAGGGACCAAACCTGCAACCCAGGCACGTGCCCTGACCAGGAATGGAAGCAGGGACCCTTCATTTTGCAGGGCAATGCCCAATTAACTGAGCCACACCAGTCAAGGCTGACCTCTATTCTGAACTCCAGATAGGTATACATCATGTGACTGTTGAACACTCTACCTGTATATCCAAATAGGCATCTCACCCTTAAAAAGGAACCAGACACATGATCCAACCAGAGGCAATGAGATAGAATTATTGGACTTGCTAGAGCAACTAGGCCAAAGGTAGTCTTTGTTGAACTTGAAGCTAGATGGATGTACACCAGGAGCTAATGTGAGCCACTATATCGTGGGGAGAACCGATCTGAGAATGAAGCTAATACAGAGGAAACAAGAGCTAAGAGATGAAGAAAGAAGGAGAGAGACCAAGTATTGAAGACATTCTGTGAGATCCTAGACCTGACCATAGCTGAAGCTAGCATATTGCTATGCTTCTCAATTATGAGAGCCAATAAATTCCCTTTTTAAGCTTTGGCCACATTTTGTTAGCTTTTCCACCACTTGCAACCAAAAAGTCCAGAAGACAGACATAATTCCACCTCTGTTTTTCCCGCTTCATCCACCAATAGGAAATCAACTGTCTAAAGCATGAACCCTGAGAAAGAAGACACCTACTAAGAAGGGATCCTGGTGACTAACTAGGATAAAATTAAAAAAAAAAAAAAACAATAGAGACTGGCAGCCATTTCTACACAGGAGTGTCTCACACAAACTACACTTCAGGGAGAGGCCTGCACTGAATTGCCCACCTCTGCAATGAACTGCCTGCCTGCACTGTATTTCTACCATCTGAGCCAGCCCTTACATAAGAATTCCTGGAATCCTATTTCAACCAATAGGACTCCAGTTGGAGCTGTACAGCTCTGAGCAACCAGAGTGGCTCTATTCTGACCAATCAGGACAATGCCTTTAGGACCAATCAAACTGCAAAGATTCAGAGTCCTTATTTGCATGAGGACAGACGAATCAGGGACCAACTTTTATCCAAATAAACCAGCTCCCCTCTGGCTCTGACAGCACACTTTCTCTTTCCAAAGAATGTTGAAAACTGTCTCCCTGGCTGAGCTGAAACACCATCTCACCAGAGCAGAGTGGCACAGAACAGAGCAGACCAGCACAGCATAAAGCGGACCACCTGCGCAGAACAGAGCAGATCAATGAAGAACAGAGCAGAGATGTCTAGCCAGAGAGAAGCCTGGCCCCAGGGCTGCCTGACAGCCATGCTGCTTCACTGCTCTCCTGTATCACAATTCAGCTGTTCCACAGCAGTGCTGTATGACAATTGAGCTGTTTCACACTGCATCAAGTTTCCTTCTTCACCACACCCCAAATTGGGGATTCTTGTTGACACTGAGTTGGTGCCAACAAACACCAGCTGACGAAAGTCACAGTCACTTCTTAGCCCAGCTGGCCTATGAATGCAATCCACACTATGCTCTCAGGATTTTCAGGTCAGCCTCTTCTCACCTTCCCTATCAGCCTCACTCTCTGTTTCTACTTTGTGTTCTCTCTGTCCCAGAGCTCTCCTTACCTGAACTCAGTGAACTCGCAACTTCTAACTTCCAAGGTCCACTAGGCTGTGTCCCTCACTGCTTCCCATGGACACTTCCTGTTTATTATATTCACCTACAGTGGGCTATTTCTACACTTCCAATGTGTTTGTTTTAATAAGTAGACACAGGAATGGATGGAAGCCACTTCTGTCCCTAGGCTCAGAAAACCCAATGCCAAATGGTTGGGCTCTGGCCACCACCCAACACCACCGGTACAGTCTGTTCAATTCAAGCCTTCTTGTCCCAACTATTACACCTACTGCTACTTTTGCCTCCCTCCCTCCTGATGACAAGTTCAGCCTGATGTTACTTCTAACTCTGTCATCTCTATAGTTGTCATGCCACCTAGGACCTTTGCCATTTCCCCTAAGGGACCTTGGAAATTTCTATGAAATCATACCTTAATGGTCTAGAGAAATCTAGCTTCCAAACATGGATTTCACTACCACCACGATGATGCTCTCCCTCCTCAAATAAGGTTGTTTCCCCATTCCTGCCCTGCACCAGGCAAAGTCATTCATATCTGCCAAGAGAGGAAAAACGCTATTGTCAGAATTATACAAGAGAAGAAGAAAAGACTTTTTCCTTCAGCTTTTGCCTGAAACACAGGGAAATAACAGAGTGATGGACATTTCTCCAAGTGAAGATAACAACTCACTCTCATTCCTCTGCTTTTATTACCTTCCTTTCATTCAGTAACTATAAACTGAGTGACCGTTTATGTTCTTGTCGAGCCCCAGAGAATTAATTCATAACCATTCAACTCAAATTCAACAAATATTTAATTGAGTATCTATTATCTGTCAGGCACTACGCTGGGTAATGACACACAAAGGAGAATAAGACAGGCAAGGTCGCTGATACATTCAGATTCTACTCTAGTAGGGTAGAAAAGATGCAACAAATAAACATGTAAAAAAGTAAATGAACAAAATTTCAAACAGTGAGAGGTGGTATCAAGAAAATACAAGGGATTAAGGTATTTCAGAGTCGGGGGTATTATTTCAGGTAGAGTGATAAGAGGATGCTGTTCTAAGGAGGTCATATCTGAGTTAAAAGCCCACTGAAGAGAAAGTACAAGCCATGTGAAGATCTTTGAGAGGAATCTTCCAGACAGAAGGTGAGTGCATACAATGGCCCTAAGCTTGGAGCAAGCTTGATGTGTTAGAGTCAGAGCTGGTAAAAGAGGGACCACACCCAGTCTGCTTCCTCCTTTTATATAGCCCAAAAGCTAAGGCTGGGTTTTACATATTTAAGTGTTTGGGGGGGAAAGAAGAAGAATATTTCATGAAGCATGACAATTACATGAAATTCAAATTTCAGTATATAAATAAAATATTGGTATGCAGACATGCTCATTCATGTATAATATATGTTTTCTATGGTTGGTTTCAAGTCTTATTGACTGAGTTGAGTAGTTGCAACAGAGACTGTAGTCTCTAAACCTAAAATATTTACTATCTGGCCCTCTGTGTAAAGAGTTTACAGATCCCCATGTTAGAAGAACAGGAAGAATTATATTCCTAGGTTTGAGATAACCTTGGATTATCACAAATTAAGTTCCTTGATTATTTTGAATCATTTTGCCTGCAAATAACAGAAAACCTGTTTCCAACTGACTTACATAATGTGGAGGATTAAAGATAACCATAAACTCCTTGATACTTTTCCCATCAATAGGCAGAATCTATGTCATCTCCTCTTGAGTATGGGTAGGCTCATGCCTGCTCTGTGCCTGTACAAACTTGGGCCTGAAAAGAATGGCAGCTTCCACTTCCTGTCTCCTGGAGCACTCTCTCTGGGAGCCCTGCACTCCCTGTATAACAAGTCTGACTACCTTGAGATGGCCATGCTGGAGAGGCCACGTGGACATGCTCTAGTTAAAGGTCCCAGCAGAGCCTAGACCATCACCACCAAGATGTCCAATGTGTGCAGGAAGCCACCTTGGACTCATCAGACCAGCCCATTAGCCAACTGAACACCACTGAGTGACCTCAGTTGATGTAACAGATGAATCACCTTGCTGAGTCCTGCTCAGTTTCCTGGACCACAAAATTGTGAAATAAAATAAAATATATACTATTTTAACCCGCTCCATTTTGGGGTAGTTGTTTCACAGCAATAGACAACATAACAAACACAGAAATTTTATTATCTCACATAATAAAAAGTAAATTCAGAGGTAGATCAAGGTTCATCTACAAATATATCCTGGTACTGCTTTTCTGAAGTTTCTTTGGCTCTGCTGTTTCCTTTGGGTTGGTTTCATCACCAGGCTGGTAGCAAGATGGCTGCAGTAGTTCCAGGACTTGCATTCAAACTTGACAATGTTCAGAGGGAGAAGATTGTTCTTAGGAGAAAGAATATGTACGCTGATCAGAATCTACCCTGGAATTGGGGATACAGTCTCTATCTCTGAGACACTCAGAAAGGGACGGATGCCTGATCAAAATTGGTAGAAGGAAGGTAGGAAGGAAAGAAACAGGGAGGAAGTATAGAAGTGGATATTGGATCAGCAACCCCCTGTGTTCAAGGTATCTTTCTTCCCATCGTCATCCATTCAGTCATTCATTCACCCATTCATCCAGAATATTTTTGGTTGAACCATATGAATCTGCTTTTTAAAATAAGTCAAACATTGTCAAACAACAATAACTTCAAATTATTACACTTAATATGTATCAAGCCTTTACTATAATGGCAGGCATGTAGCTAGATGTTCAGACTAGATATATAATCTGCAGAGCTCAGGTCAAAATGAAAATGTAGAGCCCCTCATTCAGAAATTATTAAAAAGTTCAAAATGACAACAGAAGAGCATTTAAAAAACAAATGTGGTGCCCTTGCAAGTACAGGACCCTGTGTGATCGCAGGGGATGCAAACCCAAGCAGCTGGCACTGGGAAGAACAGGTGTCCACAACAGAACAGCAAGGGACCTAGTTTAGACTAGGGGTCAGGGAGGTCCCTCTGAAGAGGTGATATTTAAGCAAGGACCTGAAGAATGGACAGAGGTAGCCAGGTGACAAGGGGAGGAATGTGGCTCCTCCATGTTCCAAGTTGTTTCAGAGACTTGGGGTGGCCTGTCACCTGGGGTGATGAGGCAAAAAGATAAAGGTAAGAGATCCCTTTTATGTCTGTGCCAACTCAGGCCTATTTCCCAACCCTTTTCTGTGTTCCAGATCTTAACACTTGGGTAATCTACCCACATAATCTGATCCTTCCCCTTCAGCACCATAGATGGTCAGGATAGCCCTACTGTGGCCCCAGCCCTGCTTCTTGCAGTGCTCAACTTCAAGGGCTCCCTAGGTCAACGGCCTAATCCTCCAGATCCTCGTGGCTGAAGCTTGTCATAAGCAGAAAGTTCTCCCTGTCTTCACACTCCCTAAACCCCAAACCATGAAGACAGCTAACGCTAATTAGATCTCAAAAAATTTTTATGACCATACCTATACCTTTTCCCTAAATTCACTTTATCCCATTTTTAGTTCTACAATATTCTCTTTCTATATTGGATCCTATGGAAACTTGGTGTTGTGGGCCACCAAGTTGGTTGTAAACAGAATCAGATGAAAAGCTTATTAAAAATACAGATGCACCAGCCCCATGCCAAACCTAGCTCCTCTATTTTTAACAAGTTCCACAGGTAATTCTGACACATTGCCAGGTCTCTAAACCATTGCTTTAGCAAGCTGGGCAGAATAAAGGGAGGAAATCCCATTTACTGGGTAGAAGTCAAAAAGTTTCATTTCTGACATTAAATGTGACTCCTCAGGCAAACTACTTTTATTCAGTACCTCAGTTTCCCCTTAAGTAGCATAGTAATGATTCTTTCATTACATCTCTACCCTGGAAGCTCTCTGCAGCATAAAGCTCTTGTTACTTTCCCATTAACTAGCCCCTCTTCTGGTAGCAGTACCCCAGTTTCCTCTAGAAACCAATTTCTCCTCTCCCATTACAGGTAGGCTTGGATGGAATATTAGTTAAGGTCCAATGGGCCAGGAGCAAAATTTGGGCAACCATATTTCCTCTCTCTGGAAATTACATCTTGAGACGAGTGAGGCAGAGACTCAATATAAATGCAGTGGATTCATCTGGTAAGGGTGATCCCAAAAGTCAGCCTGTTAGTTCCTGCTTCCTGATCTATCCAGGTTCCTATGTTTTCTGAAACCTAGTTTTCCACTTTTCCTTTGATTGTGAGCAAATCCATAGCCTTCCAATAAATTCTTTCTTTGGCTTAAGTGAGACAGAATTGATTCCGTGGCTTGCCACCAAAGAATCCTGAATATTAGAATCGTGATCTTTGTGTTCTATACAATAATGATGGAATAGCTTCCATTCTTGTAAAGTCATTATGAATAACCACTCTATGGGAGTCAATAGTCTTTTAATAATGACAGCTTGGTTCCAGTAGTAACAGTGAAAATTTCTCAATAGGGTAGTGATTATTCTCTTCCCTGATGAAATATCTCAAATAGGAACAGGCTTTGGGTAAGAACTCTTTCTCTAAATGAAGTTCATTGTTCTAATCCTCAGAAAAAAAAAGACAAGAGATAAAGGAAAAGAGAAAAATGTTTGAGTTCAGATTAAACCATCTCCCCTTCAGCTGCAGCTCACACTAAACACATAAATTTAAGAAAAGGCCTGTTCTTTAAGTATTCAGAAAAGGGCTGGAGATTGTATTTAAATATGTATTTTAAATGGTGACTACTGCAGAAAAAAATAGTTTTAATGATTGAACCCTTTCTTCTCAATAGCCTCTTATTTCTACCCCCATCTCATTATTTCTTGCCTTGTTGATATCTTCATTATCATAATCCTAGCTAATAGTTGCTAAGTATGTCTATGACCCAGGCATGATGGATGCTGGATGCTTTACATACATTACCTCATTTAATCCTTACACTGGCCCTTCAAAGTCAGTATTACTATCCCCATTTTACAGGGGGGAAACTGAGCTCTGTGAGGCTAAGTAAAAGGGCTAGTGAGTGATGGAATCACTTAATAACTTATTATCTGCATATCTCCATCTGTCCCCAAGCCTTCCACTGTGCCCCATTGCCTTAAAAGGAAAGCACCTGCTTAGTCCAAGGCATTACTGTCAAAAGTATTAAATGTGGCATTGAATCTCAGATAAAATGGCAACCGAACTCACTGCCCATGTCATGTTCTGTTTCCCTGACTAGGCTATGAGCTTCTTGAGGGCAAGAGCTGTTGTGCCCACCACAGTGTCACCACACAAGCCTGGCATAGAGGAGGTGCTTAAAAAATTGCTTGTGGAGCCAACAACCATCTTGTAGGGTCCTCAGCCTTAGGAACCATCTCACGGTAGGACAAAGAAAATAACTCCTTCTTGGGTTAGGAGAAAGAAATTTATTTAATCTTTTAGGCACAGTCACACTTTGGCTTGAAGTTATGAGGAGTGAAAGTTTCTAAAAATCTGATAGAGGAAGTATAAACTAAAAGGCTAAAGCACCAATCTTACTTCTCCCAGGGACAGTTAGCTCACAAATGCTCAAATCCAGCTACCATGCTCTCTGTTGAGGACTGGGGGCATAATGTTATTTTATTACTTTCTGAACTAGAGCTAATTTTGGTTAATATAAATCCACTATAAATACTTAAGCAAACTCCTTTTGTGCCTCAGTTCCTTAAATGCGGAAAACAGTCAAATAAGAATATACACAACTGCCCTGGCTGGTGTGGCTCAGTGAATTGAGTGCAGGCCTTCTAATCAAAGGGTCTCTGGTTCGATACCCAGTCAGGGTGTGCCTGCATTGTGGGCCAGATCCCCCAGGGCATGAGAGAGGCCACCTATCCATATATCTCTCACACATCGATGTTTCTCTCCCTCTCTTTCGCCCTCCTTTCTCCTCTCTCTGAACATAAATTAAAAAAATATATTTTTTAAAAAAGTATATACACAATGAGTCAAAATTTCCTGCCAAGTCTATGGGGTTCCCTCAGGGGGATCTCATTCATTCACTGCTATTAGAGCCTGGCCTCTAGATTCAGGCAGCCCCCAAAATCAGGCTTTGGCTGAGCCTTGTACCAGCCAAGTGACCATGGGCAAAATACTGCCAGCTGTCAAGGGCTAGTAGGCCTATTATTAGGGAAATGGAAAAATGTGATAATGTGCATAGCCCAGTGCTAGGCACGTAATAGGCAGGCAGTAAACCATAGCTTAGTTATAGAGATCTCTCTGCTGGCTTCACTTACACATTTCATTCAAAACAGTCAAAAAGTCCAGTGTGTTATTGGTGTTTTAAAGTGATAAGTGTGATCTGAAGTCATCCTTCAACCACATAGATTACTCTCTCAACTTCTAAATTATAAGCAGAATGAATTAGGACTAAAGCAATGAAGCTCCTATAGACTTATTTATCATGACACTTCTGTCCGGAGCCCTCCCTTGGAAAAAATTCAATAAACTAAATCTATTATTATTACAAAGATCACTTTGACCATTTTTAAAGAAAAATCACCATTGCTGTTGCACACACCTTGACTGTTATATGGCCTGAACTTTGTTTCTATATTGAGGCTCAAATGGAAGGCACAGACAGGTTTGATTTTGACTGTAGTGAGCAGATGAAGCATGCTGCTTTCTCAAAAGAGACTAAGCAGGCTCCCCATCCTGCCTCTTTCAATTAGATCATTGGTCAGTCCTCTACAGTGCCAACCCAGATGATTTCAAAGGTTTGAGACACCCATTAGATCATTTTGACTACAGATAGGACCATTTCAATGGAAAAAATCCTAACAGTGACAAGAGAACTCTTTGCTAAAATTTGGTGTAGCTACAGGACCTGCTTGAGCTACTGAGATGTGGGCAGTAGCCTAGAAGAATCAGATTGATGTGTCCCCCTTCTCCCTGCCAGGGACAGTTGATCCAGATATGCAGTGTGAACAAAATAACCTTTTGTTGTTTTAAGCCACTGAGGTTTTAGGGCTGTTGGTTTCTACCTCATAACCTAGCCAACCCTGACTTGATAAAACAAAGATATAAATGCAGTTGACATGTATAACAGACACACTCATGGTGCCATGCCTGAATCCTTTCTTCTTGGTCAACAGTTAATTTCCAGAAGCTAGTGGTTTAGTGGGACAGGGAAGTGAACCTGAATTTCAGTCATCATCAGAACTGTTTTAACAGACTGGTGGGAAGATGCAAAGAGAATTCCTCTGTGCCATCATCAGAGTGAGAAACAGGGTTCCTAAACTTGTATTCCCAGCTGGAATTCCCCTCAGTTGCTGATAGACTAGCCCACTGACCCCATGGAGAGAATCCAGAGCAAGCTGTCTGACCCTCATCCTCAGGCACTTCCCAGGTGAGCTGGACATCTGGGGCTGACCTCACACTGAGAACACTTTGGGATATATCATCTATCCCAAGCAGCCCTCGCTTTAAGGGCTCAGGGTTGAAGCCAAT